>JAXQQM020060351.1:0-435843 GCA_034641835.2 Pinus albicaulis
ATGAATACAGTGTTACACGGGGACTCGCCCCCCCCCCACCTAGGGGTCTAGAATCCTCGCCCCCTCGCGCTTCGGGGTCTTGGGGACTTCTAGGGGACGTTTCCTGACGTCCCCAAAATTCAGGAAATTAAGGGGGACGTCAAAGGGGATGTTTCCTCAGATTGAGGGGTCGAGAGAGCGTCAGGGAGCATGAAGGGGGCGTGAAGGGGGCATGAGGGGGCGTAAGGGGGGCGTGAGGGGACGGGAGGGGGCATGTGGGGCCCACAATTTAAAAAAAAAAGAAAAAAGATTAAATGAAAAAAATAAAAATAAAAATTTAATAATCAATTGTTTCATTAAATTGATTTTTAGGTTTCATTTGTTTTCATTGTATCATTGTATCATCCACACTTAGCACTTGCCGCCCAACCCTTAGCACTTGCCGCAGCCACAAGAAGAAGTCTGCAGCTTGCTGCTCGTAGTCGGAAGAAGTTATTTTTTATGTTTTATGTTTCACTGTTTCAGACATAACTTTAAACTTATTTGCTTTTAAGTTTTAATATTTATGTTTTAGACTTGAGTTGTAAACTTCAGTTTAAAGTTTATTTTGAATCTTAATATAATATCATATATGTCAGGACTCATATGATATCTTAAACTTTATTTTCCTTGTACATTGTTAGTAGTTACATTAATGATTATATAGTTACAAATTTACATATGAATCCATCATGTATGTTTTAACTTTTAACTTTTAAATTTGTTTCAGTTAGATGATTCATCATTCATCGATTTATAATTTTTAAATTTTATCATTTATGATTTATCTTTCATGATGTAGGTGTATGATGACTGTATATACATTCCTTGCAAAAATGAAAAATACAGTTGCATTATAAATATTTATTATTAAATTTTCAATGATATATCATATATAATATTATAATATTATATATATTTTTATATTTTATAATTTTTATGACCCCGACGTCCCCCCACGTTTCCTGAAAATTGGTAGGGAGCTTTTGCATAGGCCGCTCCCGTGCTCCTTCGCCCCCTCACTCCCACCTCCAGGGGACTTGGTGGAACATTGTATAAATAGGAGAGAGGAGGAGCCTCATACCTTACCCAATCAAGACAATTATTCCTCACGTGAATACTAAAATAGGAGGACGAATCCGCAACCAAAATCGAGAAAGGATCAAGTCTGTTTAGGCTTGGTTTTCGGACTATTTTGGGTTGCGGTTATGCAAGTAAAGGTAGTGAGTAGAAGGAGACTAGGCATGGACTTTTGAGGAAGAAATATGAGCATGAAAACAAAAGCAAGCTCTCTCTAACAAGTCGAGGTTTCTGAAGTTTTGCAGGTGGACGAATTTATAATTATTGAAGGGTCAAGTAACCTATTTGACAGCCAAGGATAGGCGAATCGATCAGAGGTTTTGGAGTTGTTTGCAGGTAGGTTGCATAATTCTTCAAATTGCCCTAGTTAGGGTTGAGTTTTTCAGAAAATGTCTCACTCAAATCCAACGGTTTTGGGGAGCATAAGTGGACGTCTACAAGGAGGTAAAGTGCGAGATTAGTGTCCTAGTTTAGGAGAGTATTTGGAGCAACCAAAAGAATAGTTTTGGGAGGGATTTTGTGGCTTGCTCCATGCCCTAAGTAAAGTCACTTAAAAAGGAATTTGAGGATTGCTAGAAGGGGAAAAGAAGGGATGCTCAGGAAAAGGAGGAGGTCAAGGGAGCAGTTTGACTAGCCCAAGTTTGTTGTTGAAGGACATTTGAGAGTGATATGTGGAAGCCCTTCATGCCATAAGTTTGCCTCATTGAAGTTGCACAAGTAGGAAACAGAGGAACTAAGTCCGTGAGAGTAGTGTTCTTAAAGGACTAAGGAGCATCTAGTGGGCAAGAAGCCCCAAAGGAGCTTAGGATTAGAAGTGGGAAGTCTTGAATTGTTCCCAAATTGAGTTGTGAACAACTCAACAGAAGACCCTATGTATTGGTTGTTGATGGACTAATGATCAACTACAAGGAAGATTGGAACCGTGTCCATTCACCTAAAGGAGCAGTATCATTGATAGAGGAAGATTGATGTTGATGTAGATCGGGAGCCAAAGGACCGAGAAGATGTGTTCAGGATACGACCAGTGGAGTTGTGAAGTGCACTAGAACGACTAGTAAGTCAATGTATCTAGTTCAGGGTAGATTGGTGGTCAAAGTTGTTGAAACAAAACCCTATTTTGTATTGCTTGTATCAGTGATTGTATGAGGGCCATGATCACTGGTACAGGAGCCCTAGACGGTTTTATTACTGTTTATTAATATAACAAAGTTGGGTTATTAAAAAAAATTGAAAAGTTGTATATATTTGTGCACAAGTTGAATTACTGTTGTTTATATTTCGTTGAGAAAAGTAGCTTATTGTGGTATTTGGATCAATAGTGTCAGTGATTCTAAGACCCTAACCCTAGATTCCATACCGTGGAAAAACAACATAGTATCAGAGCTACTTTGAAGGGCCAGTTAATTAGAGTCTGCATAGTGAAGCAACTCAGAGGGAGTTGAGATTGTCTAGATCATGGAGCAGATGTTTCAGCTGAAGACATGGAGATGTGGTCTTGACTGGCTTGGCAGCGAGATTAGCTAGGATTTCTAGTGGATTGGTGGTGAGCCTGGTGAATAACAATTTGTTGGAGGGCAGATCACATGGACTTCCTATGATTTTCCATAGATCTTTGGGACAACTCTAGGATGGCTTTAGCATGGACGAGATTGGTATGATCGAGATTCCTTCATGTGATGAACATGTTGGCACGCTAGTTTCTTCTTTGGGGAGTGATGTTGCATATCCAAGATTGGAGGAATGAGCACGTGTTGTGTTTGACCCAGGAGGATGAGCGCTCGCAGGACTGTGTTGCAGTGATGATGGTCGTGTTCAACCGCAGCTCAGACTGACCTTGTAGGACAAGAGATCAACAACAAGTCGAGCCAATGGAGATGTTGCAGACTCAAAGGGAGTCTAGCTTCATAGGGAGCAACCCCTATGGAAGTGTTGAGATCTTTAGGTTTAGATGGGATGAGGCAGAGGCACTACTGAGAAAGTGTCATTAATTCTACAGAGTATGTTGCAGTGGCAGACGCAAGATGGGCTAGTGTCGTCAGTGATGATGATGGAGACTTTCTAGTGTTGGAAGTACCTCCCTCGCTAAGAGGGAGTGTTGAGATTGGTAGCTTGGGAGGTACTCCAAACCCTAGGCTATAAAGTTGTGGAGTTATTGGCACCACAAAGTCACTTGTGGGCTAGGAACCCAAGGGTGTGGGTTTTGCACCCAAGCTTGTGCGTGTGAAATGTTGAATTTCCATGACCTTGGGTCTAGGTTAGGGTCTTAAAATCATTGATGCTACCAACCCAAGAATCTCAACCATGAACTAGTTTTCACAGCGGAAATATAAAGCAGTAAATCACACATACACAGATTATAGACAACTTTTCAATTTTTCAACCCAACTTCGTTATATTAATCAAACTAATATAATACAACAGTCTAGGGCTCCCGCACCAAGGATAACGGCCCTCATACATCCACTAGTACAAGATACTCTAATCGTCTAGCTGTAGCATGCTCTATCAGCTCCTCTCGGTCCTACCCTATACTTACCCGGTCCTTCAGCTCCTGATCTGCAACTCCTACCTCTATCAATGTTCCAAGTCCATCTGGCCACTGAATCTCGGTTATCCAATCTACTCTCCAGTTGCCCCTTCGTCCATCAAGGGCACAACACATCGAGACCCTTGTCGAGTTGTTCACAGATCCACTTGTGAACAACTCTCAACTGCCCATTGTTGCTCCTCGGTTACTCAGGGACTTTAGCTCACCATGGTCTTCTTGTGTTGCACCAATGAAGACCAACATAGGGCACAGAGGGTTGCCACCTATCACTACAAGATGTGCATCTCCCACAATGAACACGGACTAGGGGGACTACCCATCATCTATTGTAGAAGTCCTCCACACACAAGTCTCGGACTCCACAAACCTGCTCCTGGTTGATCAAACCCTTGAGCTCATCTACTGCCAAGCTAGCAGTCACCTTTGTCCATCAAGGTGTTGCATTTTGGCACCAACTTGGACACTATCACGTTGTCCTCCAGCAAACCATAAGTGTCCAATCTCGTCCACACTTGGTCCGCTCTCACGTTGCCCTCCAACAATCCAAAGTGACCAAGTCCACGTTGGAGCATCTGCACTTAGTTAAGGCATCCTCATACATGGGAGACCCTTACACACAATTGCCCACAGACTTCACCAATTTTCCTTTTGCTTCTACAATAGAGGAGCTACTGCACAAATCTGGGCACCAACCATGTCCTCACCTAGGACATTTATCCAACTATCATCAAGGGAACATCTGCAACTCTCCTTGTTGTTGTCCTCTTGCCTCTCATCTGATGTGCTTGTTGTCACCTTGGTTGCTTGGTAGGCTTCCCAACAGTCCACTTGGGCTCCTCCAAATAGCTCCTAAGGTCTCCTACAACTGCCCATCAACTGATCCAAGCAATGGTCAAACTCTTTGACCCAAGATCCCTCCAAAAACATTGTGGTAATGATGTTTGCACCTTGTTGTTCGTGACACCTGGTTAGGGCACTTGCTGCAGCCCTAAATCCTCCTAACAGTCACCAAACAGGCCCTTAAAGGGTTGCGACACACCTTAAGAGGCCTCCTCCTCACCCACGCTGCCACTAAAGATAGGTGTCAAGCCTTGAAACACCTCCTACGCATCCCAGTTGTGTGTTATGGCTTGCAGCCTAGCACAACAACCCTCCAATAGTGAGACAGTCCTCAAAACGGTGCCCAAACACACTCCAAACAGCAGCGTGTTGCCTTCTTAGGAACTCGGCCTAAGAGCCAACCTCCTCATCCCTCAAAACAGCAAACTCGGATCAGTTTTCTAGCCCACAAACAATCCGTACCAGCCTTATTAACTCGGCCTCCATTGCAAACTTCGGACCCCTCGTTCACACTGTCTAGGCCTCTTCCTCCGTCCCAATTTCAAAGCTTCTTTTACTTGAGAAGATGTTGCACCAATGGATGCTCTAAAAACAACAAATCACCCTCCATTTATATCCAAATGAGGGGCTCCACGAATTAGTGAAGAGACATATCTATTGGACAAATTTTACTTCAAGACTACATGACTTGAAAACCAATAATTCTCCTCAACGACAACTTGGAATCAGATGATTCGCGTTGCGTTAGAATCGTCTCGATGAGCACTATCATCCTCATCCATCACATGTCGAAAACTCATCATGGTTTGGCCCGAACATCGATGGGTGCAAAACCCCCAACCTTGGGTTTCAAGCCCACAAGCCTACTTGTTGCGTTTGACCTCCAACCCTCGAACACTAGGGCTTGGAGTACCTCCCAAGTTACACAAAAATCAACACTCCCTCTTAGCAAGGGAGGTATTTCCAAGACTAGGAAGTAACCATCATCATCTGGCGACGACACTAGCCCATCTGGCATCCATCACTGCATCATACCCTGTAGAATGAACCCGACAATCTCGGTAGTGCCTCTGCCTCATCATATCCGATCTTGAATATTCCAAACCTCCATAGGGTTGCTCCCTCTGAGGCTAGACTCCCTCTGAGCCTACACTACCTCCATTGGCTCAATCCTGCAAGCACTCATCCTCGTCGATCAAATACCACTCGTGCAAATCCCACTAATCTTGGATATGCAACACCACGATCTGATGACTAGCCTGCCAATATCCAGTCCATCACATGAAGCCATCTTGATCAACCTGAAACCAAGAGAGGCTTTGTGGGTGTGAAACCGTGTATGGATTTGGAAACTTGGCACTTGGAGATTGCAGGGCACCCATAAAGGAACAAGGGGGCGCTTGTAGAACCAAGAGAGACCTTGTGGGTTGAGAGAAAGGAATTTTAATGTGATTATGTGGGTGGATTTGTCATAATTTTCAAGTTGGCCTTGACTTGTGGAGACCATTTGAGAATGTTAGACATCAACCTAAGGAATGATATAAATAAGACTGAGGAGGAGCCTCATTCCTCACCCAATCAAGGCACTTATTTCTCATGTGAAAACTGAAATAGGAGGCAGATTCCACAACCAAGAAGGACAAAGGATCAAGTCTAGTTAGGGTTGTCTTTGGGACTTTTTTGGGTTGTGGTTATGTAGGTAAAGGCAGCGAGGAAGAGGAGACTAGGACGCAACTTTTTAGGACAAAATATGAAAATGAAAACATAAGCAATCTCTCTCTAACAGGTCGAGATTTCTGAAGTATTGCAAGTGGAAGAAATCATCATTCTTGGAAGGCCAAGTAGCCTACTTAGCAGCTGAGGATAGGACGCATTCATCTACAGTGGGAGAGAAGAAATTAAATGTTGTTGGGGTAGTTTGCAGGTGGGTTGGATCTACTCCTAGTTAGGGATGAGTTCTTCAAAAAAGTCCTGCTCAAATCCAAGGGTTTTGGAGAGCATAAGTGGATGTCTACAAGGAGGAAAAGTGCAGGATTGGTGTCCTAATTTAGGACAGCATTTGGAGCAGCCAAAAGAACAGTTTTGGGATGGTTGTAGTGGCTTGCTCCAAGCCCTAAGTATAGTCACTTGAGAAGGAATTTGAGGATTGTTAGAAGCGCATAAGAAGGGATGCTTAGGACTGAACTTTGAAGGACAAAAGTAGGTCAAGGGAGCAGTTTGACTAGCCCAACTTCTTGTTGAAGGACTTTTGACAGTGATAGGTGGCAGACATCCATTCACTAAGTTTTCCTCATTAAAGCAGCACAGGTAGGCAATAGAGGGAAGAAGTCGGTAAGAGTTGTTTTCTTGAGCAACTAGTCGGCAAGAAGTCCCAAAGGAGCTGAGGAGCAACATTGGGCAGTCTAGAGCTATTCACAACTAGAGTTGTGTACAACTCAAAAGAAGACCTTATGTCTTGGTTATTGATGGACTAATGATCAACTAGAAGAAAAATTGGGGTCATGTTCAGTGACCTGAAGGAGCAAGATCATTGACAGAGGAAGATTGATGTTGTTGTAGATCGATAGACAATGGTCCAGGTAGATGTGTTCAAGATATGACAAGTGGACTTGTGAATTGCACTTCATCAGCTAGTAGGTTAGTGTATCTTGTTCAGGGTAGATTGGTGGTCAAAGTTGTTGACATCAAACCCTAGTTTGTATTCCTTGTATCAATGGTTGTATGAGAGCGATGATCCCTAGTACAGGAGCACTAGATAGTTGTATTAGAGTTTGTTAATATAACGAAGTTGTGTTATTGAAACAAATTGTAAAATGTTGTCTATATTTGTCCACTAATTGATTTAATGTTGTTTATATTTCGTTGTGCAAAGTAGTTTGTTGTGATAATTGGATCGGTAGTGTTAGTGATACTAAGACCCTAACCTAGATTCCAGTACCATGGAAAAACAACAAAACACCCAAAATCCTAGTGTTGTCTACTAACACAATGGTTGATTGGTCGAAGGCTCAATATGCTTGTTTGCTCGACCTTAACATCCTCCTCTCTAGGGCACGTTGTGTGGGGGTGTGCATGTGATGTGGACCAAATTAGCATATATATTTAAACATACCATTTTATGTATATGTCAAACCACTATTTAAGTGGTACGACCCGAGAACTGTGCTAGAAGGAGAAAACGTCGAGAAAACAAATAATAATAACAATATTTTGTTGGAAAACAACATGACTCACCCATCTTCTGCAGTGCATCTACATTTCCTAAGATATATTCTCCACTGCACCCTCTCAGACACTACAATTGTAGTCACTCACTGCACAAAGTAATATTATATATGAGATCACGAATAAACCATGGAGCTCAAAGGATAAATATATAGAGCGATGAATTAACGATACACATACCTACCCTCCCTTGGCTAATATTATAACAGCGAAAATCATGAACAATAATCCCTGAACATGTGAACCCCCATGTAACATTTCCATTTCTTTCATATCAAAGTTCATGGAAAAATCTCGAATCTCACACCCATGAACAAGATCATACTACCTCGAATCCATGACAAAAAAAAATCATTGTGCAACTAACAAATATTTTAGTATATTAAAGGGCTTGCTTGTAGAATGTTTAGTGCATCTTCACCACTTGACCTTGGAAGACCATACAATTGTAGTTGTTCACACTTAAAAAAGATCAATATAGTTGTCTATGAGGGCATAGACAAAACATATAATAATTTGAATAGCAAACAAATGGAGCCACAAATTAGCGAAAGATACTTTTAAGTGAAGTGCAACGCATGTAGATATGTTGACTCACCTTCATTTATGAACGATAACCTCAATTTTCTCTGTTTTCTTCCTTCATTTCCATTTCCGCACCCAATAAACGAAACCAAGAACAAGCTACAAGAAATGTTAAAGAAACAAAAACAAAAACAAAAAAACAAAGTGAGAGTACAACACACCCAACAAACAAAACCAAGACCAAACTACAAAAAAAAAAAAAAAAAAACAAACAAACAAAAAGGAGTACAACACAGCATGGCCATGTTCAAACTCAACAAAGCGAAACATGTAGAAAACAACAAAGAAAAATTTGCAAACATCCCCTTTGCACATCATCTCTCCCACAATGTGTTGTCCTCCGCTGAAAGGGAAAAAAGGTGGGTTGAATAAGGTTAAAATACACAAACAACTACTAAAGTTAAACATATTTCAAAACCAATAATTATTCATAATAGGAAACACACCTTCCCTAGAGTTTGTTTTATAATGATGGACACTCTTTTGCATTCCACTTGCTTGTATTCATCAGAACCAACCATCTACAAAAGATGCACAATAAGATATTAGAATTGTTATATAAGTTCAATTAAAGAGTATCCAATAATTAATCAGAATAAGAAACATACATGTCTTTGAAATTGTTATATAAAAGGGGAGAGACCATTTTGTATTTCACGTATTCATGCTCATTGGAACATGCCATCTGCAATAGATACACAATAAAATATTAGATTTCTAATAAATACACAATAAAATATTAGATTTCTAATAAAAGTCAAACTAGAGAGTTTGAAGCCATGAACATCAACAAAAACAAATCATGTAGACAACAACAAAAATTGCAAACTTCCCCTTTGCACTTTATCTCTATTGTAGTGTCCTCCCCTCCGCTGAAAAGAAAAAAAGAGGTGCAAATAAGGTTAAAATAAAGACACAGATAGTAATGGAAAGCATAATTCAAAACAAATCATTATTCATAATTGCAAACATACTTCGTCTAGAGTTTGTCTTATAAAAATAGGCATTTTGTTTTGTATTCCACTTACTCATGCTCACCAGAACAAGCGATCTACAACAAATACATAATAAGATATTAGAATCATTATACAAGTTAAACTGGACAGTTAAATGCAACAATCAATCATAATGTGAAACATACCCGACTTTGTGCTTTTTTATATAAAGGGGGATAATCCATTTTGTATTTTACGTATTTCTGCTCACTAGAATCAACCATCTGCATTAGATAGAAAATAAAATATCAGAATTCTAATAAAAGTTAAAAAAGAGATTTGAAGGCAAGAATTTGTGAACCAACTTAATTCCAATCCAGTTAGATTCCATGTTATATCTCAAAATCTATAAGTTTTCTAAACTAAATGTAATTCTAGTAAGAATAATGCAATCAATGTGAGCATAATAGATAAATAATATTTTTTTGTCAGAGGGATCCAAGCAAATTTAAACATATTGAACGTGTTGGGATTGGTAACATGGGAGGTACTCCAAACCCTAGGCTACAAGGTTGTGTAGGAATTGGCACCACAAAGTCACTTATGGGCTAAGAACCCAAGCATGTAGGCTTTGCACCCAAGCTTGTGGGTGTGAAACCGTGGATGGATTTGGACGCTTGGTACTTGGAGATTGTAGGGCACCCTTAAAGGAACAAGGGGATGCTTGTAGCACCAGGAGAGGCCTTGTGGATTGAGAGAAAAGAATTTTTATTTGATTATGTGGATGAACTTGTCTTAGGTTTCAAGTTGGCCTTGAACTGAGGAGACAATTTGAGAAGGTTAGAAGACACCCTAAGGAATCATATAAATAGGAGTGAGGAGGAGCCTCATTTCTCAGTTAATCAAGACAATTATTCCTCATGTCAAGACTGAAATAAGAGGATGAGTCCGCAACCAAGAAGGAGAAAGGATCAAGTCTGGTTAGGGTTGGTTTTAGGATTGTTTTAGGTTGTGGTTATGCAGGTAAAGGTAGCGAGTAAAAGGAGACTAGGCCGAGACTTTTGAGGATGAAATCTAAGCATGAAAAACCGAAGCAAGCTCTCTCTAGCAGGTTGAGATTTCTGAAGTATTGCAGGTGGACGAAATTATGATTATTGGAGGGTCGAGTAGCCTACTTGGCAGCCAAGGATAGGCTGCATTCATCCACATTAAGAGCGAATAAATCAAAGGTTGTTGGAGTGGTATGTAGGTATGTTGGATTTGCTTCAAGTTGCCCTAGTTAGGGCTGAGTTCTTCAAAAAAAGGTCTCGCCCAGATCCAAGGGTTTTGGAGAGCAAAAGTGGATGTCTACAAAGAGGAAAGGTGCAGGATTGGTGTCCTAGTTTAGGACAGTATTTGGAGCAGGCTAAAGAACAGTTTTGTGAGGGCTTCAGTGGCTTGCTCCATGCCCCAAGTAAATTCACTTGAGAAGGAATTTGAGAATTGTTAGAAGGGAAAAAGAGTGGACGCTCAGGAAAAGAAGGAGGTCAAGGGAGCAGTTTGACTAGCCCAAGTTTTTTGTTGAAGGACTTTTGATAGCCTTCCATGCCTAAGTTTGCCTCATTGAAGAAGCACAACTAGGCAACAAAGGAAAGAAGTCCCTAAGGGTTGTGTTCTTGAAGGACTTCTTCAGATTTTGTGTAGTTGGGGTAGCATCGGATGTGCTCTAGCCTCGAAACTTTGTGGATGGACTAAGAAACACATCACCTCCAAAACCCAGAAAGTGTTTGGAGAAATTTCATCTCGTGTTGAGGTTATTCAAATAATTAATTATGTTAATGTAATCCCTAAGTCTAAACTTAGGGAAATTAAATAATTAAAGTGAATTAATTAACACATGTGCTGAAATATTATAAGTGACGCGGATCAAGCAGTCTTTTAATCTCAGCTGTTGATGAGTGATTTAATCACAGTCGTTGATGTGTTCAACAAAAAAGTATAAGAGAAAGGCTTGATGGTCAGTTGGAGACACACACACACAGAGGCAGAGCTGAGAAACTAAGTTGGAATTCTAGGGCATTGTTTGCTAAGAATTTCCGGAGGAGTTTTCTGCAGCGAGGGGTAGTATTGGCTAAGGGGATGATCTGATCCCAAAGCCAAGAGTCAGCAAGAGGCAAAGGAGCAGCTTTCAAGGTTAGCGCAGAGGAGCAAGGGAAGCAGCAACAGCAGTTACGCAGCATTTGCGCAACACAGCTTCAGTCGCTACGCAGGCCCAGGAGGGGCAGCGCTGTAGCTTCAAAGGTCTTCCAGAGTTACGCAGAGGCCTCCTACACCTGTTGCCCCTAGATTTCTCAACATGGTATCAGAGCTAAGGTGACAAAGTCAAGGAAGGGCAGCTCAAAGAAGTGTTGAGATTTTGTGTATTTGGGGTGGCATCAGTTGTGCTCTAGGTCCCAAATTTTGAGGAAGGACTAGAGTACACTTGATCTACAAGACCCATAAATGGATTTGGGAAATTTCATCTGGTTTAGGAGATATTAAATTAATCAATTATTTTAATGTATTTCCTAAGTTAAAACTTAGGGAACTTAAATAATTGAAGTGAATTTAATTAAACATGTGATGAAATTGTCTTAAGTCACACGAATCAAGCTTTCTTTTAATCTTAGCCATTGATTCAAGATCTGATCATGGTCGTTGATTTGTCAACGAGAAAAGTATAAAGAAAAGGCTTGGGGTCATTTGTAAAGATACACAGAGGCAAAGCACTGAAGCTAAGCTGAGATTCTAGGGCAGGGTTTGCTAAGAATACTCAGAAGTGTTTCAGCTGCAGAGAGGGGAATTTAGACCAAGGGGATGATCTGATCCTGGGGTCTAGAATACACAAGAGGCAGAGAAGAGATCAGTGCAAGGTAAGCACAGAGGAAGGCAGCAGCAGCAAGGACAGCGTAATTTTCAGGAGACCCTTAGGCGCAGCGTAGTGACTGCGTCACCCATTCTAGGGTAACGAAGTCCCTTCCGAAGCAGCGCGAGGGTTTGGAAGCCATCCAAGGCTGACGCAGAAGCTTTCAGGGGCTTCAGAGGCTGACGCAGAGCTTTTTAGGTGCAGCGCTGGGGTTTCTAGGCCTAGATTTGGTTGAGTTCTATAAATCTCATTTGAGGGTGTGGATCAGTCATTATTTTGGCCCTAGATCAACCAGTGAGCTGCAAATCTAGTGTTTTCTCTGTCGGGTTTTCCAAATCTAGAACCCAAAGTTGTGTATTCAGAAATATTCTTAATAATAGAACCCTCCAGCAGCGAGAGACCGGTTTTCCCACATTGGGTTTTGCCGGGGACTATTTGTCCAAAAATAACTGTGTCACTTTGTCAATGTGTGCATGTGCTTCTTCTAGATCTAGATTGGTAGAGATTTGTTATGTGTTTCGCTTCGATGTTAACTTGAATTTATTCAGTTGATAAATTATATAAGTAGGAGGAGCTTAACCGGATTAACAGTAATAATTTCTGCATAAGATATAAGATTCAGAAATTTCTACAAGAAGGACACTCAAGGACCAAAGCACTAGAAGATCATCAAGAGAATCAACCATCAAAAGGAACCTCTTATCTCAAAGTCACTTCAAGGACAAGGATCACATCATCATCATCTTGAAGAAATTAGAAGAAGACCTACAAACCCTAGTTCATTCAAAGAAGGATTCTACACTTAAGAGAATTACTGGGAACCTCACTCAATCATCAAAAGGAAGACCTTAAACACCTCCACAAAAGGAAGGACTTTTGAAGCATCCTAAAGTTTACAAGCGAGCAGGAGAAGGCGTTGTCATCATCATCAAGGAGCCGAGGTGATCTCCCTCTCTTTGAAGGATCACTTTTGAAGACATCTTCTGTCATTATCATCATCAAAATCAAGAA
Organism: Pinus albicaulis; assembly: GCA_034641835.2. Classification (NCBI taxonomy): domain Eukaryota; kingdom Viridiplantae; phylum Streptophyta; class Pinopsida; order Pinales; family Pinaceae; genus Pinus; species Pinus albicaulis. The sequence goes on from JAXQQM020060351.1 coordinate 13,127, forward strand.
GGCAACCAGTTGAAGATATTGGCATCTTCTCAAGTAACTTTAATCTCCACATCATAATTTATTAAAATGTATTTTTGCAAGGAAAGAAACAAGTTGGTTGGGGCTTCAAACTTTCTTGCATGGAAGAAAAGGACAAACCCGTACCTCATAGAAAATGAAGTCACGGAACATGTTAAGGGCTCAATCTCTAAACCTCCAAAGGAAGAAGCTCAAGCTCTGGCAAAATTCATGAAAGGGGAAGTAAGGGCTCAACTCCATTCATTGAACTATGGTCACTATGCAAGATTGAAGAAGCCAAGTTGAAGGCAAAAGGTAATGTAGGATCAAACGAGCAAACTCAAACATTTGTTGCCATGGCGAAGAGAAAAGGGAAGTTTGAAGAGTTTGGTGCTCAGAAAAGGAAGAAGAATATGGCAAAGGTTCAATGCTATGGATGTCAAGAATATGGGCACTACAAAAGAGATTGTCCCAAACTCAAGAAGGACAATAACAAAAGGGGAAGAGAAGAAGCCCATATCACCGAAGAAGTGGAAGAAGCTGAAAAGAAGAAATCCAAGAAGCAAAAGATCTCTACTAAAATTGAGATAATTCTTCTCCACCTAGTTCTTTTCAGTTTTGTAAAATATGGTTGTCTTGATAGGAATCACTAGAAGCATGATAGGATGCATCATTTTAGGAGATGGCATCACAGGAGCATACAACTGAAGCAAAAGCTCAAGACACCATCATAAGAAGCATGAAAGATAGTTGAAGTAGAATTATATCATTAGAAGGAACTAGATCTTGATAACCTCACTATAAGCATAAGTAGTACTTATGGGTAGAAGAGAATCATCTCATCATACATCATTGGGAAGGAGCATTTGCAAGATGAGGATAATCGAGATCTTCTGCTGGAATCTTCATTAGAAGGTTCATTTCTTGGAACAACCAAATGTCTCACTGAGAATTCCACTTTGAATGGAATTCATTGTTTGAAAGAATGATGGTATGATGATGAAGGAATGCAACATATCAAGATGGTTGAAATACTTTCAATTAAGGAAAGGAAGTTGTTGAAGGACGTCTAGATGACTAAAAGGAAGAAAAGAGGTATGTATGTATATGTTTGATAAGATAAGTCATGTCATTATCTAGTTACAGATAGCAAGGATAGATACTCTACCTCATGAGTACGATCAAAGAAAAGGGATCTCTTTCATTGGAAGAATGCATGAAGGCATGGGTCACATATTGGCTAGATAATGTGTCCTCGTATGAGGTGGTTGACAAGGATGAAGGAAATATGACTAGGAATTCTTGGGAAACAATATGCGAAAATGAAAAGGAAGAGATCATGAAAGATGCAACTATGGTCACATGAAAAAGGAAATCAACATCCAATGACTAAAATATTTAGCTATGATATCCCCATGGGAAAGATATGAAGACCTTGGGAAAGTCTAGAAAGAAAGAAGACCCTTGACAAATGAATATCTTGGAAATGTTTCAATATGTATGCAGGATGTTGATATTGCAACAAGAAGATGTTCAATTTGATGTTCAATTTGTATTTTTGAACAATATTTGGATGGGTCGATACAGGGTTATCTAAAGAAAGGTGTTGATGTCATCTACAATTGATACTCATGTGAAAGGATGGAAGATCCTGGAGGATACATGAAGTGGAAAAGGTACTTGTATGAGGAAAAGTCAGATATGGATTAATTGATCACTCTCCGATGAAAGGAAGGATGACATGACTGCCCTGATTCAAGAAGGAAAGTGATGGATGGTTGATTCCCTTTAGTGAAGTCCCAAAAGATGAAGACTCCATAATATTAAAATGAAATTCATGACATCGAATGGAGGAGCACTACAACCAACTGAAGGTCCCATGATCTCCACCAATAAAGATAGTGTTGATGCTGGAAACAGGTCCCTAGTTAAGAGGGAGCCTGAAAGCAAGTTTCTAATTAAGGAGAAACTTGGACACAAGTCCCTGATTAAGAGGGAGCTTGGGTACATTCCTTTTATAGGAATGGGTACATTCCTTCATAGGAATGGGTATATACTCCCTAGTTGAGAGGGAGAGATAGACACATGATTCTTGTCCTCACTTAGAAAGAAAGAATGGAGGATTGGGTAAGCATCTGGCATCTGATACTCTTTGAGGATGAGGTAGCGCATCCAAGATAAGAGTAGTCATAAAGGACCAACATTCTTTGAGGACTGGGAATCCAAGATAAGAATAGTCCTAGAAGGACATACCCTATGAACACCCGGGTGGGGTAGGTGTCTATAAATCATTGGTCTTGCCAAAATTGTGCCCTGATCTTGTGCAGAGATAGGGTTGTTAGTCATGGCATTGCTATGTGACAATGTTGGATGATATGATGCTATACAAATGGGTTACTAATCCGACTCTTCTAATGAGAATTCTTCAGATTGAGAATGCCCAAGTACCTTGTATGGATTATGAATACCTCCCTAGTTAAGGGGGAGTGTTGAAATATGTAACTAGGTTTGACCTTCAATATGACATATGTAATCATGACTTTATGTATTTGATGTAATGAGGAAAATAAATTTATTTTTGTTGATCTTGAGGCAAGGGTTTCATGGCTCAAGGAAATTTATTTTTAGGTCAAGCTCCCGTTGAGAGCTTCTAGGGCTTATGAGTCATTGTTGTGTATGAAAGACCCATTTGGGCATTTTACATATTGTAAAAAGAAATTGTTTGAGTCAAATTCAAGTCAAATAAACCTCCAATACCTTGTCAATGTGCTACAATCAAGTCGGCCTATCAAAAGGGCAAGTCGGCCTAGAAATGAAGTTAAGTCGGCCTAAAAGCATGGGAGAGAAGCCTATATATATAGGAGGACACGGCCTCACTCAAGAGATAATTCATCAAGCTTACAAATCAAGGAAAGAAGTACGAATAGGAAGCCTCTTGGATAAGCGAAGAAGAGGAGAGAGAAGTCTGAGAAGTTTGGATCTATTTTTGGGCTATTTTCTATTCACACGTGCGAGGAGTCTAACGTTTATTGTTGAATTTCCATGACCTTGGGTCTAGGTTAGAGTCTTAAAATCACTGACACTACCAAACCAAGAATCTCAACCATGAACTACTTTGCACAGCAGAAATATAAAGCAGTAAATCACACATGCACAGAATATACACAACATTTTACAATTTTCAACCCAACTTTGTTTTATTAATCAAACTGATATAATACAACAGTCTGGGGCTCCCGTACCAAGGATAATGGCCCTCATACATCCACTAGTACAAGATACAAAACAAGATACTCTAACCATCTAGCTGTAGCATGGTCTCACACCTCCTCTTGGTCATACCCTATACCTGCACAGTCCTTCAGCTCCTGATCTGCAGCTCCTACCTGTATCAATGCTCCAAGTCCATCTGCCCACTGAATCTCGACGATCCAATCTGCTCTCTAGTTGTCCCTTCGTCTATCAAGGGCACAACACATCAAGACTCCTGTCAAGTTGTTCACAACTCCAATTGTGAACAACTCTCAATCTGCCCACCGCTGCTCCTCAACTACTCAGTGACTTCAGCCCAATATGGTCTTCCTATGTTGCATCGATGAAGACCAACATAGGGCACGAAGGGCTGACACCTATCACTACAAGATGTCCATCTCCCACAATGAACACGGGATAGTCGGACTGCCCATCATCTACATTAGAAGTCCTTCTCCACACACAAGTCTCGGGCTCTATAATCCTGCTCGTGGTAGGCCAGACCCTTGAGCTCCACAACTGCTAGGCTAGCAGTCACCTTTGTCCATCAAGGTGTTGCACTTCAGCTCCAACATGGACACTATCACGGTGTTCTCCACCAGACGATAAGTGCCCAACCTCGTCCACACTTGATCCTCTCTCACACTGCCCTCCAACAATCCACAAGAGACCAAGTCCATGTTGTGGCATCTGCACCTAGTTAGGGCATCCCCACACCTAAGAGACCCTTATACATGGTTGCCCACAGATTCCACCAATCCGCCCTTTGCTCTGCAATAAAGGAGATATTGCACAAATCTAGGCACCAATTATCACTGTGGAAATTGCCCACCAGTTAGGGCTTCTAACATGGCATGTCAGCCCTACCTCCTTGGCTTCCATGGGCTGCAACAACTCTATCCACACATACATCACTCCATAGCAAGATCTACTCCTAGTTGGAGCTCCTTCAAGCCCAAGGAAACTCCAACAAATGGCTCCCAACAATCTGCAATGTAGATCGATCCAAATGTGAAATTTTCTGAATCTAAACCTGAAACCCTACCGCAGTAAATTTGATTTACTTCTCCTACTTGTTTTTCTTTAATTAACAATTTATTTTCTAAATAATTTAGGAAAACATCAAAGTAAATACACTGCAGCCTACACAATTATACAAATCAAGTGCTGAAAAATAAGTAAAGCACACAAACAAAGGACACGGATTTTTCAGAGAAACGGTCCTTGAAAAAACCTAATGCGGGAAAACCGGTGCAGTAGTTCTGAGAGTTTGTATTATTAAGTAGCAGTATTCTGAGTACATCTAGGGTGCCATAATCTGGCTCACCCAACAGAGAACCTCGGCAAGAAAAGATAAATCGTGAGTTTTACCTCACTCTGCAAGTCCTAGCTGATCCGGATCAAACACTAGTGAAACCCCAGTTGCCTCTGTGCAATCTCTATGCTGCCACTACATAAGCCCACATGGGTCTGGCTGATGGACTGCGACACCCTTCCTCTACGCTGATCTTCCTCTCCAGAAATCGAGTTTAAGCCTTGCCGGCTTAGAAACCCCAATCTCTAGTTGATTTTGGACTGTCCCTCGGAATCACTGTGCAGCCCCTGCGTGGGCCTACGTCAGCCCCTCTAGGGGCAGCGTCAACTCTCCTGGTGGCTGCGCTGCTTCCTCTGCGTCTTGCTCTGCAATGTACTCTTCGTCCTCCAACCAATTACTGAACCTGCCCCATTGTTTCTCTGAATCACTCAGATCTGATCTTCGTCAGAGCACTGCTCCGTCAGAAGAATTCGATCTCTTAGACTCGGTGTGTGTTTATCCTCCAACTAACCCCAAGCCTTCCTTTAATACTTTTCATGTTCATGAATCAACGTTCATGATCTAATCTCTAATCGATGACTAAGATTAGAAAAGACTTGATCCTCGTCACTTAGAACATTCTCACCCACATGTTTAAATTAATTCACTTTAATTATTTAATTTCCCTAAGTTAGACTTAGGGTCCCCATTAAAATAATTAATTATTCGAATAACTTAAGCTCGAGGTGAAATTTCTCCAAACGATTTCTGGGTCTTGGAGATTTCATGTGTCCTAGCCCCTCCACAAAGTTTCAGAGTTAGAGCACATCCAATGCTACCCAAAAATCTGTTAGAAAATTATATATTAAAGAGCAATGCAACACATAAAATATGCGGAAAACACAAGCACACAAAACACATAAAACCAGAGAGACACAGATATACGTGGTTCACCCAGTTTGGGCTACGTCCACCCCGAACAGCCAGTCCTTCCTTTCTATTATCCAGTAAAATGAAGAGACACAACCTACAGCAGATCCGCTGTAATATCCTATGTTCTCTCTCACAGTCTTCCTATCTGTTTCTCGCACTAAGAATACACATACAATACATAGTCGCAATACAATACCCTCATACAAAATGAGGGGTTGCCTTCTAGGGAAAAAAACCCCAAATTAAACATAACTTCCATCGTCAGATCATCCGCCTAATGAACGGCCCAGATTGACTAGAAATTATAGTGGGGGGGCTCCATAAAGTCGCAGCCGCCCCCCATGGACCCCCTAGGCAGCGTTTAATTACGGGCGGCCACCGTCAGATCATCCGCCTAATGAACGACCCAGATTGACTAGAAATTATAGTGGGGGGGCTCCATAAAGTCGCAGTCGCCCCCCATGGACCCCCTAGGAAATGTTTAATTACGGGCGGCAACGAACAAGGGTCCAACGCTGTGTTACAAAATAAAGAAGATAATCAAGCTCCACACCCAACAAAATCAACACTCCCTCTTAGCGAGGAAAGTGCTCTAGCAATACTTCTCACCAGAAGTATCACCCTGATCCATGGCATTGGACCTTTGCGCTGCTTCTGCTCGGCCTACTGCCCCTCATCTACTACGCTGCTACAATCTGTACTGCTGCCCATGAATCTTCCACTGTCGTTGCTACATCTGTACCGCAACTCCCTCTCAAAATGTTGCATCATGTTGCCCATAGCACTACCATTGCTAATTGTTGCACTACAACTCAATTGCTGAGAGTTAAACAACTGAAAACATCACCCAAAAATACTGACATACAAGTCAGTCTAGGTGCACCTCGATACTGAAGCACCCTCTGCTACTAATTTGTGTTGTCCCTCTGGTGCCTCTGCATTGTTGCTGCTCTGCACTGCCTTTGCGCTATTGAAGTCCATCAACCTCTACGTTGTTGCCTTTGCTCTGAGTTGCTCCAGTCTTCAACGTTCTAGCTCTGCCAATGTTGCTCCATCATCCCTCGCACCAACTAACTCCAATCATCCTGCTACTGTCATTAAGGGCTCCCGTAGCTCATATGTGATCCAAGAGTTTGGGCACCTCAAGGATCCTGCCCATACACTGCAGTTCGAAAGAACTACAGATCAATGTCGCCCCACCCCTTCTCTCAAGGCACATTAGCACTCATGGCCACATCGTCATCATCTCAATCAATGTCCTCAAGCTGCAGCAGCCTTCAAATCATAATCTTCTTTGCCCTTCTATTTCATAGGGCATGTTGTGACGAAATGTCCTAATTCACCACACCTGAAGCATATCACCTTTGAAAGGTCTTTCTTCTTCTTCCTCTGATGCCCATGTTGTGCTTTAGAGCGAGAGCCGCATCTTCCTCCTCCTCCTTCTTGATCTTGATTCCTCTACTGCTGATGCCCGCCTTGGTCATCCTCCTGATCTCTTCTAGTCGAAGAGTTGCCCACATGTTTTCCCAACTTGGAAGCGCTACTCTACCCAAAATTCCTTGGACAAAGTTCTCCCACTCATCGGAAACTGCATTCAAAGCAATCCTCACCATAAGACCTTCATCAAGTGTGGCCCCCACGGCAACTAGCAGATCACCAATCGCCTTCAATCTTATGAGGAAGGGGTTGAACTCTTCTCCCTTCAGCATCTGGAATAATCAAAGCTAATTCTTAAGAAGCATCCTCCTCTGAACAGAAGTCCCCTAATACAATGTGGTCAAAGAAGTCCACATCTCATGTGTTATGTTCTTCTCAGAAATGTGTGGGACCACATGATCCTTGACTCCGTCCATGATCAAGCACTTAGCCTTCACTTGAGCTTCCTCATACTTCTTGAATGAATCAGCGTCAACAGGAACAGCAACTGGGCTCTTAGCAAGATGCTTGATACGATGCTCATCCAGTACTAATAGGATTCTGGCCTTCCAGATGACAAAGTTGGATTGCTCCATCCAACCTATCCTGATCCCTCAGTCCATGTGTGCCCATCTCTGCTCTACAAAAGATCTCGAACTGGTTCTCTTCTCCCTCTTCTGTTGTTGCCCCAACAGAACTCAAATCTAGATTTCTTGGCATTAGAAACCCTCTAAGGAACCATGCTACCTCTGAAAAATGATTTCCCTCTCAGAAATCCTCTACCAACTGACGTCGAATTAGCCCTCTCCGATCACTCTTTATTGTTGATCAGCACTGGATCTAGACTTCTTGGCAAGAAGTCTTCTGAGGAACTGATTCCCTCTACTTTGTCACGGCCCTACTAGGCATTGTTCTACATCGACAAAAACAATGCCCCACCCGCAACTCCTAAAGAAAAACGAATTGCTCTTTCAGTCACGGCAACCGAAAAGACGGAGGCTCAAACCTCTGTGCTGGCTTAATGAACACATTGCCTCTGTTGCAGCTACATCGTCACCCCAGCTGGCTGATGCAAGATATGTATGAGCCCCTTTGGTGACTGCGTCACCCTTCCTTGCCTCTTCCTGAATCTGCACTGTCACTCGGGACAGCTGCCTTCCTAGAGCAAAATTTTCTCTTCGTCTCTTCATTGATGACTTCAGCTCTACCTGATCTGCAATAACTTTGATACCATGTGAAAATTTCTGAATCTAAACCAGAAACCCTACTACAGTAAATCTGATTTACTTCTCCTACTTGTTTTTCTTTAATTAACAAGTTATTTTATGAATAATTCAGGAAAACATCAAAGTAAATACATTGTAGCCTACACAATTATACAGATCAAGTGTTGAAAAACAAGTAAAGCACACAGACAAAGGACACAGATTTTTTGGACAAATGTCCCCCAATGCAGGAAAACCGGTGTAGCAATTCTGAGGGTTTTTATTATTAAGCAGCAGTATTTTGAGTACATCTAGGGTGCCATAATCTGGCTCACCCAACAGAGAAAATATCGGCAAGCAAAGATAAATAGTGAGTTTTACCTCACTTTGCAAGTCTTGGCTGATCCGAATCAGACACTGGTGAAACCCCAATTGCCTCTACGCAATCTCTAAGTTGCCACTACGTAAGCCTGCGTGGGTCTGGTTGATGGACTGCGTCTGCACTGATCTGCCTCTCTAGAAATCGAGTTTCAGCCCTGCCTGCTTAGAAACCTTGACTCTAGCTGATTTTCGATTGTCCCTCAAAATCACTACGCAGGCCTTGCGTGGGCCTGCATCAACCCCTCTAGGGGCAATGTCACCTCTCCTGGTGGCTATGATGCTTCCTCTGCGTCTTTTCTACCCTTGCTCTGCAATGTACTCTTGGTCCTTCGACCAATTACTGAATCTACCCCTCACTGCTTCTTTGAATCACTCCAATCTGATCTTCGTCCAAGCACTACTCCATCAGAAGAATTTGATCTCTTAGACTCACTATGTGCTTATCCTCCAACTGACCCCAAGCCTTCCTTTAATACTTTTCTTGTTGATGAATCAGTGGTCGTGATCTAATCTCTAATCAACGGCTAAGATTAGCAAAGACTTGATCCTCGTCACTTAGAACATTCTCACCCACACGTTTAAATTAATTCACTTTAATTATTTAATTTCCCTAAGTTAGACTTAGGGTCCCCATTAAAATAATTAATTATTTGAATAACTTAAGCATCGAGTGGAATTTATCCAAACAATTTCTAGGTCCTAGAGATATCCTGTGTCCTAGCCCCTCCACAAAGTTTCGGAGCTAGATCACATCCGATGCTACCCAAAAATCAACACCAAACACTGGTCAAACTTGACCCAACGCTCCTCCAAACGTTGTTGTTCTGACTTGCTGCAATGCTGCAATTCTGGGACTGGTTAGGGCACTAACCATAGTCCCTAACCACCCAACAAAATGGCCCAGGATTACTCCTTGTTGCGGTTGTCCTCGACATATACGCTACCCTTCATGCTGCTCTTTTAGGGTAGATTCATGCCCAAAACAAGGGACTTTCCAACACCCACAGTAGGGTTGTGGCAGCCTCTTGGGAGGACTATCCACCCTTCAAATCAGCTCCAGACCAATTTGTTGTTCCTCCTAGGGCTCTGGCCCACTTCAACAACACTTAGGATGCCCTACGTTCAGCCCTTAAGTGCTCGGTCTACCACAGCAAGTGCCTCGACCTCCAACAGCAGTTTGGACCCTGCAATTTCCCTTAAACAGACCTCCTCCAAGCCTTGTTGTTCATGCCTCCTTACTGCATCCTTCTCTTCCTCAATCGAATTGCCCTTTAGAGAAAATGTTGCACTTCTTGGATGTGCCCCAAATGACTTTCCTTCACCCTCCTTTTATAGCCAAATGAGGGGCTCCCATGAATAGATGAAGAGACATATCTATTGGTCGAATTTTACATCAAGCCTACATGACTTGAAAACCAATAATTACTTGTCAACTTCAAAAATTCATTTCTCCTCAACGACAACTCAGAATTGAATGATTTTCGATGCGTCGGATTTGTCTCGACGAGCATTATCATCCTCATCCATCACATGTCAAAAACTCATCATGGTTTTGGCCCAAACATCGATGGATGCAAAACCCCCAAATTTGGATCTTAAACCCATTTGTGGTGCTTTGACCTCCAACCCTAAAACACTAGGGCTTGGAATACCTCCTAAGCTACACAAAAATCAACACTACCTCTTAGCGGGGGAGGTACTTCCAAGACTAGGAAGTAACCATCATCATCCGGCGACGACACTAGCCCATCTAGCATCCATCACTGCAGCATACCCTGTAGATGAATCGGACAATCTCGGTAGTGCCTCTGCCTGATCACATCTGAACCTGAAGATCTCGAACCTCCATAGGGTTGCTTCCTCTAAGGCTAGACTCCCTCTGAGCCCACATGATCTCCATTGGCTCAGTCCTGCAAGCAGTCATCCTCCTAGATCAAATACTACCTGTGCAAATCCCACCAATCTCGGATATGCAACACCAAGATTTGATAAAGACTCTAGCCTACCAATATCCAGTCCATCACATGAAGCCATCTCGATCAACCTGATCTCGTCCATGCCAAAGAAACCTTCGATTTGTCCCAACCATCCATGGCACATCAATGGAAGTCCATGATCATCAATCTGCCCAACAACAAAATGTCGTTCACCAGGCTCACCACCAATCCACCAGAATTCCCAGGTCATCTCACCATGTAACCTATCGAGACCACATCTACATGTCTTCAGCTGCACCCTCTGCTCCATGATCGAGACACCGATAACTCCCTCTGAGTTGCTTCGTTGTGCACACTCTAATTTATTGTCCCTCGAAGTAGCTCAGATACCCTCTGATACCATGTTGAGTTTCCACGACCTTGGGTCTAGGTTAGAGTCTTAAAATCACTGACGCTACCAAACCAAGAATCTCAATCATGAACTACTTTGCACAGCGGAAATATAAAGCAGTAAATCACACATGCTCAGAATACAAACAACTTTTTACAATTTTCAACCCAACTTCGTTATATTAATCAAACTGATATAATACAACAGTCTAGGGCTCTCGTACCAAGGATAATGGCCCTCATACATCCACTAATACAATATACAAAACAAGATACTCTGACCATCTGGCTGTAGCATGCTCTCACAACTCCTCTCGGTCGTACCCTGTACCTGCCCGGTCCTTCGGCTCCCGATTTGTAGCTATTGCCTGTATCAATGCTCCAAGTTCATCTGCCCACTGAATCTCAGCTATCCAATCTGCTCTCTAATTGTCCCTTCGTCCATCAAGGGCACAACACATTGAGACTCTTGTCGAGTTGTTCACAGCTCCACTTGTGAACAACTCTCAATCTGCGCACTGCTTCTCCTCGGCTACTCAGGGACTTCAGCCCACTATGGTCTTCCTGCGCTGCAACGATGACGACCAACATAGGGCACGGAGGGCTGCCACGTATCACTGCAAGATGTCCATCTCCCACAATGAACACAGGCTAGGTGGAATGCCCATCATCTACTGTAGAAGTCCTTCTCCACACACAAGTATCGGGCTCCACAATCCTGCTCCTGGTTGGCCAGACCCTTGAGCTTCACAACTGCCAAGATAGCAATCACCTTTTTCCATCAAGGTGTTGCACTTCAGCTCCAACATGGACATTATCACATTGTCCTCCAGCAGACCATAAGTGCCCAATCGCGTCCACACTTGGTCCTCTTTCACGCTGCCCTCCAATGATCCACAAGAGACAAAGTCCATGTTGTAACACCGAGGAGACCCTTACACATGGCTACCCACAAACTCCACAATCCTACTCTTGGTTGGCTAGACCCTTGAGCTTCACAACTTCCAAGATAGCAGTCACCTTTTTCCATCAAGGTGTTGCACTTCGGCTCCAACATGGACACTATCATGTTGTCTTCCAGCAGACCATAAGTGCCCAATCGCATCCACACTTGGTCCTCTTTCACGCTGCCCTCCAATGATCCACAAGAGACAAAGTCCATGTTGTAGCACCGAGGAGACCCTTATACATGGCTGCCCACAAACTCCACCAATCCACCCTTTGCTCTGCAATAGAGGAGCCATTGCACAAATCTAGGCACCAATCATCACTGTGGAAACTGCCCACCGGTTAGGGCTTCTAACATGCCACGTCAGCCCTACCTCCTTGTCTTCCACAGGCTGCAACAACTTTGTCCACACCTACATCACTCCATAGCGGGATCTGCTCCTCGTTGGATTTCCTTCAAGCCCAAGTAAACTCCAACAAATGGCTCCCAACAATCTGCAATGTAGACCGATCTAAACACTATTCAAACTTGAACCAACGCTCATCCAAAGTTCAAACGTTGTTGTTCTAACTTGCTGCAATTCTGGGACTCGTTAGGGTACTAACCACAGTCCTTAACCACCCAACAAAATGGCCCAGAATTACTCCTTGTTGTGGTTGTCCTCAACATATACGCTACCCTTCATGCTGCTCTTTTAGGGTAGATTCATGCCCAAAACAAGGGACAATCTCCCTAAAAGTACTGCAGCACTTTCCAGCACCCACACTAGGGCTGCAGCAGCCTCTTGGGAGGACTGTCCACACTTCAGATCAGCTCTAGACCACTTCATTATTCCTCCTAGGGCTGCGGCCTTCAAGAATAGGGCTACGACCCACTTCAACAACAATTAGGATGCCCTGCGTTCAGCCCTTAAGGCCTCGGTCTACCATAGCAAGTGCTTCGGCCTCCAACAGCAGCTCGGACCCTGGAATTACCCTTAAACATACCTCCTCCAAACCTTGTTGTTCATGCCTCCTTGCTGCATCCTTCTCTTCCTCAACCGAAGAGCCCTTTAGAGAATGTGTTGCACTTTTTGGATGCCTCAAATGACTTGCCTTCACCCTCCTTTTATAGCCAAATGAGGGGCTCCCACGAATAGATGAAGAGACACATCTATTGGTCAAATTTTACATCAAGCCTACATGACTTGAAAACCAATAATTACTTGTCAAACTTCAAAAATTCACTTCTCCTCAACAACAACTCAAAATTGGATGATTTTCGATGCGTCGGATTCGTCTAAACGAGCACTATCATCCTCAACCATCACATGTCGAAAATTCATCATGGTTTTGGCCCAAACATTGATGGGTGCAAAACCCACAAGCTAAGATCTTAAGCCCACAATCCCATTTGTGGCGCTTTGACCTCCAACCCTCGAACACTAGGGTTTGGAATACCTCCCAAGCTACACAAAAATCAACATTTATCTCATTGTTGCAAAACTTAAGTATAGTCATCTTCAAGAGACTGAAACCATACAAGAAAAGAGTCTATCTTGAAGGCCGAAGTCACAAGGAAGCTAGCTCAAGCCAAGCAAAGGAGAAGAAGGGCTAAAAGTTTCCCTAATCTAGTCACACGTGCGAAAAGTTCAGTCAGCTGCAAAAGGCAAAATTGTAGGAAGGAGGGCCGGAAATTTCAAGATTGCAGGGATGAGGGTCAAGGTCGAAGAGAAGATTGCAACAATATCAAGAAGAAGTTGATTTTGACTTGAAGCAAGGATTGACTTGGTCCTAGTGGGGTTCTTGGTCAAGGGTCTAGGTCTTGGAATTCGTCAATTGAAGATTATATACGAAGAAGAATTTTGTGGGTTTTCCTCTCAAGATTGGAGAGCTTTTGGCCCTGGATAGTCGCCTATATCTTATGTCCTTTGTCTTATAACTTATTGTTCTTTATGATTTGAGAGTTGTTTGATGGAGAAAACACTAATAAGAAACAAGTGAAAGAATAAGCTAATAAAAATTAAGTAAAAATACACCAAAAATAGTTATCAAGTAAGATAAATCTCCTACACTTATTAACCCGAGATTTGTTGTGGTATTTAGATTGGTAGCGTCAGCGATGCTAAGATCCTAACCTAAATTTCAGAACCGTGGAAAAACAACAGAACACCCAAAATCCTAGTGTTGTCTACTAGCACAATGGTTGATTGGTTGAAGGCTCAGTATGCCTAGAAAAACAGAAGAACACCCAAAATCCTAGTGTTGTCTACTAGCACAATGGTTGATTGGTCGAAGGCTCAGTATGCTTGCTTGCTTGACCTTACCATCCAACTCTCAAAGGCACATCATGTAGGGGCGTGTGTGTGTTGTGGACCCAAAAAGCTATGAATTTAAACATACCATTTTATGTATATGTCAAACCAATATTTAAATGGTACTACCTAAGAACCATGCTAGGAGGAGGAAACGTATGTCGAGCTAACAAATAATAATAACATTATTTTGTTGGAAAACAACATCACTCACCCATCCTTTGGGTTCCATCTACATTTCCTAAGATATCTTCTCCACTCGACCCTCCCAGACACTACAATTGTATTCGCTCACTGCACAAAGTAATATTATATATGAGATCGCGAATAATAATAACATTATTTTGTTGGAAAACAATATCACTCACCCATCCTTTGTGTTCCATCTAGATTTCCTAAGATATCTTCTCCACTCGACCCTCCCAGACACTACAATTGTAGTCGCTCGCTGCACAAAGTAATATTATATATGAGATCACGAATAAACCACGGGAGCTTAAAGGATAAATACACAAAGCAATGAAATAACCATAGACATACCTACCCTCCCTTGGATAATATTATAAGGGCGGAAATCATGAACAATAATCCCTTAACAGTGAACCCCAGTGTAACATTTCCATTTCTTTCATATCAAAGTTCTAGGATTAATCTTGAATCTTACACGCATGAACAAGATCATACTACCTCGAAACCATGACAAAATAATAAATCATTGTCCAACTAACAAATATTTCAGTATATTAAAGGACAATAGTATTGTGTAGGAGAAAATTATGCCTCACCCATCCTTTGTGCCACGTTTGTAGAATGTCTAGTGCATCTTCACCCCTTGACCTTTGTAGACCATACAATTGTAGTTGTTCACTACATAAAAAATATCAATATAGTTGAGTATGAGAACATAGATAAAACATATAATAATTTGAGTAGAAAACAAATGGAGCCTCAAATTAGCGAAAGATACTTTTAAGTGAAGTGCATTACATGTAGATATGTTGACTCACCTCTTTTCTCTGACTCCTTCGTTCATTTCTATTTCCACACCCAACAAACAAAACCAAGTCCAAACTACAAGAAACGTTTAAAAAAACAAAACAAAAAACAAAGGAAAAGAACAACAAACGAAATCAAGACCAAACTACAAAAAACAAGAAAAAAAATGCAAAACAAAGGAAAATTAGTACAACACAGCATGGCCATGCTCAAACTCAACAAAACAAAACATGCAGATAAGAACAACGAAAAAGTTGCAAACATCCCCTCTACACATCATCCTTCGTGCAATGTGTTGTCCTCTGCTAAAAGGGAAAAAAACTGAGTTGAATAAGGTTAAAATTCACACACAATTGGTAATGTTAAACGCATTTCAAAACCAATAATTATTAATAATAGAAAACAAACCTCCCCTAGAGTTTGTTTTATAACGATGGCCACTCTTTTGTATTCCACTTGCTCAAGCTCATCAGAACCAACCATCTACAAAAGATACACAAGAAGATATTAGAATCATTATATAAGTTAAACTAGAGAGTACGCAATAATTAATCATAGTAAGAAACACACCTTTCTTTGAGATTATTATATAAAAGGAGTGAGTTCGTTTTGTATTTCACGTATTGATGTTCTTTTGAACAAGCCATCTGCAATAGATACACAATAAAATATTAGATTTCTAATAAAACTAAAACTAGAGAGTTTGAAGGCATGAACTTCAACAAAAACAAATCATATAAACAACAACAAACAAAAGATTGAAAACTTCCCCTTTGCACATTATCTCTATTGTAGTGTCCTCTCCTCTTCTGAAAGGAAAAAAAGAGGTGTGAATAAGGTTAAAACAAAGACACAAATAGTAACGACAAGCATAATTCAAAACAAATAATTATTCATAATAGCATACATACCTCGTCTAGAGTTTTCTATATAAAGATAGACACTCCATTTTCTATTCCACTTACACATGCTCGCCAGAACAAGCCATCTACAATAGATACATAATAAGATATTAAAATCATTATACAAGTTAAACTAGAGAGTTGAATGCAACAATCAATCATAATGTGAAACATACCTGACTTTGAGATTCATTATATAAAGGGGGATAATCCATTTTGCATTTTATTTCTGCTCACTAGAATCAACCATATGTAGTAGATAAAAAATAAAATATTAGAATTCTAATAAAAGTTAAACTAGAGTGTTCAAGGCATGAACTTGTGAACCAACTTAATTCCAGTCCAATTATATTCCATGCTATGTCTCAAAATATATAAGTTTTCAAATCTCGACATAATTCTACTAGGAATAATGCAATCAATGTTATCGTAAGATAAATAATCCTTTTTGTAAGAGGGAGCCAAGCATATTTAAACATATTGACCATGTTAAGATTGGTAACTTGGGAGGTACTCAAAACCCTAGGCTACAGGGTTGTGGAGGAATTGACACCACAAGTCACTTGTGGGCTTTGCACCCAAGCATGTGGATGTGAAACCGTGTATGGATTTGGAAATTTGGCACTTGGAGATTGTAGGGTGCCCTTAAAGGAAGGGGCAAGGGACTACTTGTAGTCTTGTAGCACCAATGGAGGCATTGTAGATTGAGAGAAAAGAATTTTTATTTGATTATGTGGGTAAATTTGTCTTAAGTTTCAAGTCGGCCTTAACTTGAGGAGCCAATTTGATAAGGTTAGATGTAGTGTTTTAAAAACCGGCCGAACCAATTCAGAATCGGTCGAGCCGTCTGAGTCGGACCCCTACCCGGGTCAGCTCAGTACAAAAGTCGGTCTGGTGGTCAGTCCGTTGCCCAGTCGGTCGAGTCGAATACCAATTCGTCCGGTTCGATAACAGACCGGTCAGTTCGGCCAAGCCAATCTTAACCGAGATAGTCCACGAGGAAAAAAAGGCAGTAACTTGGACTTCAAACTCAATTTTTTTTTGTTTTATTTCTTGATGCCTCTACCCCTCTCCCAAGCCTATAAAAGTGACCCAACCCCCTCACATTTACTCACAGCTCTCTCATTGCATGTGTGTCAGCATTTGTGAGGATTTTGTGAAGAGTTGGAGTTCGCTTTTGGAGCAGTAGTGAGGAGGAGCCATGGGTTTCCCCATTTGACTAGTGATCTTGCCAGATGTGTTATTGTTGTGATCTCTATAGATTACATGTATTGGACAGTGCACTGGGTGCCATTTTGATATAATGGATATATTCATGAGCCTACTTTGATCATATGTTGTCTCTCTATATTCTAATGCTTTATGTTTGGAAACATGAATGAAAATCTCTAAAATTTTGTTTTTTTTATAATAAAAAAATAAATATTTAATGTATTTTTTACAAAGACCGAGTCATTGAAATCAACTAGGCTGATTCAATACCGAGACGGAGTCGACCCTCAGCCGGTTCTAAACCCGAGTTGAAGTTTTAAAACATTAGTTATACATCACCCTAAGGAATGACATAAATAGGTGTGAGGAGGATCGCAATTCCTCACCCAATCAAGTCACTTATTCCTCATGTGAAGACTGAAATAGGAGGTTGAGTGCACAACCAAGAAGGAGAAAGGATAAAGTCTGGTTAGGGTTGGGTTTGAGATTGTTTTGGGTTGTAGTTATGTAGGTAAAGGCAACGAGTAGAAAGAGACTAGGCCAAGACTTTTGAGGACGAAATATGAGCATGAAAACGGAAGCGAGCTCTCTTTAACAGACTGAAATTTCTAAAGTATTGCAAGTGGACAAAATTATGATTATTGCAGGACCGAGTAGCCTACTTGGCAGCCAAGGATAGGCCGCATTCATCTACAGTAGGAGTGAAAAAATCGAAGGTTGTTGGAGTGGTTTGCATGTAGGTGGGATTTGCTTCAGGTTGCCCTAGTTAGGGCTAAGTTCTTTGGAAAACATTTCGCCCAAATCTAAAGGTTTTGGAAAGCATAAGTGGACATCTACAAGAACGAAAAGTGCGAGATTGGTCTCCTAGTTTAGGACAATATCTGGAGGAGCCAAAAGAATAGTTTTTGGAGGGTCGTAGAGGCTTTCTCCAAGCCCCAAGTATAGACACTTGAGAAGGAATTTGAGGATTGTTAGAAGGGCATAAGAAGTGATGCTCGGGACTGATCTTTGAAGGAAAAAAAGAGTTCAAGGGAGCAATTTGACTAGCCCAAGTTTGCTATTGAAGGAGGACTTTTGACAGTGATATTTGGCAGCCCTCCATGCCCTAAGTTTGCCTCATTAAAGCAGCACAGGTTGGAAATAGAGGGAAGAAGTTCCTAAGAGTTGTGTTCTTGAAGGACTAACGAGCAGCTAGTGGGAAAGAAATCCTAAAGGAGCTAAGGAGTCAACAACCAAGGCATAGGGTCTTATGTTGAGTTGTTCGCAACTTCGTTTGTGAACAACTCACTGGGCAGTCTAGAGTTGTTCACAAACAGAGTTGTGAACAACTCAACAGAAGGCCCTATGCCTTGGTTGTTGACGAACTAATGATCAGCTAGAGGGTAGATTGGAGTCGTGTTCAGTGACCTAAAGGAGAAGGATCATTGATAGAGGCAAATTGGTGTTGCTGCAGATCAGGTGCCAAAGGACCGGGCAATTTTGTTCAGGATACGACCAGTGGAGTTATGAAGTGCACTAGATCAATTAGTAGGTCAGTGTATCTTGTTCAGGGTAGATTGGTGGTCAAAGTTGTTGACACCAAACCCTAGTTTATATTCCTTGAATCAGTGATTGTATGAGGGGCACGATCCCTGGTACGGGAGCCCAAGACAGTTGTATTACAGTTTCTTAATATAACGAAGTTGGGTTATTAAAAACACTGTAAAAATTTGTATATATTTGTCCACTAGTTGATTTACTGTTGTTTATATTCCATTGTGCAAAGTAGTTTGTTGTGGTATTTGGATTGGTAGTGTCAGTGATTCTAAGACCCTATCCTAGATTGCAGTACCGTGGAAAAACAACATGGGATTAGAGCCACTTTGAAGGGCCAGTGAATCAGAGTGTGCACGACAAAGCAACTAAGAGGGAACTGATAATGTCTAGATCATGGAGCAGATGTTTTAGCTGAAGACATGGAGATGTGGTCTTAACTGGCTTGGCGGCGAGATTGGTTGGGAGTTCTGGTGGATTGGTGGTGAACCTAGTGAACAACAATTTGTTGTAGGGAAGGTTATTGATCATGGACTTCCTATGACTCGCCATTGATTATTGTGACAACTCTAGGATTGCTTTAGCATGGACGAGATTGGAATTATCGAGATTGCTTCATGTGATGAAGCAACATGTTGGCAGACTAGTTTCTTCTTTGGGTATTGATGTTTCATATCCGAGATTGGAGGGATGTGCACGTGTTGTGTTTGACCTAAAAGGATGAGTGCTTGCAAGACTAATTGCAATGATGATGGCCATGTTCAACCGCAACTCATACTGACCTTGTAGGACACAAGATCAGCAACAGGTTGACCGAATGGAGATCATGTAGACTTAGAGGGAGTCTAGCTTCAAAGGGAGCAACCCTATGGAAGTGTTGAGATCTTCAAGTTCATATGAGATGAGCGAGAGGCACTACCGAGATAGCGTGATTCATTTTACAGAGTATGTTGCAGTGGTGGACGCCAGATGAGCTAGTGTCGTTGGTGATAATGATGGAGACTTCCTAGTGATAGAAGTACCTCCCTTGCTAAGAGGGAGTGTTGAGATTGGTAGCTTGGGAGGTACTCCAAACTCTAGGCTATAGGGTTGTGGAGGAATTGGCACCACAAAGTCACTTGTGGACTAAGAACCCAAGCGTGTCGGATTTACACCCAAGCTTGTGGGTTTGGAACCGTGTATGGATTTGGACACTTGGCACTTGGAGATTGTATAGCACCCTTAAAGGAACAAGGGTCGCTCGTAGCCCCTGTTGAAAAGTGTGACTAGGTTCGGTCTTCATAATGACATGTAAGTATGATTTTATGTAAAGAAGAGACAAAGAAAATAAATGAATTTATTGTATTGCTTGCATCATGGGTTTCATAAGCAAGAGATTTTATTTATAGGTCAAATACTTCTTGATGTCTTTAGGATTTTGTCTTGTCATAAAGATAATAAAGTCATTGTCATGTAAAATGAATTCATGTTACACTTGTAAGAAGACACATTTGTCTATAGAAAAGTAATCCTCCAAGACCTTGTCACTAGGCGGCCTCTCCAAGTCGACCTAAACACCATAAGGATCCTCCACCATGAAGTCGGCTTACCTACTATACAGCCTCATTGTAGCACATTTTTCTCGAAACAGTCTGCAATCATAAGCGAAGTGCAGTGCGGATAAATCAACAAGGAGAAGAGGCTATAAGGAGAGTGAAATGGAGGGCAGGTCTGCGAAGTAATAAAGTCTTTGTGTTTCAGTCTTGGAGCAACATATCTATCTCTATATTTCAAAAGAGACTGAGGTCTATTGCAGCATATAGAGACTGTTGTTTTGGGCATAAAGTGACCTATATAGGGTCTAGAAAGGAGACCAAGAAGGAGACCTAAAAGAAGCCAAGGAAAGATCGAAGGAAGCCAAGTGAAAGCACTAGTCTTGTAGTACCAGAACATAAAGACTGAGTTTCTCTAGCGTAAGGTGCAGTGCAGTAAAGTGCAGAAAGGGAGGATCGAAAAGGAGAAGCCGATAAGAGCAGCAAAGGCTAATGACAAGGGTCTTTGGAGGATACTTGAGTCAATGGACTTGGTACTCGTCGATTGAATATTATAAGAAGAAGTTTTGATTGGGTTTTCCTCTCAAAAAGTGAGAGGTTTTGGCCCTGGCTTAAAAGCCTACATATTGTGTCTCTTGTGGATTTGATAATTGACTTGATGAGAAGAACATAATAATCTAATGAAGACAAGATCTAAACAAGAAGCATAAAGTAAATCACAAGTAATTCTCAAGAAGATAAATTTAATAAAAGCCTTTAATTTCTCAACATGGTATCAGAGCTTAGGTGTTGAAGTCAAGAAAGGGCAGTCTAGCAAAAAGACACACAAGGATCAAGCTTCAAAGAAGATCATTGTTTAAAAGGAAGTCTACAAAGGAGTTGGCGAAACACTCAAGCCATCTCAAGAGACAAGTGAAGGACTTATACATCAAGCTCTTTCCTAGAAAAGGCAAGATCAAAGGGTGCAATCTTTTCAAAAGTTCTAAAGCTATCTCTCTCTTGTTGAATCTAAGTCAACATTATTGAAGATATCATCAGGCCTAAGGAGATCTACATCCACTCTTGAAGGAAACATCTTCATCAAGAAGGAGTCTTTCAACTATCTACATCATCATCAAATTCAAGGAGGAAGCAAGTGGAAAAGAAGCATCTACACAAGTAAGTATATTTATGACTTCATCTAAACCTGTCAAAATATCTTTTTGCAAGGAAAGCAATAAATTAGTTGGGGCTTCGAACTTTCTTGCATGGAAGAAAAGGATAGATCTGAATCTTATTGAGAATGAAGTCGCGGACCATATCAAAGGATCAGTAACTCTACCTTCAAAAAAAGATACTTAAGCACATGCCAAATACATAAAGGGAGAAGTGAGAGCCCAGAAGATTCTCATAGAATCCATAAAAGACTCTCTCATCCCATATGTATCAAAACTAGAAACTTCAAAAGAAATATATGACAAATTGGTGGATTTGTTCTATGTGAGTACTGCAGGAGAAGTAATCTCTCTAAGGCAAGAACTATACAAGCTAAAGTTGTGAAGGGAAGATGGAATAACTTCATACTTTATGAAGATCTCTGAAATATGAGATCAACTGCAATGGGAGAAGTTATGTCTAATAAAGAAATGACCATAGTGGTACTGAATGCTCTACCAAAGGGATGGGGAAACTTCACTTCAAGTATATATGGGAAGAAAGAAGCCACACCATTCCAAGAACTATGGTCTCTGTGTAAGATAGAAGAGACCAAGTTGAAAGCAAAAGTTGATATGGGATCAAATGAAGAAAATCAAGCCTATGTTGCCATGGCAGGGAGAAAGGGAAGATTTGGTAAATTTGACCCTCAAAAGAAAAAGAGGAACATGGATAAGATAAGATGTTATGGATGTCACGAACTTGGGCATTATAAAAGAGATTGCCCTAAATCTAATAAGGACAAGAGTTAAACGGAAGAAGCCCACATTGTTGAAGAAAAGGAAGAACCTGAGACAAAGAAGCCTAAGAAAGAAGAAGTGAGAGATCTCTACTATGATTGAGATGATATTCTTCACTGTCAAGTATTTGTCGTTTGTAAAATAGTAAGATAGGAAGCATTGTAAATTAGATAGAAGCATCATATTAGAATTCGCATCATGATAGAAGCATTGAAATAAGACCATTGGTAATAGGAAGATGTCTCGAACAAAATATGTGACAATCATGCTATGAAGTAAGTGGCTCTTGGAAAACCTCACTTGAAATGGCATTCATGAAAAAAAAGGTAGTCATCTAGGTCAAGGCTCATCATTCATTAATCAATATGGAAACATGTGCTGATAAGAATATTTTCTAATGGAATCCTCATTGGATTCATTGTTTTAGAAAGGAAGCAAATGTTTCATCGAGAATTCTAACTTGTAGAATTCAAGGGATTAGGATATGATGACATATTGATGGAGCAAGTCGAGAGAATGAAGTTCTTTCCTTCAAAGGAAAATTGCTACAAGAAAGTCTAGATGATCACAAAGGAAAGAAAGAGGTATATATGCTTACACTGAATATTATGAAGTCATGTCATATGGTTGCAAATTGTATACTTCTATCTTTAGAAGTATGATAGAAGAAAAAGGAATTTCCTACTATGCAAAGATTAACGAAAGGCATGATTCACACCAAGATGAAATACACATAATATGTCCTCATGTGAAGTATGAGGTGGTTGAAAACAAATAAGGAACTCTAATTGAAAGCTCCTGGAAATAAAAATAAAATGTGTGAAGAAAGAAAGGAAGAGATCGTAAGAAGTGCAACTGTGGTAAAAGACAATCAACATCCAAGAAGACCAAGAAGACTTGAATAGGAAATCTCCCAGAATGTAATATTCCTAACTGGAATTTAGGAGTAATAACATTGCATCATTAGATATTAACAACAACAAATAAAAAACCACAACCTGAAAACATAAAATGGAGCCATTAAATTCAGGTCTGAGCCATTTTATTAATTTTGATATAAGTGTACAATGTGGGTGTTGGAATAATGGCACCTGGGCTTGCTCAAGGCAAGCTGAAGTAGCCTCTGTCACAAGCTCCAATCAACCCCCAAAGGTACGCTGCACTGCTCTAGCTCCGTGCAGTCCTGGCCAAGAAATATTGTTGCTGCTCCACTAGATCTACTACTAGGACCTAGTATTATGCTCAGAAAATTCCAGCCTTTTAACCCCAGACTCTACTCACAAAACCCCTAATAACCCGCAAAGGAATTGTGGAATGGCTAACCCCAAAAATTGGCTCTTTGCGTTGTTGACTGAAACTGTGCACCTGGAAATGTCACTGCAAAATGCTCCCAAAAGATGTGCAATAACCCTATTAGGGAGCTCTCAGCCTCCCCACCAATTTCCTCTTCAAAACTCCTGCACTCCTCTGCACTCGGATGAGCTCCCTCTCATTACTGCGCTGTCTCTGCTGATGAATATGCTTTGAATGGATCCACAGCTTCTCCCCGAATCAAACTACTGTAATTCTCCTCCCTAGGGCAGGCACTCGAAGTCCCCCCAAGCAGAGGTTGAGATTCCCGCACAGGAACACTCCGTTGCTAAACAGCAACGCAGTCTTGGCTCTTGCTCAAGTGTGCTCTGTCAAAAGACAATTCGAATTAGATGATTGAATGAATGAGAAAAATGAGTTGTCTCTTCCTTTTTGTCTACAAAGACCCAACGTTCCCTTGGGGCCCCACCAAAAACTGTGTTGCCCCTCCCTCTGGCCACTCCTGCGCTGCCATTTCCTGCCCAACTTTTGTGCTGCCTTTCTGGAATGCGCAGTGCCTCCTCATTGGCTCATCCTACCACCACCAAGGCCAGAATCTTTGCCTCACAGCTATAGGAAAATGCCTAAGTTCATTTTAATCTAATTTGTGGGTCCCCGTCCCACATTATTTCTGGCTAACATTAGGAAATACGAAATTATCAAAACTTTAATATTCTAATTAGCAGAATTTCTAATTAGAAATATTACAATCCTCCCCGCCAAGATGTTGCTTCTCCTCAAGCAACTGCAATGATAGGCGCTGGAGGATCTGCTCCCCTTTCCAGGTGACATCCTCATCTGGCATATTTCTCCATCTGATCAGAAACTCCTTGATCACTCTCCTCCTCAAATGCCTCTCCCTAGTGTCCAAAATGGCCTCCGGTTGAAGTACTAAGTGCCCCTCATCATCCATGGGAGGCAACTCAACTTTTTTTGTCACCTTCTGCTGTCACCTGCTATCCCAAGGCCTTTTTCAGGTAGGATACATGAAATATGTTATGCACCCGGCTCCCTGGGGGTAGCTCTAGCTCGTATATACCTCCCCCACTTTCAGAGTGACCCGATAAGGCCCATAGAAACGAGGCTTAAGCTTCTATGCCCCTTTCTGCCTCAACGTGGATTGTTTGTATGGCCGGATGCGGAGGTACACTGAGCCCCCAACCTCAAAGTGTCTCTCCACGCAGCCATTGTCAGCAAAGATCTTCTATTGGTTCTGCATTGCCCTCATGTTGTCCTTGAGAGTCCTCAAGATGTCTTGGCTCTCTTGGATCCAATCCTTGGTCCGGGGGGCCTTGTTGTCTCCAAACATGACATCAACAAATGTCGAAGCATCGTAATCGTAAAAAGCACAAAATGGAGACATACCTATAGACATGTGGAAAGTGGTGTTGTAGCAGTATTCCCCCATGTGTAACCACCTCAACCATGCCTTTTGTTGCCTTGTGACGCAGTTACACAAGTAGCCCTCCAACCACTTGTTAAGTATCTCTTCCTGGCCATCCGTTTGGGGTGGTAGCTCGTACTAGGAGTGAGCTCCGTACTTGCCAATCGGAATAGCTCCTGCCAAAATCTGCCCATAAAAAGGTTATCTCGGTCACTGACAATGATCTTATGGACACCATGCAACCGTAATATCTCTCTGAAGAACAACTCAGCCACCTGCGAGGCCGTGTACTTGGCCGAGATCGCAAAGAAGTGTGCATACTTTGTCAAGCGATCAACAACCATGTAGATGCAATCATTGCCTTGCATTTTGGGCAACCCAGTGATGAAGTCCATTGAGATGCTCTCCCATTTCCCCTCAGGGATGGAAAGTGGCTGAAGCAACCCTGCTGGATGTGTCATCTCTCCCTTGTTCCACTAGCACACCTCACACTCTCGAATGTGCTGCAAAACATCATCCTTGAGGCCCTTCCATGAGAACCTCCACCTTATGGCCCTGTAAGTCTTTGTGAATCTTTGGTGTCCTGCCAATGGTAGTCATGGGCTGCATGTAGGATCTTCTCCCGCAGCTGGGAGTGGGCCACTAGATAGATCCAGTCTCGATAGTATATCATTCCATCCATCACCCAGTAGTGGTCATCTGTCACATATCCCTCGAGGACTTCGCATGCAAAGCGGTCCTTGGAGTACTCTACCAACAAATGAACCTTCCAATCCGGCTCAATGCTCATCAATGAAAGAGAAGTCGGCCTCGTGGACAATGCATCAACTACTACATTGTGCTTCCCCTTGACATATTCGATGTCGAAATCATAGGCCTGAATCTTACTCACCCACTTTTGTTGCCTCTCCTGCAACTGCTTCTGCTCTAGAAAGAATTTGAGGTTGTTGTGGTCTATCCTCACTCGAAATTTGTTCCCCACTAAATACTGCCTGAACTTGGCTAGCACATGCATGATGGCTAGCATCTCCTTATCATAGATGGGGTACAACCTCTCATGAGATAATAGCTTCCAACTTTCGAAAGCTATGGGGTGTCCCTCCTGCATCAACACTGCCCCCACTCCTTCCCCAGATGCATCGCGCTCCAGGATGAAAGGCTACGTAAAATCAGGAAGAGCAAGCACTAGGCAGCTGCTCATCACCTGCTTGAGCCGCTCAAAAGCCTCCTGTGTTGTTGTGGTCCAGAGAAAAGCCCCCTTCTTAGTACACCCCTTACGAACCCACAATAAACCGCAAAGGGGCGTTGCTAACTGCGAAGAAATTGTGGAATGGCTGACCCCAGAAATTGACCCTCTTGGGCTTGGCCCTCTGCACTACTGACTGAAACTGTGTACCTGGAAATGTCACTACAGAATGCTGCCAAAAGATGTGCAATAATCCTGTTAAGAAGCTCTCATCCTCCCCACCAATTTCCTCTTAAAAACTCTTGCCCTTCTCTGCACCCGGATGAGCTCCCTCTCACTACTGCGCAGTGACTGTGTTGCGCTGTATCTGCTGATGAATACACTATAAATGGATCCACAGCTTCTCCTTGAATCGAACTAGTGTAATTCTCCTCCCTACAGCAGGCACTCGAAGTCCCCTGAAGCATAGGTTGAGATTCCCGCTCGGGAACACTCGGTTGCTAAACAACAATGCAGACTTGGCTCTTGCTCAAGCGTGCTCTGTCAAAAGACAATTTGAATTAGATGATTGAATGAATCAGAAAAATGAGTTGTCCCTTCCTTTTTGTCTCCAAAGGCCCAACGTTCCCTTGGGACCCCACTAAAAAGTGCGTTGCCCCTCCTCTGGCCACTCCTACACTGTCTTTTCCTGCCCAACCTGTGCGCTACCTTTCTGGAATGCGCAGTGCCTCCTCATTGGCTCAACCTGCCCCCACCAAGGCCGCAATCTTTGCCTCAAAACAATAGGAAAATGCCTAAAGTTCATTTAATCTAATTTGTGGGTCCCTGACCCACATTATTTCTGGCTAACATTAGGAAATACAAAATTATCAAAACTTTAATATTTTAATTAGCAGAATTGCTAATTAGGAATATTACACGGAAGGATATGGAGACTCTGATGGAAGTCTGAAAAATACGGAGACCCTTGACAATGCATATCTTTGGGAGATGTGTCAACATGTATGAAGAATGTTAATACCTACAGGAAGATGTCATGATGAAAGGACCAACACAAGTAATTTTGATTTAAGCATTTATGTTTATAATTGAATAATATCTAGATGACCTTATGCAAGGCTGCCAAAGGGAAGCATATGTCTTCCATAGTTGATAACCATGTGGTAGGAAGAAAGATCCGTGGAAGAAATATGGTATGGAGATAGCAGCATGACATGAAGCTAGGCCAGATGAGAAGACTGATGGATCACTCTCCGATTAAAATGATGACATGAATTGTGAATGAAAGTGATGAATGGTTTGTGCCCTATGAAGAGATCCCAAAAGATGAAGACTCCATAAACAAAGAAGAAATCCATGACATCAAAAAAAGGAGTTCTTTAGAGCTGAGGAGCTATCGTAGGTCCCTGATTAAGAGGGAGCCTAGAAACAAGTTTCTTACTTGGTAGAAACTTGGAAATTCCTAAGTCAAGAGGGAGCTTAGGTACATTCCTTATATAGGAATGAGTACATTCCTTTATTTGAATATGTCCTCCCTAATTGAAAGGGAGAGATAGACACATCATTATGTTCTTCACCTGGGAAGACAGAATGAAGGATTGGATTATCATCTGGCATCCGATACTCTTTGAGGATGTATTAGGGCATCCAAGATGAGAGTTGTCGTGGAAGGACCGTTATTCTTTGAGGACAGGAATCCAAGATAAGAATTGTCTTGGACATATTCTGAGAGAACCCGGATGGGGTATGTTCCGAGAGAGACAATGATGAAGGTGTTTATTAATCATTAGTCTCGCCAGTATTGGGCTCAAGATCTCGTGGAGAGATGGAGTTGTTAGTCAAGGCCTTGCTATATGACAATGTTGGTTGATATGATGTTATACAGATGGATTACCAATCTGATTCTTCTTATGAGATGTGAAAATTCCTGGATCTAAATGATCTCCATAATCCTACTGCTACCAGTTGAATTTACTTCTCCTATTTGTAAATTACATTACAAAATTATTTCAGATTTCTTCATGAAATATTGAAGCAAATTACTGAAGCAGCCTACACTTAATTACTTATGATTCTGAAACAAGGAAACTGAACAAAGAAAAATATACACATAGGACAGCGTTATTTTTGGACGAAAGTCCCCGGAAAAACCCAATGCAGGGAAACCGGTGTAGCAGATCTGAGGGTTTATTATTATTAAGCAATAGCAATTTCTGAATACATCGTTGAATACCATAAGGGTTATTCAATTACAGAGAGAGAAATACTGGCAGAAAGATTATGAGTTTTACCTCACTCAATCATTGGAATATCCCAACTAATCTGGATGTTGGATGAGGTGCCTCTGGAGGGCCTTGTGTTGCCTCTACGTAGGCCCTGTGTCACCTCCTCTTAGCACTCCGTCACCAAGCAATAGATCGATCTGTCTCCCGAAATCTCTGATCTCAACCTCCCGGTCTCACACCCCGACTCCCGGCTTCTGAAACTAATCCGACAACAAAATCTCGGAAACCCTCTTGGCCTCTCTGCAGCCTCTGTGTGGCTCTGCGCTGGCTCTGTGTTGGCTCTACTAGATCTCTCTCTGCCTCTCTCTATCGATGATTCTCCGGTTGAGAAAACCACTCTCTCTCAGGAAGTTATCTCTACCCCTCTATGCGCTAGAATCACTTAGATCGATTTCTCATCTCGAGCACTACTCACTTCAAAATTTTCGATCACTAGATTCACTCGGTGTGTCTTTCTGAATGACCCTCAATCCTTCCTTTATAGCCTTCTCATTGAGACTTCAACGATCGAGATTAGATCTCCAATCAACAACTAAGATTATAACTTGACTTGATCCATGTTCTCTAGAAGATTCAGACTCTGTATTATTAATACCCTTTAATTATTTAATTTTCCTAAGTTTAAACTTAGGGTCACATTAAAATAATTAATTATTTTAATAAAACACATTCAAAGTGGAATTTTCAGAAACAATTTCTGGGTTCTTTGGAATACATGTGCCTAAGCCTCTCCACAAATTTTGAAACATAGAGCACTTCAGATGCTACCAAAAATCAACATGAGATTCTTCAGATTGAGAATGACCAAGTACCATTATGAATACCTCCCTAGTTAAGAGGGAGTGTTGAAAAGTGTAACTAGGTTCGGTCTTCATAATGACATGTAATTATGATTTTATGTAAAAAAGAGACAGAAAATAAAATGAATTTATTGTAATGCTTGCATCATGGGTTTAATGAGCAAGAGATTTAATTTTATTTATAGGTCAAAGACTTCTTCTTCTTGATGTCTTTAAGATTTTGTCATCTTATCACATAAAGATAATAGAGTCTTTGTCATGTAAATGAAGTCATGTTACACTTGTAAGAAGACATATTTGTCTATGGAAAAGTAATGCTCCAAGACCTTGTCACTAGGCCTCTCCAAGTCGACCTAAACACAGAGAGTAGAGGGAAAATTTCTCTCACGGGATCTCGAGTTTTAGAGATTTGATCTTCCAGTTGTAGATCGGCAATAGTTGTGAGCAAAGTTCCTCACTCTAGGTGGGAGTGTGAATAGCAAATTCAACAACCAAGCAAAGGGAAAGAGGGAGTTTTCGACCAGATTCGAGATGGCCATAACTGGGCTCAAAGATCAAGACAGATTGGACGGTGTCTCTAACTTTCATTTGGAGGCCAGAATGCCCTTTCTTATTGATGAGCATGCTCTAAAGACCTATGCAGAGAATGTGGTAGCGGTACTCCAAGATGCGGATCAGTAGGAATATAAAAAGGACATGGCGAAGGTGAAGCGGATGATCATGGATGGAACTTGAGATCATATAGTCTCACGTGTAGCTGGCAAGAATACGACCAGGGAGATGTGGGATTCTCTCTCCACGCTATATCTGAGTTCTTCCAAGCAGCGAAAGATGTTTCTTTGGGATGCTCTCTCCATGCTATATCAGAGTTCTTCCGAGCAGTGAAAGATGTTTCTCCATGAGAAGTTGAGAAGCATCAAGATGCAAAAGGGTGAGGGCATAGATCACTTCCTCGCTAGGACTCAAGAGGTCTGAGATCAACTATCAGCCATTGGGGAGGCGCCCCAACCCACAAAGCTTGTGCAATTGGCACTACATAGTGTCTCGGAGGACTAGCAAGTGTTTTTCCAAAGTATTTTGGGCAAAGACACTTTGTCTGGATGGGACAGGATGTGGGTCAATCTACAACAAGAGGAGTTGAGGCGAGCTCTAGTAAATATCACCACCAGCGGAGATAGCAGCAAGGGCATGAAGAGTGAGAAGGAAGAGGAGAATGTGGCCCTAACATCGAAGAGTCCCAGTCAGGGGAAGGGGGAGAAGAAGAAGGTAACTATGTAAGAAACCCTACTGAATGATTTTATCCATTTCATTATTTCCACAACTCTTTTTTTAGGGGGGATTTATGTTGAGGTCTAAGTAAAATAAGCATAGTTGGATGTGTTATATTATTCTTTTGGTGTCTCTACAAAGGGAGTGGGGGTTTGAGGACTGCTTACTATTTTCATGTATCATGCCAAAAGCTATATCTCCCTAGGGAATTTCTCAAGGACAAGAGCCCATACAACAAGTTTGATGTGGCATTGGTATTCTCAAAACTTTTAGTTTGAAGTTACATCAAGATATTCAAGTGAACAAAAGATGTGAGTGGATTGTCGACTTCTTCGGAGATATGATTGCAGAGAGCTTGTCTGGGCAGAATAAGGATCGGGCTTCAAGTAACATAACAATTAAGAAAGGTCTGAAATTCTATATTTGGAAGATAAAATGGAAGATGTTAAATTTAGCTCTTGCTTAGTATTGTCAAAGTTTAAAAGTACATGTAATATCCCAAATGGGAATAAACAGTAATACAAGCACATAAACAAAGACATACAGCAACTAGAGACAAATCATAAGTGAAACAAACAATATGGAGAATGTTGAGCCATTTTATTAATACTGAGAAATGGAAATGAGTACAGAGGTGATCAGAATGATGGCACCTCGGCTTGCACTAGGCAAGCGTAGAAAGACTCTCAGGAAATGACCCGGAATGGCTGCTCCCTCTGGACTGCGTTATCTCCAAGTTGCTGGTACTGCTATTGTGCAGCTGTTATGGCTGGAATGAACTGAATCTTTGGGGCTGCTCCCCACCTCGGAAAATTCTGAAACTTCGGGAATGGCCTCTACTCCCAATACCTAGAAAAGCCCAAAAATCTTTTCAGAAATGGCCGACCCCCGAAAATGGCTCCCTTGAGGCACTACGCTATTCCTCAAGGAGGGACGCTGGCTCTGAATGATTTGCTCCAAATAATGGCCCCTAACTCCTCCAAAATGCTGGAATAGGGAAGGGCTAGCCCCTTACCCACTATCCCGGGCTGAATCCACCAACAAACCACCAATCCGGAACCACCTCCTCTCAAGACTACGTCCTCCCTCTCACCGACTGCATTGTCTCTCTGAGTGAATGCTCCTCCTGTGGTAGCTGTAACTCTCTCCGGCAAAACAAGGATGAGACTCCTCACTCGAGCAAGCACTCGAAGTCCCCCGGGGCTGAGGTTGGGATCTCTGAATGGAGACACCCGATGTACTGAACAGTACATGCAGACTTTACTAAACAGCAAGCGTGCTCAATGTCAGAAGACAAATCTCAAAGATGCATAATCAGAATGAATGAAAATGAGGAGACCCTTCCTCCTTTTATGCTTGGTGAGCCTTTCCCTCACCTAGGCCCCACCAATCTCTGCGTTGTCCCCCTTGGCCCACGCTGTCCAACTTACTCTGCGCTAGCTGGGCCCCACGCTGTCTATGCTGCTCCTTTTCCTACATTGCCAATTGACCACTAGGCCCCACGTTGCCAAATAGACATGTCTCTTAAGTGACTTTAGGAAATAATTTTTATCCTAAGTGTGAGCTAAGTGTTCCTTCACCCACTTTATTTATATTTTAACTCTATGAAGGCAAAATAGTCAAAAAAATATTTCCAATTAGCTATTGCTAATTGGGAATACTACAATCTCCCCGACAAAACGTTGCTTGTCCTCAAGCAACTGTAATGATGGATGCTGCAGAATCTTCTCACTCTCCCAGGTGGCATCCTCATCCGGTAAATTCCTCCACCTCACTAGGTACTTCCTGACTGTCCTGCTCCATAGCTACCTCTCCCTAGTGTCAATAATGGTCTCTGAGAGGGGGACTTGGTTGGCAGGTTCCTTACGTGGACTGTGTGGGTCCCTTACGCGGACTTGGCTTACTTAGCGGGTGCCTGACTCTGGGCAAGTCTTGCCTATCGGGTTCTCCATCCTTCACTGTTAGAGCTAAGGCCTTCACTGCTTGTGCAGGCCCCCATCAATTCCTTTGAGTTTCAGTCTTGCGACCGTACTCCCCAGGCGGAGTGTAGGACATATTTCACATTCTCATTTGGCTTTTTGCCTGGAGCCCAACCTACCTCATTTGGATGCCAACATGGATGCAATGGTTGTTGGATATGACGGGTGAAAACTTATACTAGAGTTGAACAGCGACATCAAGTGAAACTTTTTTCTTCTCCTTTGGGGCTCTGATTCCGCAAAATACCAATTCTTCCTAACTCATATTCTATTCCTAGGCGCATACTAAAGCTCTGTTGTGACATATCCCATGGGGTAAGGAAAGATAGCATACGAGGGAGGAGGAAAAGGATGGAGAGAGATATTCGAATGTATTTATTGCTCGTCCTTCATAGGGCGAGGTGGCCTGCCCACTTCAATGGCCCAATAGATTGGAAATTTAGTAAGCGAAGGTAGCATATAGGGTGGAAAATCTACTCAATTTGACATCTGTGGGCGGAAACTCCCCTGTCGCAATCACCTGCTGCCCCAGTGCCTTCTTCAGGCATGATATGTGAAAAACGTTGTGAATCTTGCTACCCTTGGATAGCTCAAACTCATATGCAACTTGTCCCACTCTGCGTATCACCCCGTAAGGTCCATAGAAGCGAGGCTTGAGCTTTTCAGCCCCCTTCTGCTTCAGCGTGAACTGCCGATATGGCTGCAAGCGTAGGTAGACCAAGTCCCCTACCTCAAACTGCCTCTTAACTCGTCCCCTGTCGGCGTACAACTTCTGTTGGTTTTGCGCTGTAGCCATGTTATCCTTGAGAGCTCGGAGTATATCCTGACTCTCTTGGATCCAATCCTTGGCTCTAGGAGCCTTGCTAGTACAAAACATCATGTCAGCAAAAGATAAAGCATGATATCCATACAATGCATAAAACGGAGACATACCAATGGACATATGATGAGTGTTGTTGTAGCAATACTCCCCCAAGTGCAACCATCTCAACCATGCCTTCTGCTACCCGCTGACATAGTTACGCAAGTAGCCCTCCAGCCACTTGTTCACTATCTCGGTCTGTCCATCCGTCTGGGGGTGGTAACTAATACTCGGTGTCAACTTAGTGCCCACCAAACAGAAAAGCTCCTGCCAAAATCCGCCCATGAAGCGACTGTCCCTGTCACTAACAATGGTCTTCGGGAGACCATGCAATCTGAAAACGTCCCTGAAGAACAACTCTGCTACCTGTGCTGCAGTGTAATGTGCCGATATGACGAAAAAATGACCATATTTAGTCAACCGATCAATGACTACAAATATGCAATCCTTGCCCTGTACCGTGGGCAACCCTGTAATGAAGTCCATCGAGATACTCTCCCATTTCCCCTCAGGTATGGGAAGAGGCAGCAATAATCCTACCAGATGGTTCATCTCTCCTTTGTTACGTTGGCAAACCTCTCACTCCCTGACATGTTGGAGCACTTCCTCCTTGAGGCCCATCCAAGAGAACCTCTCTCTGATGGCCCTATAGGTTTTGGTAAACCCGTGGTGGCTCGATAATAGAGAATCATGCGAGGCGTGCAATATCTTCTTCTTGAGCTGGGAGCCCTCAGTCAAGAAGATCATGTCCCTGTAATAGATCACCTCGTCCATCACTCTATACCTGTCATCTGTCACCTGTCCATCCAAAATCTCGCAAGCAAAACGGTCCTTGGAGTACTCTACCAACAGTTGAGCCCTCCAGTCCGTGTCCAAACTCATTTATGACAACGTTGTCGATCTGCAGGAAAGTGCATCTACCACAACGTTGTTCTTCCCTTTGACATACTCGATGTCAAAGTCATAAGCCTGGATCTTGCTGACCCACTTCTGTTGCTTCTCCTGCAATTGTTTTTGCTCTACAAAGAATCAGAGGCTGTTGTGATCCGTCCTCACCATGAATCTATTCCCTACCAGGTACTGTCGAAACTTGGCCAATGCATGCATGATGGCCAACATCTCCTTGTCATATATAGCATACAACCTCTCATGTGGCAATAGCTTCCAGCTCTCGAAAGCTATGGGATGGCCGCCCTGCATCAAAACTGCGCTGATCCCCTCCCCTGATGCATCACACTCCAAGACAAAGGATTGTGTAAAATCTGGCAATTCTAACACTGGACAGCTGCTCATCACCTCCTTGAGCCTGTCAAAAGCCCTCTGCGTTGTATCCGTCCAACTGAATGTCCCCTTCTTGGTGAGATCTGTAAGGGGTGCAGCAAGTTGGGAAAATCCCTTGACGAACTTTCAGTAGTAGGTGTAGATCCCCACAAATCCCCGAAGTTCCGTCACATTCTTCGGCTCCGGCCATTCCCTGATGGCCCTGATCTTCTCCTCGTGGACCTTCACTCCATCCACCCTGATGATGTGCCTCAAGTAGAGCATCTCGGTCAACCCATACTCGCATTTGGAGAGCTTAGCATAAAATTGATGCTCTTCCAAAATACGCAATACAGCCTCTATATGTTGAAGGTGCTCCTCCCATGTCCTACTGTAGATCAATATGTCGTCAAAAAACACTAACACACACTTCCTCAAGTGACTGCGGAAGATGTGATTCATGCATGACTGAAAAGTGGCCGGGGCATTGGTTAGCCCAAAGGGCATCACCAAAAACTCAAAATGGTCGTAATGACACCGGAAAGCGGTCTTGGGAATGTCCTGCTCCCTCACACGAATTTGATGGTACCAGGATCTCAAATCAATCTTTGAGAAGAACCTGGCCCCCATCAGCTCATCCATCAACTCATCAATCCGTGGGATGGGGTACCGGTTCTTCATGGCCTTCTTGTTCAGGGCCCTGTAATCAATGCACATCCTCAACGTGTCGTCCTTCTTCACCATCACTACTGAAGAAGCAAACGGGCTGGTGCTAAGACGGATGTGTCCAAGAGCTAAGAGCTCATGGATAGCCCTCTCAATCTCATCCCGATAGGGTTTCGGGTGCCTATAGGGTGTAGTGATGACAGCCTAGATACCCTGCTCCAGCTCAATAGTGTGCTCAAACCCCCGATCTGGTGGTTGTCCTGGTGGTATCTCCCCAAATACCGTAGCATACCTGTCGAGAATGGACTGTACATCTGGGTGTACGACTTGCCCTGTAAATCCTGCCTCCGACACATGCAACTCCACTGCCCACTCTATGTCCCCCTTCTGGAAATCAGCCTCCATCCAGTGTGCTGAAATTGTCTGTGGTGGGTAGGTGTGCATTCCCCGAATCTTCTCATGCCTCCTAGTCTTCTTGTCCGTCCACTCCATCTGCAAGGTCTCCCAGTCAGTGGTGACCTTCCCCAGTATGATAAGCCACTGTACCCCCAGTATCACATTGGTGTCCGGAATGTCCACCACAAAGAAATGATCTGTTAGGGTGTACGTCCCCATCGTCACTGCCAAGGTTGGCACATACCTAGCACACTGCATGGTCTGGTCCCCTAGAACCAGTACCGACACGCGCTGCCCTCGTACTGTACCTTGGACACGTAATGTCAAGTACTTGGGAACTCCCCGCAAGGCTACAAGGGCTCCCCCGGTAGGTGCAAAAGCTGCACCTCCTGCTCCAGGTGGTGGAGGTGGCAGATGATCCCCTCTCTGCGTTGTACTGCTGCCTCCAACCTCCATATCCTCGTACTCCTCTTCTTCCCTACTACTATCAGAGAAGACCTCGATGTAATGTGCCTTCCCCACGGCACAACGGTGTCCTGGTGCCCATGGCTCCTGGCACGTGAAGCATAACCTCCTCCGTTTCAGGTCTCTCCTGACCTCATCATCTCCAAACCCTATGCCCTGGTTCCCCTTGGCGAGTGGAACCCTCTCGTCCTTTCCCTTCGGCTAGAATGCCGATCTCTGGGAAAAGGAGCTCTAGTCCTAGGAAGTGCATCTTGCAAATCCCGAGTCCTCTCAACTGCATCATGGAGTGTCGCGGGCCTCGTCGACCTAACAAATCCCCATAGAGGCTCTGCCAATCCATCTATGAACATACAGATCATCCGGGCTGTGGATAAATCTGGTACCATCACGGAGAGTCTCAAAAACTCTAATATGTATGTGTCCGGCCTCCCGGTCTGCTTAAGCTTTGTTAGCTCAACAAAATGCTCCTCTGGATTCCTTCGACCAAAATGCTCTACCAACCTCCGCGTAAACTCGGAATATGCTGTCACTCTCGAGTGCCCCAGCGTAACCATCCCGTGAAACCACCAATCGTGGGCCTCGCCCTCTAGGTGCAGCGCTGCCACTTTGATGGCCTCTAGCTCTGCCATCTGATTAAGCTGGAAATATATATCCAACTTCTCCACCCAAGGTTTTGCCGAACACTTGGATGACCCATCAAATGTCGGTAAATGGAATCTACCCACCATGTGCTGCAAGTCCCCATCATGTGAATGCCTGTTCCCCCTGTGATGGTTGCGGGGTCTACTGTCCCGCTTGAGCTGAACAAAATCATGGAAAGTGGGGCATCTCAGAACTCCTGACCGTATGACTGGTACTCAGCAAAGTAATCTCCCATGTGTGTCGTCTCCTGCTCTTGCTGTGCTTCTGCCCCAATGTCTGCAGCAAGATATGTAGGCATCGTGGAACGAGGGGGGTGTGTGTGATGCCATCTATTGCGTTGTGAGGTGCTCCTGTAAATGATGAGATGTGCCTGAGCCCTCTCCAACATGGAAACCCCTTGGGGTCTCACGCTGTCTAGACTCTGTTGTGAATCTCTGCCCCATCTCCTCTATCCGTCTCAACAAATCCTGTACTGATTTGAGAAGAAGTTCCCCGAACTCCTTATCGACATTTCTTTCCTCCGCCATTGGTTCCTCTTCCTCTGCATCCACCACTGGAACGTTGTCACCTTTCTGGAAGGTGAGCTCTAACCTCCGCTCTTGGTCTTTATATTTTCTTTCCCGGTAAGTGATGTATGGTTTTCCTGCTGGTGTCATAAACAATCTGCTCCACAGGTTGAGCCAAATCTATGAGCTCTGATACCACTGTAATATCCCAAATGGGAATAAACAGTAATACAAGCACATAAACAAAGACATACAACAACTAGAGACAAATCATAAGGGAAACAAACAATATGGAGAATGTTGAGCCATTTTATTAATATTGAGAAATGGAAATGAGTACAGAGGTGATCAGAATGATGGCACCTCGGCTTGCACTAGGCAAGCATAGAAAGACTCTCAGGAAATGACCCGGAATGGCTGCTCCCTCTGAACTGCGTCATCTCCAAGCTGCTGGTACTGCTACTGTGTTGTTGCTACGGCTAGAATGAACTGAATCTTTGGGGATGCTCCCCACCTCAGAAAATTCTGAAACTTCGAGAATGGCCTCTACTCCCAATACCCAGAAAAGCCCAGAAAGCTTTTCAAAAATGGCCGACCCCCGAAAATGGCTCCCTTGAGGCACTACGCTATTCCTCAAGGAGGGGCGCTGGCTCTGAATGATCTGCTCCAAATAATGGCCCCTAACTTCTCCAAAATGCTGGAATAGGGAAGGCCTGGCCCCTTACCCACTATCTCGGCCTGAATCCACCAACAAACCACCAATCCGGAACCACCTCCTCTCAAGACTGCGTCCTCCCTCTCATGGACTGCGTTGTCTCTCTGAGTGAATGCTCCTCCTGTGGTAGCTGCAACTCTTTCCGGCAAAACAAGGATGAGACTCCTCACCCAAGCAGGCACTCGAAGTCCCCAGGGGCTGAGGCTGGGATCTCCAAACGGAGACACTTGATGTACTGAACAGTACGTGCAGACTTTGCTAAACAGCAAGCGTGCTCAATGTCAAAAGACAAATCTCAAAGATGCATAATCAGAATGAATGAGAATGAGGAGACCCTTCCTCCTTTTATGCTTGGTGAGCCTTTGTAATATTCCTAATTAGCAATAGCTAATTGGAATATTCGACTTTGTATTGTTTTGCCATATGTGGTTTGTAGATAAATAAAAAAAGCGAGTAAAGGGGGGGTCTAACTCACTTTAGTGGAATAAAACACCTTCCTAGTAGCACAACGTTGTAACTTAAGGGGGGAGCCAAGGGGGGCCACACACCACGTAGAGGAGAGAGAGACTACGTTGGTTTTGGAGGGAAACCAATGCTATAAAAGGTGGAGGAGCCTCCTCATTTGGGGCATTCTTGTTGTTGATGATATTTGAGCTAGACTTCTGTCTTCTTGAGCACGCTGGCTGTTTAGCCTGTCTGCAGCACTGTTTAGTGCGATTGAGTGTCTCCGATCGGAGATCTCGCCCTTAGCCCCGGGGGACTTCGAGTGCCTGCTCGGGCAAGGTTTTTCCTTCAGTCTTTATTATTCTCAGATTAATAAAATGGCTTAGCATTCCCGGCATTTTTATGTGCATTTGCTTTATGTTCTATTTCCGGCATTTTCTATATTGTCGTATACTTGTATTGCTGTCTATTTCCCTTTCGGGATATTACAGTGGTATCAGA
Source organism: Pinus albicaulis (assembly GCA_034641835.2). Classification (NCBI taxonomy): domain Eukaryota; kingdom Viridiplantae; phylum Streptophyta; class Pinopsida; order Pinales; family Pinaceae; genus Pinus; species Pinus albicaulis. The sequence goes on from JAXQQM020060351.1 coordinate 51,993, forward strand.
GCATAGTTCTGGCTCAGCCTGTGGTCTATGACATCGGGAAAGAGATCATACAGAGGTTTGCTGGAATTTTGGAGAGCACTAGCAGTTGCAGTACCAAAAACGAAATTGGAAAAAGGGCCAAAATATAAAGGGTCAAATTTTGAAGGTTGGAATTAGAAGAAACGTTTTCTGGGTTTTTCTAGGTTTTGGGCAAGGATCACCTTCCCAAATTCCTAGAATTTTCTGAGTAGTTTTCAGTGGGTAAATCGGAGGTCGAAATCAAGCAGTAGTATGGTTTTGCAGCAGCCGTGCAGTTTCTGAGGAGCCTGTAGACACATAGCAGGAAGTGCCAATGGCAGACGAGGAGATTTAGAGAGACGCTCCTCCAACACATGCAGGATGTGTCACAGAGACTCACTGCGCTGGAGGTTAGGCAGCGAGAAACCCCAAGGGGTTTTCAGATCGGTGAGGGATCAGGCACGTCACACCATATGCCGGAGCGTGATGCTATCCCCATCATGGCATCGCATGCACCCACGCGACCCACTATGCCCACTTTCCTAGCAGAGGACGTAGGGGAGCAGCACAGCGGGAGCCGGAGGTTGACCCTGGCCAGATGGACGCCTACATTGCAGAGTACCTGGCACGCGGGCTGGCGATCAGAGATCTTATCTCATTTAGAGATTATGTTCAGCTCCAGCGTGATGGTAGACCCCGTGATCATCACAGGGGACACATACATCATCATGACGACCACCGCGCAGCTAGCAGATTTCATTTGCCCCCGTTTGATGGCTCATCAAACAGTTCGGCAAAGTCTTGGGTAGAAAAGTTGGACATCTATTTCCAGCTTAACCAGATGTCGCAGTCGGAGGCCATTAAGGTGGCAACATTGCACTTGGAGGATGAGGGCACACAGGATTGCAGGGAGTCTGAGGTTACACCTAGTGTGACACAGGATTCACCCTCATTGGAGACCTCCTTGGCCATGTCGGTTGATGTGGTAGTGGAGAAGGTAGAGCCTACCCCAGTAGAGCCATCCATTGAGGTGATGACCGGAGTCGCGTCCGAGTCTTCGGGTGGTAGCAGCACACAGATGGGTGCAGTGTCAGGAGATGTATCCACCTTCGATGAGGCACTAGGAGATACAGAGGTATCGGATGATGGTCGCATGCAGCGGTATCATCGGCTTCGGGCAGACCTTTGAGTTTTGAAAGGGAAGGTCACATCAGTTCGGGAGGCCATTTTGTTGCAGGACATGGAGCTGGAGGGCATGAGAGTGGCTTGTGTTGAGTCAGCTACCAAGTTGGCCTGCATTGGGGAACGACTGGATTCCCTGATGGTACAACCAGGGGGCACATTGCAGCGTCAGATAATTCCCCTTCAGGCATGCATGGACGGGACTAGCAGCATTGTTGGGTCACCTCTTCCCATTGGAGAGAGTGAGACGGAGCCACCTAGTCAGATCTCATATGTTGACTTGGATAACGGTATGAGACGATCAGAGTTGCACAGGATACGGCATCCGCATGTTGAGGTTGGATGGCGAGAGATTTTGAGTTGGTACCTGGTGGAGTGGGTTTTGGAGATAGTGGTGGACCCAGGTGTAGTTCAGCAGGAGTTCCTAGGTGTTGGGCATACAGGGACCCCAGATTGGCATTGGGATCCAGGTGGGATCACCTATCATTTCCCAGACAGGTCAGTTGACTATGTCTTGGAAGATACAGTTGGCGTAGTAGCAGAGCATGCGTATTCGCTAGGGGAGTGTCGGTCAGCTTCAGTGGCCAACCAGTTTATGAGCAGACACCCTAGGTTGTCTTGGTATGACACCCGTATACGGGATCCCGGGGTGGTCAACATACCTTGGCAGGAGCTTGTCGGAGGAGGTGACATTGGCAGGCCACCAGATGGCGCCTTGTATGGGGCCAAGGATTCTTCACCTTTGTGTGGGGCACAGAGGACGCAGCAGAGCCGAGCAGTAGTGGTAACACTACTAACACATAGGGAGATTCACTTCTCAGACCCCTCGAGGAGGTTTTGGAGTGATGATCCATTCGTCGGCGGGTATAGCGATGCGACGGTGGAGGCGATGTTACCGATTGGTGGTAGTCCGACATGTAGAGGCACAGCTCTAGGTCATCACATTCAGGGATGTGTGGGAGCCTCTATCATTGATCAGTGGATTGCCGGTGGACATGGAGTTGCATGGTGGTGTACCGTAGTGTGTGGGACTGCATTGTGGAGTAGGAGTGTCCTACATCACATTGATAGCACGCGGGGAGTGACCGATGCCTGGACACAGTCAGGGCACGAGACAGTACAGGGTGGTACAACAGTAGCTTGGGGTATCCAGCAGCACACAGGGGTATGCCTCAGTGTGCAGTGGCATGACGAGGAGTACATGGATGACCGATGGTATGCGAGGGCATATGGTGCTGCACAGCATGGTTTTAGCGTATTGCATCCAGGGAGGCTCACGGATAGGGACACCAGGCTTACCGTTGGGAGTATTTCACCCAGGATCGATGAGGGGACAGATGAGCGATACTTGACGGCATCTGTGGGGACTCATGCATCCGACCCTCTTCTACATCACTCACAGGCATAACCGATTTTATTGTTGTCCTTTGGCACTTTGGGCATGAGCAGCGGGGTATGCGAGGCACACCCAAGATGTTTGGATGGCACTCAGCACACTAGGCGAGAGACCTCTCAGCAGTGGCACTGGGTTGGTTTACTAGTTGACAGCCACAGGTCAAGGGATGAGATGATCCTCTACAGGGGTGGCACATCGGTCATCGCTGAGCCTACACCCGGGGAGTGGGTCATGAGGGAGACATGCATCATTCTTCCCTCGGGGCATGTTGAGATCATGCATGAGCAGAGGATACTGGGTTCAGTAGAGATAGCATTCCAGCATGCGTCTAGACTCCAGACATTGTATCGACACTTCATCAAGAGGGTGGATGGCATATTCACTGCAGATGAGGTGGTGGAGGTAGAACAGGAGGGCCTTTCTCCTGTATGCCAGAGTGAGGACTCTTCTTCACATGAGTCCATAGGATCAGTTGAGGTCGCTTCTGGGGAGCGAGAGCAGTCACACAGAGATGGAGACAGTAGACCAGAGCTGCATTCCAGTATACAGGGTGAGCAGTCAGGGGACTCTATGGGAGATGCCCTAGGCGATGAGACACTTGTGACGATCCAATCGGAGCTATATGTGATGGAGCCTGAGTCAGTAGAGGAGGATGCTATGCACATCATGCATGATGGTCCTTTGAGGGAGAGCCAGATGGAGGCTCACATCGAGTCGGTGATGGATATGCGGCTAACCGCGGGGTCAGCCATTGAGGAGGAGCAGTCAGATGCATTGACACTAAGTACAATGACGGCAGTTGCAGATCCATATCCTCTAGAGATGTTGGAGGTTGATGGGATTGTTATGCAGGGGGCTAGTAGACAACAGGAGCCGTTGGATATGGTGGAGCATTCATCTTTTGGCCGACACATTGATGAGATACAGATAGATGTACATACAGTCGGTCGAGCTGCAGTACTTTCAGTGAGTAGTACTCTCCAGGAGTACATCGATGGAGCTTGCAACATATCTTGCCCACTTTGGCCCATTATAGAGAGAGGGGTTTCCTTCTACAGGCAGCTCTCATTGGCAGACAGGGCAGAGCAGTGGGAGTTGATTACGGGTTGGCGGCAACACTTCAGGCGTGTTCCATATGCCGTTGTTATTGCTACATCGGATTCTTCTTCTAGGATGGACTGGCGGGAGATCATGAGTTGGTACCCTCTTGATGTTATGGTATTCTTCGGAGGGAGCACAGCGGAGCAAGGGCCCATGGACATAGCACATGTTATAGATTCCAGCTGGCAGGGGGACACAGGTCATCATTTCTTCAGCACCCCATCCCGATTTCAGGGGAGTAGGATCAGCATGGGATTGAGTCAGGACTTGGACTGGAGAGAGGTGAGGAGTTTGTATGCAGTTGGTGGGGCAGTATATGCAGTTACAGGTGTAGTACAGCATGAGCCTGGGAGCATTGATGCCAGTTGGTGGTCTTCACCCCCGAGAGCATCAATTATAGCTAGAGATAGTGCGCAGCCTGAGTCGTGGGACTTGGGCGATGATTGGCCCTCGTGGCATTGTGAGCTGAGAGGACTGTTGGTCAGTGAGAGATCAGTTTGGGATCCTGGCATTGAAAGGACCCTTCATGTTAAGGTGATGCAGAGGCCAGAGAGGGTTCAGTGGCACATCTGGGACCCATGCACATTTTGCAGTGTTAGTGGGGAGCATCGGCTAGAGAGGAGGCTTGTTCAGGCATTGTTGGAGGACAAGCAGTTTTTGCCGGATGAGGATGCCACTTGGGAGAGCGAGGAGATTTTGCAGCATCCATCACCTTAGTTGCTTGAGGACAAGCAACATTTTGCCGGGGGAGATTGTAATATTCCTAATTAGCAACAGCTAATTGGAATATTCGACTTTGTATTGTTTTGCCATATGTGGTTTGTAGATAAATAAAAAAATGAGTAAAAGGGGGTCTAACTCACTTTAGTGGAATAAAACACCTTCCTAGTAGCACAACGTTGTAACTTAAGGGGGGAGCCAAGGGGGGCCACACACCACGTGGAGGAGAGAGAGACTATGTTGGTTTTGGAGGGAAACCAATGCTATAAAAGGTGGAGGAGCCTCCTCATTTGGGGCATTATTGAGGTTGATGATATTGAGCTAGACTTCTGTCTTCTTGAGCACGCTGGCTGTTTAGCCTGTCTGCAGCACTGTTTAGTGCGATTGAGTGTCTCCGGTCGGAGATCTCGCCCTTAGCCCCGGGGGACTTCGAGTGCCTGCTCGGGCAAGGTCTTTCCTACAGTTTTCAGCGGAGGATTTGGTTGTTGATTTGCGGAGGAGCTGGGCTTCTTTTGGGTGACTGCGCAGTCCCTAGGAGAGAGGACGCAGTTCTTGGAGGAGGTGTTCTATTGCGGGGTTTTCCGCAGGAGATACAGGGAGATTCGGTGTGGAGGTTCAGTCTTTATCAGTGGGAGATTTTCCAGGGAGTTTGTGGCCCGATTTCAGCATATATCATTTGGCATTTGCGCTGGGCCTGGAGGGACAACGTTTTTCCTTGAGGAGGGTTTCTGGGGTGATTTTCGGAGGCTGACCATTTTCTATATGGTTTCTGGGTTTTGTCCGGGGTGGTGAGTTCAGGTGGGCTGCAGATTTTCAGCTCATTCCGGCAAGGGGATCAGCCCCTAGCTTCAGTCCATTCCTGCAGCAGCAGTTTACGGCAGTTTCTTCCAGCAGCTGGGACGCAGTTTCTTGTGGCAGCCATTTCCTGTTTTTCTGAGAGGGTTCTTCACTTGCCTTGTGCAAGGATAGGTGCATTTATTCTGATTATCCATTGTATCTCATTATATTCTCAGATTAATAAAATGGCTTAGCATTCCCGGCATTTTTATGTGTATTTGCTTTATGTTCTATTTCCGGCATTTTCTATATTGTCGTATGCTTGTATTGCTGTCTATTTCCCTTTCGGGATATTACAGCCTTTCCCTCACCTAGGCCCCACCAATCTCTACACTGTCCCCCTTGGCCCACGTTGCTCAACTCAATCTGCACTGACTGCGCCCCACGCAGTCTACGCTGCTCCTTTTCCTACGCTGCCACTTGACCACTAGGCCCCACGTTGCCAAATAGACATGTCTCTTAAGTGACCTTAGGAAATACTTTTTATCCTAAGTGTGAGCTAAGTGTTCCTTCACCCACTTTATTTATATTTTAACTCTATGAAGGCAAAATAGTCAAAATTAATATTGCTAATTGGGAATATTACAGTACAGCAGGATAAGGAAACCATTTTCATCTTGAAAGCAAAGTATGTGACAATCACTATATTTGTTGAAACAGGATTCAAGCATTCACCAATGATTCCAACAATGTAGATGAAACCTTGTGTTGACAACTGGTAGAAAATTTAATTAACTTTCACTAGGCCATAAATCAATTTCATGGTAAGTCTTGCATCCAAGTTCATACTTCACCAAGAGTTGTTCACTAGAATATTACAAAATGGATTCTGAGGCATACCAAAGGAATGCTAGATTTTGGTATTAACTTCAATCACTTCTCATACATATGCTTGAATGGTCAAGCATCAACGGTACATGGGCAGCATGTGCTATATTTAGCAGGTTTCTAACTTTATTTTTAGTAGGTTTTCCCCAAGCATTGTATTAACATTCACATTTTCAGAGGATGTGTGGAAGGTTGAAGACAGTCAGATGGGCACTTTCAGAATACTACTTTGGCTTATTTTCCACAATTTCTATTTTTAGAAACATAATTTTTTCAGCAGCAAGCAACAAATTTGGCGGCAGGTGGCAGGTTTTCGTAAGAAGTATAATTTTCAACATCCATGTGAATTCATTGCTCAGGGTGAATTCATGGGTGTATTCTGGGCATATATTCTAGCAAACAAGTAATCGAATTCATTGGTGTATTCTGGGCATATATTCTAGCAAACAAGTAATCGAATTCATGGGTGTATTCTGGGCTTATATTCTAGAAAACAAGTAATCGTAAGAAGTATCATTTTCAACATCCATGTGAATCTATTGCTCAGGGTGAATTCATGGGTGTATTCTGGGCTTATATTCTAGCAAACAAGTAATCCCATGTTAGACATCAGCAAATAATAGAGTATTAATTCCAACGATAATTTCAGGAAAGGATTTTGGAAATGGTATACTTATACAAAATTTTAGCATGGGATGGAGAAAGTTAGCAAAGTCATTTTGGAGAAATGATTAAACAATGATTTAGATGCAGGTAACCTTATTATTTCCAGATGAGATGGTATGAAGCCCAAAAAGGAACTAATTAGCCCTTGTCCTATACTAGTATGAGAATAAGGCCAAAATCCAAGTTGACTTATTGTCCATGTCAAGATTTCCTTGAATCAAGATTCCTATGCTAATTTGGTTGAGTAGAAAAGCCCTTGCATCTTGACATTCACATGGAGAAAAGTGCTCTTAAAGGTACCTCAACTTGTCCCAAATATAAATGTGCATTTGTTGGGACTGTCTCATAGTGATAAGCATGCAACTTTAGCAACAAATAACTTGTTATGTATTAAAACCCAGTTTCACATGTTGCCATATTAGTATACCCATTATCGAGCAAAGCTTGCTCTGGTTGCAAGATTGGTTTGGTAAAAGGTTGCAAATGATTTGGATAGACAGTGTTATTCCCCATTGGAACATTCACTTCAATGGAGTAATCACTGCCAAGCTATTTAATTGGCAGGGAATGATCATAAATGAAATTAGCCGAACGAAAATGAAGCAAAGGTTATTGTTGTGTGAGTTTGGAATGCCAACAGGCTAAGTTTGGAATGTGAGTTTGTGTAAAGGCTGACGCCAACAAGTATATGGTGCGGAGAATAAAGTATGAAATCACTACTCCCAACAACAACATTGGATGTATATGGTGCGGGGAATAAAGTATGAAATCACTGCTCCCAACAACAACATTGGATGTATACCAGCACATACAGGATTGATTAATTCTCAGGTTTGAGTAAGGGAAATGCCATGAAATAGGACAACCATACTATTAAATTCCGTTAAAGCCCAGTTTTACATGTTGCCATCTTAGTATATCCATTATCGAGCAAGGTTTGCTTTGGTTACAGGATTGGATTGGTAAAAGGTTGCAAATGATTTGGATAGACGATGTTGTTCCCCCTTGAAACATTCGCTTCAATGGAGTAATCACTGCCAAGCTATATAATTGGCAGGGAATGGTAACAGGTGAAATTAGGCGGACAAAAATGAAGCAAAGGTTATTGTTGTGTGCCTTTGGAATGCCAACAGGCTGAGTTTGGAATGTGAGTTTGTGTAAAGGCTGACATCAATAGGCATATGGTGTGGAGAATAAGGTATGAAAATCACTGCTTCCAGGTCTGAGTAAGGGAAATGCCATGAAGCAGGATAGACATACTAATAAATTTCATGATTGCGAGGGTGTGGACAGGAGAACCTTTTAAAACCTTCTCTTCCTGATTGTTATGAAATGTTATATGTGACTGTTATGAAATGTTTGTTGATATTTGTAGCTTGGGAGGTACTCCAAACCCTAGGCTTGAGGTTTGTGGAAGAGTTGGCACACAAGTGTGGCTTGTGGGCATGAAACCCAATCTTGTGGGCTTTGCACCAAAGCATATGGGTGTGAATCCATGAGGAGATTCCTACATGTGATGATTTGAGTTGATATAGGACTCCAAGAGTAACCGCACACAACGAAAATCACTCGAATCCGAGTTGTAGAAGTGAATATATGAATTTTTGAAGTTATGATGTGGGCTTGTGGCACAAAGAACAAGTCGGCCTTGGCGTGTAGAGGTGCCCTTTAGGGCTAGATGTTGCCACATGAGACTTGTATAAAAGGAGGTGAGTTAGACGTCATTTGATCACATCTAAGGAGCATCACGTCAAGGCTCATCTCTGGCTCATCTCTGAAATACAACGTAGATCTGAGGCAGTCGAGCTCAAGGAGGACATTGGCATGGGTTTTGAGGACTGTTTGGGGTGAGTTTGCATCCACAACAGGGTCAAGATGCTACAGTGACACAGTCGCAAGCCTTGAGGTTATTTATGCGCAGATTGTTTGGGTAATTTTGTCTATTGCAGGTCCAAATCAAGAGCAGGAGACAGCCGCTAGAATTGAGGGTCATTCTAGGCATGTGTTGAGCTTGTTTTCTCCTTAGAATGGGAGCCACAGTCCTAAAAGATGCTACAAGGAGGACCATGCCCTAGATTAGGGTTGGTCTGTGGTCAAAAGGTGGCTAGAACAACACCTTAGTATGCCATTTGTAACAACGAGGAAGGGCATATCTCAAGCAAGGAGCGAAGGTTTTGGAGGTGAGGGAAGGCTAGTTGGGTGCACATTTAAGGGTTAATCTATCTCTGAAATAGGGCCACAAGGATCTAAAAATATTCCAGAGGTTGTGTCTCTGCAGGAGAGGGCCAAGAGGCCTAGGAAGTGCCCTCACAACAGGCCGCAATAGTAGAAGGGTCAGCGCAAGGATTTCAGAGGAGAAGAGCAGGTCTGTTGGAGTGTGTGCAATAGGGAATTAGGGTTGTTGTATGCCCTAACTAGGTATGCTAGTACTCAGTGAATGTGTATAGATGCCAAGGACAAGAAGAGCAAAAACAAGGTATGTTGTCTCTTCTTGTTGATGTGTTTTCCAGGTGGATGTAGTCCTCTCCATCTTAGGGGAGGACATTTTATAGGAGTTAGTTGGCAGCCAAGAGGAAGTTTTTCCTAGGTGGTTGGATGCCCTAACCAAAGTGCAAATGCTACAACAAATATTGGTCACTCGTGGTTTGTTGGAGGGCAGAGTGAGAGTGAACCAAGTGTGGACAGTGGATTGGGCATTTATGATCTATTGGAGGGCAGTGTGATAGTGCCCAAGTTAGAGCCCGGTGTGCAACACTTTGATGGACAAAAGTAGTTGCTAGAGTGGCAGTTGTTGAGCTCAAGGTTTGATATGCCAGGAGCAATTTCAGTAGCCCTAGACTTGCCATGTGGAGAAGGACATCTACAACAGAAGTTGGGCAGTCCTCCTAGCCTGTGTTCATTGTGGGGAAAGAACATATTGCAGTGATAGGTGGCACCCCTTCGTGCCCTATGTTAGTCTTCATTGGAGCAACGCAAGAAGACTATAGTGGGCTGAAGTCCCCGAGTAGCTGAGGAGCAGCAGTGGGCAGTTGTGAGGTGTTCACAAACGGAGTTGTGAACAACTCAACAGGAGTCTCGATGTGTTGATGCGTTGATGGACAAATGATCAACTAGTGAGCGAATTGGATAGCCAAGATTCAGTGGTCGGATGGACTCGCAGCATTGATAGAGGCAGGTGTTGCAAGTCAGGAGTTGAAGGACCGGGAAAGTACAGGGTATGACCGAGTGGAGTTGAGATTGCATGCTACATCAACCAGATGGTCAGAGTATCTTGTTGAGGGTAGATTAGTTATCGATGGACTAACACCAAGCCCCGGTTTTGTATCTTCGTATCATTGGATTTTTAGGGCCATTATCCCTAGTACGGGAGCCCTAGACTATTGTATTTTCAGTTGGATTAATATAACGAAGTTGGGTTATTGTACAAATTTTGTAAAAAGTTGTGTATTTTTTGTGCATTTGTAGAATTGTTGTTGTTTATATTCCGTTGTGTAAAGTAGACTTGTTGTGATACATGCTTTGGTAGCATCAGTGATTTAATATTCTATCCTAGACACCACTATCATGGAAAAACAACAATGTTATATGTGATCCATGCACTAGTAGGCATATAGGAAAATATGTAATGAGTATATATACAATGTAAGTGTACTAGAAGCATGTGTGTGATGTGCATGCAAAAAAACAGTGATATGTTGTGGTATAGGTAATGTGTCTAACATGAGGACTAATCATGGTTGATGTTTTATTGATGATGCAATGGCCCAAGACCATTAACATCACAGAGAACAGGGGAAGAAAGAAGGCAAGATGAATCGTTCTACGGCTTGGACGATACTTGGATGCCCCAAAAGAGTAGCAGGAACTCCTAGAGAAATGGACTCAAGGAACATCCCTATCAGAAATAAGTCGTCTTGCAGGTGGTAGCATGAGACCCAAGGGACTGTTATGTGCAGAGAAGATGTGCATCACTTGGACGCAGGCTAATGGGGGGCAAGAGTCCGTAGGTTGGAGGTTGTTGGGGTTGATGCCTTGGGCAGTTAAGGGCATTGGGAACAAGAAAAAAATTTATACAGATACGTATTTGGATGCCTTCTCTTGTGTTATGAATATATGTGCTTCAATTATGAATTGAAATTCTTATCGATGTATTACTTGTTGTGTAGAAATTATTATAACATGCCCGTTTATTTGTTGAATGTTGTATGTGTATACTGAACAACGAAGACCTTAGTTGCAATTCAAGGAAGTCAAAGGAATACTATGGGACATGGAGAAAATTAAACTAGGGATGTAGTGAAGACCGGTGACCTAATAGTAATTGTATGTTGCTGAAGACAAAGGAACACTATGGGACATGGAGAAAATTAAACTAGGGATGTAGTGAAGACTAGTGACTTGATAATAAGTGTGTATTGTTAAAGACAAAGGAACACCAGGGACAATCTCATTCTAAGGGGGAGGGGAATGTAATGTTGAGATTTTGAATAGTTGGTGTATCATCGGGTGTGCTCTAGCCCTGAAATTTTGTGGAGGGGCTAGGACACACTTGAACTCCAAAACCCAGAAATTGTTTTAAGAAATTTTAGTTGGTGTTCAATTTATTCAAATAATTAATTATTTTAATGGATTTCCTAAGTCTAAACTTAGGAAAATTAAATAATTAAATTGAATTAATTAACACATATGCCGAAAAGTTTTAAAAGACATGGATCAAGCAGTCTTTTAATCTCAGTCGTTGGTGAGTGTTTTAATCTCGACCGTTGAAGGGTTCAATGAAAAAGTATAAGAGAAAGGCTTGAGGGCAGTTGGAGACACGCACACAATTACAGAGCTGAGGAATAGATATGGAATTCGAGGGCGGGTTTGCTAAGAATTTCAGGAGGAATCTCCTGCAGCGAGGGGTAGTATTGGCTAAGGGGATGATCTGATCCCAGAGCCAAGAGTCAGTAAGAGGCAGAGGAGCAGAAACAAGGACAGTGCAGAGAAGCAGAGCAGCAGCTACATAGGTGTTGTGCAGCCACTACGCAGGACAGCGCAAAGGCACCAGGGGGCTTCAGAAGTTATGCAGAGGATCTCCAGGGCCAGCGTAAGGCCTGTGTCACCCTTCCAGGGGTTACGTAGTCCCTCTCTAGGCAGCGCAGTGGCATTCTGAGGCTAGCAGGGCTGACGCTGGGGCTTCAGGGGCAGCGCTGAGGGTTTCTAGGGCCAGATCCGGGCTGGGTCTTGTAAATCTCGTTTGAGGGTGTGGATCAGTCAAATATTCGGCACTAGAACATGAAGTTAGCTGCAGATTTGATTTTTTTTATTCTTTGTTGGGATTTCCAGATCTGGAACCCAGATTTACTGTACTCAGAATCTACTTAATAAATAAACCCTCATATCTGTTGCACCGGTTTTCCCACTTTGGGTTTTTCCAGAGAATTATGTCCAAAAATCCATGTGTCACTTTGTTGGATGAGTGTATTATTTAGTAAATGATCTGCATGTGAAGACTGTAGTTGTGTTTATTTCGGTATTTTCTGAATCTAACTTTTGAAAATAACTTGTAATAATTTAAATCATGTAGGAGAAATAAACCATGATACTGCAGTAGAATTTTCACATCGTATCAGAGGGATAGTTGATCAAGTTGAATCTCCAACAATCAGCCGAAGAAATATCTTTCTGCAAGGTGGCAGAAGAAGCAGCAAATCCGGAAAGGGCATCTTGATTGCAGGAGAACGCAAATCCAGAAGAGGACAGCATTGAAGCTGCAGAAGGCCATTAGGCTTACGCAGACCCTTCCCAGGGCAGCGTAAGGACTACATCACCCAGTCTGGGGTTATGCAATCCACTTCTGAGCAGCACTGAGGCTACGTTGGGCCAGCTAGTGAGACGCAGTCCAGTCATTTCTCCAGTTGCAGAAGAGTTTTGCCAAGATCCGGAAGCAGTGCTTCAGATCTTTAACAGTGCTGGTGGGGTGGAGATTCTGCAGGTGCAGAATTGTGCCTAGCTAAGTCAACAAAGGCGGGAGGAAAACAGTTACTTAGCAGAACTGAGCCAAACAGATCTGAGATTCGATTAGGATGATCAAAGAGTGATGTCTGATTGTGTTTGGGTGAAATATTTCCAGGAGGGAAATCAGTTTTCAACAGAAGCAGTTCTAGAGGGTTTCTAGTCACCAAGAAACCTAGATCCAGAGGGAGAAGAAGTATTGTTTCTGTCAGATCTGAGCAAGATGGCTCGATATGGACTGAGGGATCAAGATAGATTGGACAGCACGTCCAACTATGTTATCTGGAGGGCCAAAATCCTCTCAGTTCTGGATGAGTATGGTCTCAAAGATCATGTAAAGAAGGTTCTTGTTGTACCAACCGATACGGATCCTCTGAAGAAGTATGAAGAAATCAAGTGCGGACTAAGCGTTTGATCATAGATGGAGTCAAGGAACACGTTATTCCTCATATTGTTGGAAAGACTACAGCAAATGACATGTGGGTAGCCGTGGACAGGATGTACTAAGGAGGCTCTGTCCAAAGAAGAATTCTTCTAGAGAATCAGATACGGTTGTTCCAAATGATGAAGGGTGAAGAGATAGATCCATTCCTCTTCAGACTTGAAGCTATCCGAGATCATCTGGTTGGCATTGGTGCTACTCCAGATGAGGGGCTCTTAATGAGGAATACCCTGAATGCAATCTCGAAAGATTGGGAAATGTTTGTCCAAAGCATTCTAGAAAGGGCAGCGTTACCATCTTGGGCTGACATGTGGACTATCCTCCGCCAAGAGGAGATCAAGAGGATCACTAAGCGGCATAATATCAGTGGTGGAAGCGGAAAAGCCAAAGTAAAGGAGGAGGATGATGCAGCCCTTGCATCAAGGGGAAATACGCAGCAAGGGAAGAAGGACCTTCCCAAGGTCCGGTGCTTTAACTATGGCGATCTTAGACACTTCACCAACACTTGTCCTAAGAAGAAGGACAAAGGATCTTCTAATCCAAGGTTGCAGCAACAAAGGATGATGGTTCTGATGATGATGCAGCCATGAGTGCTCATATGCCTCGAGAGAAGAGGTGGGGTGACATGGATCTGTAGAGCATCTACAGATGGTGGCGAGATCCTTGAGTCAGCCCTACTCTTGGATCACATACGAGCTACGGGGACCTTAAGACGGTAGCGGGATGAGTCGGGAGATGGTTGCAGAAAGGTCACAGTGAAGCAAAAGGGGGAGTTGAAGAGCTGAAGCGGGAGTTGTGTAATGCTAAGGCAGCAGCAGCGTGAAGGTAGCAGCGCCGAGGGGCTAATGGGACTTCAGCAGCGCAGAGGTTGTCGCAGCATAACATTGCCTCCAGGAGGACAGCGTGAATCAGCATCCACAGAGCTTCAGTGATGGAAGGCAACCTGACTTATCTCTCAAACAGTTGGGCAGAAGTCTTTCAGTTGCTTACTCTCAGCAACTGAGCTGCAGTGCAGCAATTAGCAGTGGCAGTGTTATGGGCAGCATGATGCAGCAATTTGAGAGGGAGCTGCAGTACAGATGTGGCAGTGTCAGTGGCAGTGGCATGGACAGCAATACAGAGAAGTAAATTTTTGAAGATGTCCTATGCCTGATGCAACTTTACTTTTATCCCCAATGTCAATCAGCAATCACATAAACAAGAAAGTAAAGTGCTGATAGAACATACCAGTAGATCAATAGAAAACAAGCCAGAAAAATATAAGTGTGTTGGTGCGTTACGGCGGTCAACAAGATGCTTCAACCAGCAAAGTCTCAATACGGTTAGCCAACCAGAAGTGTCACACACACAACCCTTAAAGACAGCTCATCAAAAATCAACATAATTCAACAAAAGAATCCCACATCCAGATTTCTGGCATCATCCATATTTACGGCATCATCCAGATTTACGGCATCCATTTCCGGATCATGAGGATGTGTGTGATGAGATGATTGAAATGTCCTCCAACGTTGACTCTATTTATATCAATCACTGAGGGTGTGTGACACATTTGCTGGGGGTGTAAAACCTTAAGGCCGACCTGCACATATTTTGAAAGTATTAAAAATAAATTCAAAATAAATGTTTTGCTCATCGGATCAAGATGATCTTCAGATCGATCTTGCACCTCTTCGAAAGAGGAACCCAATAAAAATATTGGTGTTTTCATCTGAGCATCACAACATGGAGTTTGGACCTAGTTGTCCAATTTTAACACTCCCTCTCAACTAGGGAGAACTCCATCCACCTGTGCAATCAAACATCATGCATCATCCCGCCGTAACTTGCTTTGTTGGCCTCTTTATTTCATAACAGAAGTGGGTCAGTCACAAAGACATCATTCCCGACTGATAGATTTGGCCCAGAGGTCCGAAACCTCTATAGGACTCACAAAGAGTCTCATACCAACCCGGAGTCGGTTTATCTGACCCGAAGTCAGTAGGAGGTCTGAAACCTCACTTGGACTCAAGAGAGTCATATATACTAACCCGAAGTTAGTCTCACTAACCTGAAGTCAGTTGGAGGTCCGAAACCTCACATGGACTCAAAGAGTCACGTACCAACCCGAAGTTGGTTTATCTGACCCAAAGTCAGTAGGAGGTACGAAACCTCACATGGACTCAAAGAGTCACATACCAACCCGAAGTTGGTTTATCTGACCCGAAGTCAGTAGGAGGTCTGAAACCTCACTAGACTTGATCCCAGATCAAGTGGTTGGACACGTGTCATCCTAGATAGAGAGTGTGGCAATCTCTGATGCGTCCATCAATCTTTGCTACTATTCTCTAGCTTTTCCCACCTCATTGGCCAAATGAGAGGTACTTCCCATGAGTCCGGAATTCAAATGGGTAGGATGCATACGGGGCACAGATCATGAGAGGCGAACCAACTCAATCATAACAGTGGGGCCCAAGCACACCAACAAGGTTTGGCAAGCCTAGCCCTGTGGTTGCTTATAGCTCCGAGAAGCTATCCCCAAAGCCCCCCATAGCTCCCAGAGCTCATCGTCCAACAGGACCCTCAGAATAGGGTCGTTCCACGATACCAAGATTCTCACAAAAGGTTAGGAACATGACCTTCCCCAAGGGCATTGTGAGTATATCTGCGACCTACTCATCAGTTCCTATATGATCGAGCCTTACGGCGCCTCGCTGTACCATATCCCGGATAAAGTGGTACCAACCATCAACATGCTTGGATCATTCGTGAAACACGGGATTCTATGACAAATGAATCCCCCTCTAGTTATCTCAAAGGATAACGGTGGCATCTAGCACATGCTCGAACAGCTCACTAAAGAGCTTTCGCAACAAAGTGACTTCACAACAGGCCATACATGTTACAATGTATTTGGCCTCAACGGTGCTCAAGGCTACCGACTTCAGTTTCCTGCCCGAAGCAGATCTACGTGTGAAGTGGCATCCAGATGTGCTCTTGCGATCCACCACACTGCCAGCCCAATCGACATCAGTATATCCATGGAGTGTCATACTCCAGGCAATGTATCTCAGCCCATGGTCTATCGTGCCTCGGAGATATCTCAAGTGTTTCTTTGCACCAACCCAGTGAATGTTATGATCAACCATGTGTTGACTCAAAGTGTTCACTGCACAACATACGTCCGGACGGGTGTTCACTAAGAACATTAGGGCCCCTACGAGTTGAAGATACTCAGTAGGATTTGCTAGCACAGGCCCAGCAGCGCTACCACTCAACTTCTTAAAGTTGAGCTCCATTGGTGTCGACACGGACTTACAGTCCATCATACTAAATCTTTCCAAAAGCTTCACAATGTATTTTCCTTGAGAAAAGAAAATCTCACTGGGTCTCTACCAGACCTCCATGCGTAGGAAGTAGTGCATCAGTCCTAGGTCCTTCATCTCGAACACAACAGTGAGCTCCCTCTTGCACTGATGAATGAGGGGGACAGCACCTGTCAGGAAGAGGTCATCCACATACAGCACCAGAATGAGAGGCTTCTCTCTATCAACCTTGAAGTAAAGGTTCAGATCAGCATTACTACGAGTGAAGCATGGCTTCATCAGGTAGCTATCTATCCTCTCGTACCAAGCTCTAGGTGCTTGCTTCAACCCATAGAGGGCTTTCTTCAACTTGCAAACATGGGTGTCCCGATCCTGGACTTCGAATCCCAGAGGTTGCTCCACATACACCTCTTCCTTTATCGCACCATGCAAAAATGCGGTCTTCACATGCATCTGATGAAGACTCCATCCTTGCGTAGCAGCAAGGGCTATGATAGATCGGATGGTGGTATATCGGGCCATAGGTGCAAATATATCATGATAGTCTATGCCTTCCTTTTGAGAGAAGCCACGGGCAACAAACCTTGCCTTGAACTTTTCAGCACTTCCATCAGATCCATGCTTGATCTTGTAGAGCCATTTCAAGGTGACAACTGCTTTGTCCTCCGGTCTTGGAACCACATCCCAGACATCGTTCTTCATTATGGACTCATACTCTTCGTGCATAGCCTCCTTCCAGACTTGATGCTTTACGACTTCCTCAAAAGATCCAGGCTCAGATTGTACAATAGTACTCATGGCTGCTAGATACCCTTGGTATCTACTTAGCTTCTTGCTTTCACGAATGTCCCCCTTCGGGGCCATATGTCCCTCGGCATCCTCGAGAGTGTCCCTGAGCCATGATGGTCTCTTCCCTATTGAAGGAGGTGGATCAATCGGATCCATTGGTCCTTCAGCATCGGGCATCGTCTCATCCTTCGGTTCTTCTTGATTTCCAGGCCTTGCTTCATGATCTTCCTCAGATCTCGGAAGATTGACTACTTTCCTTAGGGAAGCATCCTTGTCAACGGTAACATCGTGGCATATCTCCACTTCCCTTTGACTAGGCACATATACTTTATAGGCCTTCGAAGTTTCGCTGTAGCCCACAGACATTGTGGTCTCCCTCTTGATGCTAGCTCCTCTGCAAAAGTTCTTGAACTCGTTCGTCTCACATAATAAGAACATGCTCCCAAGGATGTCATGGGCAGCATTCCAAACAGATCAAAATGTACTAATTGCAAGACATCAGATACCTTTATGACACTTGAGGGGAAAGGTCCCCTTGTATGCTTTCCTTTGGCACAACCCTGACATACACCTTCATGATTATTTGAGAACTCAAACATCCCCATCACCACCTTCCTTGCTTCGAGAAGGGCCTTGCAGTGAAGTTGTTCAAACCTCCGATGCCATAGTTCAGTCTGTCGGATAGTATCACATGCCATTGCTCCCAATGGACTTCCTCCAACTTGGTAGGGTGTACCAACTCTAAACCCAATCGTGATAGCTTCCTTGAAACTCTTCTTCCACATGCGCACCTTCCATCAATGAATGCCACATTGAAACCTTTGTCTTCCATGGCCGAAACAGACACAAGGTTCTTCTTCAAATTAGGTACATATAGTACATCTTACAGGCGGAGGACTTGACCTTGAGACAAGTGGAGGGTCACAGTCCCTGTCCCTTTCACGGGATATGTGGCATTATCTCCAAGGATAATTTGTAGATTAGTATCCTTCTCAACCATATTAGTAAGTGCTTCCTTGAACCCAATGATGTGCCTTGAGGCACCACTATCTATCAACTAGACATCCATAGTGTCGGGTGGAGATGCAGCAGAGAGGGCAGATACAAGAATGAATTCATTTCTTTTATCATCAAAAACATTTGATTCCTCATACCTGGAATTTCTTGACCTTTTGAAAGGGCATTCTCTAGCATAGTGATCTAGCTCAGAGATGTAGGCAACCAGACTCTTATGAATTGAGTCCTTGATCATCAGCTTTGCTTTGATTTCCCCCTTCTTGTACTTTGATTTGGCAACAGCAGTTGCAGTGGATGGAGGCTCTTGGATTTTACCCTGCACATAGTCCATGACATCTTGGTCTTCTAAATTAAGATCCAATGTCATCTTCCAAGCATGGAAGTCATCCTTCCCAGTCAATTTTTCATCAGCCTTAAAGCCATTGTAGTTTGAGGAACCCCTCCTCTTCTTCGGTGATTGCTACAAACTAGGGCTTTGTCTTCACCTCAGCTCTAATACCATGTAAATTTTTGAAGATGTTCTATGCTTGATGCAACTTTACTTTTATCCCCAATGTCATTCAGCAATCACATAAACAAGAAAGTAAAGTGTTGATAGAACATACCAGTAGTTCGACAGAAGACAAGCCAGAAAAATATAAGTGTGTTGGTGCGTTACGGCGGTCAACAGGATGCTTCAACCAGCAAAGTCTCAATACGGTCAGCCAACCAGAAGTGTCACGAGCAGCATTCCAAACAGATCAGAATGTACTAATTGCAAGACATCAGATGCCTTTATGACACTTGAGGGGAAAGGTCCCCTTGTATGCTTTCCTTCAACACAACCCTGACATACACCTTCATGATTATTTGAGAACTCAGGCATCCCTGTCACCACCTTCCTTGCTTCGGGAAGGGCTTTATAGTGAAGTTGTTCAAACCTCCAGTGCCATAGTTCAGTCTGTCGGATAGTATCACATGCCATCGCTCCCAATGGACTTCCTCCAACTTGGTAGGGTGTACCAACTCTAAACCCAATCATGATAGCTTCCTTGAAACTCTTCTTCCACATGCGCACCTTCCATCAATGAATGCCACATTAAAACCTTTGTCTTCCATGGCCAAAACAGACACAAGGTTCTTCTTCAAATTAGGTACATCTAGTACATCTTGCAGGCGGAGGACTTGACCTTGAGACAAGTGGAAGGGTCACAGTCCCTGTCCCTTTCACGGGATGTGTGGCATTATCTCCAAGGATAATTTATAGATTAGTATCCTTCTCAACCATATCAGTAAGTGCTTCCTTGAACCCAATGATGTGCCTTGAGGCACCACTATCTATCAACTAGACATCCATAGTGTTGGGTGGAGATGCAGCAGAGAGGGCAGATACAAGAATGAATTCATTTCTTTTATCATCAAAAACATTTGATTCCTCATACCTATAATTTCTTAACCTTTTGAAAGGTTGCCCATTTCCGCCGGAGGGAGCCTTCCTTTTCTTGACCTTCTTGAAAGGGCATTCTCTGGCATAGTGACCTAGCTCAGAGATGTAGGCAACCAAACTCTTATGAATTGAGTCCCTGACCATCAGCTTTGCTTTGATTTCCCCCTTCTTGTACTTTGATTTGGCAGCAACAATTGTAGTGGATGGAGGCTCTTGGATTTTACCCTGCACATTGTCCATGACATCTTGGTCTTCAAAATTAAGATCCAATGTCATCTTCCAAGCATGGAAGCCATCCTTCCCAGTCAATTTTTCATCAGCCTTAAAGCCATTGTAGTTTGAGGAACCCATCCTCTTCTTCGGTGATTGCTACAAACTAGGGCTTTGTCTTCACCTCAGCTCTGATACCATGTAAATTTTTGAAGATGTTCTGTGCTTGATGCAACTTTACTTTTATCCCCAATGTCAATCAGCAATCACATAAACAAGAAAGTAAAGTGCTGATAGAACATACCAGTAGTTCGACAGAAGACAAGCCAGAAAAATATAAGTGTGTTGGTGCGTTACGGCGGTCAACAGGATGCTTCAACCAGTAAAGTCTCAATATGGTCAGCCAACCAAAAGTGTCACACACATAGCCCTTAAAGACAGCTCATCAAAAATCAACATAATTCAACAAAAGAATCCCACATCCAGATTTCCGGCATCATCCATATTTACGGCATCCATTTCCGGAATTATCCATATTTACGACATCCATTTCTGGCATCATCCAGATTTACGGCATCCATTTCCAAATCATGAAGATGTGTGTGATGAGATGATTGAAATGTCCTCCAACGTTGACTCTATTTATATCAATCACTGAGGGTGTGTGACACATTTGCTGGGGGTGTAAAACCTTAAGGTCGACCTGCACATATTTTGAAAGTATTAAAAATAAATTCAAAATAAATGTTCTGCTCATCGAATCAAGATGATCTTTAGATCGATCTTGCACCTCTTCGAAAGAGGAACCCAATAAAAATATTGGTGTCTTCATCTGAGCATCACAACATGGAGTTTGGACCTAGTTGTTCAATTTTAACAAGAGAGCAACAGTGTAGTGATGGAGGGCATCAGGCGAAGCATCAGCAGCACAGAATCCGGCTTCAAAATCTTGTAGTGCATGGTGTGAATGCATTATTAGAGCACACTCCGTACTAAGAGGGAGTGTTGAGATTTTGAATAGTTGGTGTAGCATCGGGTGTGCTCTAGCCCTGAAATTTTGTGGAGGGGCTAGGACACATTTGAACTCCAAAACCCAGAAATTGTTTTAAGAAATTTCAGTTGGTGTTCAAGTTATTCAAATAATTAATTATTTTAATGGATTTCCAAAGTCTAAACTTATAAAAATTAAATAATTTAAGTGAATTAATTAACACGTGCTGAAATGTTCTAAAAGACACAGATCAAGCAATCTTTTAATCTCTGCTGTTGGTGAGCGTTTTAATCTCGGCCATTGAAGGGTTCAACAAAAAAGTATAAGAGAAAGGCTTGAGGGTCAGTTGGAGACACACACACAGTTGCAGATCTGAGGAATAGATTTGGAATTCTAGGGTGGCTTTGTTAAGAATTTCCTGAGGAATTTCCTGCAACGAGGGGTAGTATTGGCTAAGGGATGATCTGATCCCAGAGCTAAGAGTCAGTAAGAGGCAGATGAGCAGCGACAAGGACATCGCAGAGAAGCAGAGCAGCAGTTATGCAGGTGTTGCACAGCCACTACGCAGGACAACGCAGAGGGGCACCAGAGGGCTTTAGAAGTTACCCAGAGGGTCTCTAGGGCCAACGTAAGTCCTGTGTCACCCTTCTAGGGGTTACACAGTCCCTCTCTAGGCAGCGCAGTGGCATTCTGAGGCTAGCATTTCGAGGCTAGAAGGACTGACGTTGGGTCTTCAAGGGCAGCGCTGAGAGTTTCTTGGACCAGATCCGGGCTGAGTGCAATAAATCTCGTTTGAGGGTGTGGATCAGTCAAATATTTGACACTAGAACATCAAGTTAGCTGCAGATTTGATTTCTTTTATTCGCTATCGGGATTTCTAGATCTGGAACCCAGATTTACTATACTCAAAATCTACTTAATAAATAAACCCTCATATCTGCTGCACCAGTTTTCCTGCTTTGGGTTTTTCCGGGGACTTATGTCCAAAAATCCATGTGTCACTTTGTTGGATTAGCGTATTATTCAGTAAATGATTTGCATGTGTAGACTGTAGTTGTGTTTATTTTGGTATTTTTTTAATCTAATTTCTGAAAATAACTTGTAATAATTTAAATCAAGTAGGAGAAATAAACCATGATACTGCAGTAGAATTTTCACATGTAACACCCCTAGTTCCACCCTCGAATGATTAATGTAATAACCATGTATAATATGTGTCGGTTGGTGATCCCAAGACTCGTGAGGCCAGTATACCTCTATGTATATGTACATGTTAGGCCAATGGGATACATTATGAATATGATTAAGGTCAGTGTGCCTATGTAATGGGTCTAAGGACCATGATTATTAGGTTGGTGAGCCGGGACAGTTGTTTACCCGTGTGTGTGTTTATGTATTGAGGCAGGTGTTCTCGCGTGTAAGTGCTTTTTATGCTATTAGTCTAGAAAGCTTGATGTGGTGAACATGTTTAATTTACAAAAATTAATAAACACATAATGGCTACAAGCGTACCTAGACAAAAGAGTATGGGGGGCCATGACTCCATGATGGGATAACACTATAATATAATATTATAATATTAAAAAAAGGAAAAGTATGTTTATAAAAAGGGTTTTTCCCTATTCAGAAAGGGGAGTTGGTTACTTAGTCATTCATGTAGAGGGCATGGATTACTGATGTTAAGGTAGTTAATCGGACATTCATTCATGGAATTCAGTGGGACATCGATTCATGGTTATGAACGAGTTGGTGAGCCCTGTGATTGGGTTCTGGAACTGATTGGGGATTTTAGTCAGTGGGTCCTGGGATTGGACTTTGGAACTGACTGGAGTTCTAAAGAACTTGGTTTTTAGCAGCCAGCTAGTGAGCTCTATGCTTGATTTTTGGAACTTGTTGAGCAGTCTGTAACTCCTGGGTTTGGACTTTGTAACCAATTGAGCCATTGTTATTTATTTAATCATGTCATAGAAGATGCATATTGGTGTGTGAGTCTTGGTGGCTCTGTTTTATTGTTGTGGTGGCCATGGAGTCGAGGCCCCAACCCAGGGGTGACCCACAGTTGATAGTTTAAGAACCACGAGGTCTATGGCTGGGAGGAATGTTAGAGCTTCGCAACTAGCGAACAAAATTCACAAATAAGTATTTGAAAACTTCTTGATGTTTATTTCACTGTGTGTGTGTGTGTGTGGTTGATTGTGCTCAATTGCATGCTATGGTTAAATTACGTATGCATTTGTGATATGATTGAAATTAAATGAATCTGGTCAATTTGTGTATATATTTCTGGTTAAATTTCACTTAAGGTTTTGAGTGAAATGGTAAATTCTAAGGCTTGTGTGAGTGACGTTGCCCAGGGGTGGTTGGGAACGTTACAAGTGGTATCAAAGCCTCGATTTCAACACGAGGGCATTACAAGTGGTATCAGAGCCTTGGTTTCAATATGGGGATGTTACAAGTGGTATCAAAGCCTCAATTTCAACACTGAGGCCACATGGGCTAGCCATTGTGAGCATAGAAGTGAAATTGCAAAGTGGTACTACAAATAATTTGACAAAACGTATGCACGAGATGTGATGTCTTGGGAGATAGTGATGGAGTTGCATTTGCACTCCCATGTGTCATGTATTTACACTTACACTAGATATGTCCTGTAGTCCCAGTGGCCTACTTTTGTGGTCACCCGAGGACATTAATAAAATTTCTTTCAATTTCTACCTCATATTCAAAGCAACAATCCCATGCTTTGGATTCAATTGTTCAAGTTCGATGCATCTTCCCATTCTATTGCACAGGCCAACAATACAAATACATGCATCCCTTCACAGTCCTTGAGACATTTGAAAACCTATAACAAAACAATTTTGTTGCAGTGGGTTGACAAAGTTGAAAGCTACTTTTTCCAATGTTGCGAACATCAGCATCAAGATATGTTAATTTCTAAAGATGTTCTATGCTAGATGCAAATTTACTTTAGACTTCTAGGGCAATCACATGAAAGTAAGATGCAGATAGAACATACCAATAGATCCATAGAAGACAAGCCAAAAACAGAGATAAAGAATGGTGACGTTACGACAATCAGTAGGATGCTTCAACCAGCAAAGTCTTCATAAAGTCAGCCTCCCACATGTGTCACACAACCCCAAGACTGCTCATAGAAATGCTCCATCAAGATGTTGCACCAAGAAGCCCTAAACGCAGAATCAAGAACGCTGCTCCAGCTCCATCCAAGAAAGAAGAGAATGTCTCCACAAGATGTGTGTGTAAAATGGACTCCAAGTCTCTCCAATATATAGGCATCTGTGGGGGTATGTAACAAATCTTTAATGCATGTGGGATAAATCAAGTCGACCTTGCACATGTGGAATAAATTCAAAATACATGTTCTGCTCATCCGATCAAGATGATCTTTAGATCGATCTTGCACCTCTCTGAAGGAGGAATACAATAAAAATATTGGCATTGTCATCTGAGCATCACAACATGGAGGTTAGACCTAGTTGCCCAAAATTAACACTCCCTCTCAACTAGGGAGAACTCCATCCATCAGTGCCATCCAAACATCATGCGTCATCCCGTCGTAACTTGCTTTCCTGGCTCTTTATTTCAGAACAAAAGGTGAGTCACAAAGACATCACTCTCGGCTAACCCAAAGTCAGCTCGGAGATACGAAACCTCTATAGGACTCAAAGGAGTCACATACCAACCCGAAGTTGGTTTAACTGACCCAAAGTCAGTTGGAGGTCTGAAACCTCACTAGACTTGATCCCAAATCAAGTGGTTGGACACGTGTCATCCTAAACATAGAGAGTACGGTAATCTTCGATGCGTCCATCGGTCTTGCTATTGGTCTCTATCCACATTTCCCACCTCATTGGCCAAATGAGAGGTACTTCCCATGAGTCCGGTACTCCATGGGTAGGATGCATACGGGGCATAGATCAAAGAGAGGTGAACCAACTCAATATCATAACGGTGGGGCAGAAGCACACCAGCAAGGTTTGGCAAGCCTAGCCCTGTGGTTGCTTATAGCTCCAAGAAGATATCACCAAAGCCCCCCTGGAGCTCCTAGAGCTCATCATCCAACAGGACCCTCCAAATAGGGTCGCTCCACGATTCCAAGATTCTCATGGAAGGTTAGGAACATGACCTTCCCCAAGGGCTTTGTAAGAATATCCGCGACCTGCTCATCAGTTCCTATATGATCGAGCCTTACGACGCCTCGCTGTACCATATCCCAGATAAAATGGTACCAGACATCAACATGCTTGGATCGATCGTGGAGCACAGTATTCTCTGACAAACGAATCCCCCTCTGGTTATCACAAAGGATAACGGTGTCATCTAGCACACGCTCGAACAACTCACTGAAGAGCTTTCGCAACCAAGTGGCTTCACAACAGGCCATACACGCTGCAATGTATTCAGCCTCAGCGGTGCTGAAAGTTACCGACTTCTGCTTCCTGCTCGAAGCAGACCCAAGCGTGAAGCAGCATCCAGATGTGCTCTTGCGATTCACCACATTGCTAGCCCAATCGGAATCAGCATATACACAAAATCTCAAACTCCGACAGTGTATCTCAACCCATGGTCTATCGTGCCCCAGAGATATCTCAAGAGTTTATTGGCACCAACCCAATGAATGTTATGAGGATCAACCATGTGTTGACTCAAAGTGTTCACTACACAACATACGTCCGGACGGATGTTCCCTAAGAACATCAGGGCCCCTACGAGTTGAGGATACTCGGTAGGATTTGCTAGCACGGGCCCAGCAGCACTTCCACTCAAATTCTTAAAGTTGAGCTCCATCGGTGTCAACAGGGACTTACATTCCACCATTCCAGATATTTCCAGCAACTTCACAATATATTTTCCTTGAGAGAGGAAAATCTCGCCAGGTCTCTGCCAGACCTCCAAGCTTAGGAAGTAATGCATTAGTCCTAGGTCCTTCATCTCGAACTCGGAAGTGAGCTCCCTCTTACACTGATGAATGAGAGGGTCAGCACCTGTCATAAAGAACCAGAATGAGAGGCTTTTCTCTATCAACCTTGAAGTAAGGGTTCGGATCAGCATTACTTCAAGTGAAACCCAGCTTCATCAAGTAGCTATCTATCCTCTCGTACCAAGCCCTGGGGGCTTGCTTCAACCCATAGAGAGCTTTCTTCAACCTGAATGCATGAGTCTCTATCATGGACTTCGAACCCTAGAGGTTTCTCCTCATGCACCTCTTCCTATCAAACCATGCAGAAAAAAATGATCTTCACGTCCATCTGACGAAGATTCCATACTTGCACGGTAGCAAGGGCAATAATAGATCACAGGTGCAAATATTTCATCATAATCTATGCCTTTCTTTTGCGAGAAGCCTCGGACAACGAATCCTGCCTTGAACTTTTCAGCACTACCATCAGATCCATGCTTGATCTTATAGATCCATTTCGAGGTGACAACAGCATTATCCTCCGGTCTCAAGACCGCATCCCAGACATCATTCTTCATAATAGAATCCTTCCATACTTTATGCTTTACGAATGATCCAGGCTCAGATTGTACGATGGATGTTAGATACCCTTGGTATCTATTCGGCTTTTTTTTCTTTACACGGAATGTCCCCCTTTAGGGCCATATATATCCCGTCATTCTTGATAGAATCTCGGAGCCATGAGGGTCTTCTCTTCGTTGTTTCAACAACGCCATTTTCTCAAGAGCATATACTGTTGAGGTCTCCCTCTTAATTCCAGCTCCTCTGAAAAAAGTCATCTATAAGAACATCACCCAAGGATTTCATAGGTAGCTTATCAGATAAGTCAGAGTGCATCAGATGACTTTGTGATAATTAAGGAATGAACAAAATCCCCTTGTATGCTTTCCTTCAGCATGACCCTAACATATGCCTTCATGATTATTTGAGAATTCGGGCATCCCAAACACCAGCCTCGGAAAGGGCTTTGTAAACATAGGTCTAAATTTTACTTACCCACTGTCAAGGCTTATTTTATGGAATTATAGCCATACAAGTATCATAGCCATATACTGTCATACTTTTGTCATACATCTTGACAGGTATCATACACTGTCATATCACTGATTATGGTGTTACCATGATATTATCATACACATTGCTATCATATTCATCATTGCCATAATGCCATACATGGTCACATATATTTTTCTATATGCCACTAGAGATACCACAGATCAAATCATATACATTATGCCATATGTTATATAGTGAGGTCACATATATTTTTATATTATAGTATGCTATCATGTGTCAGACTCATTGACCAGCCATTATCCTTTGGTTTCCTTAGACAACATATTTTAACAGACTTTTCATGTAAGAACAATTTTACATACCTCTTCTTTGACTGCCAATGCATCTGCCTTCCTACAGTAGATATCCAAATCAATGCACTGGCTCAAATATTTGCCTTCTTATAATAATTAGGTTGTCTCAACGTTACTGATCACAGGATTTAGATAAGGATTTTAACACAGTGATTTTTCCTCCACAAGGTCACTATACATTAGACCTTAAATCACTTAGACCTATCCGACAAACAATTTCTGGTTGGGCTAGTCCTCTATTACTGTTTTCATCTTGCACACCTTCCATATTTCCAAATGCATCAATCTGTCCAAGGCACAAGGGTGTCACTCAATTAACCTATGGCATAGCATGTGCATTCGTGGCATACTAAACAATACCCTTAATTTGACTACATATTGGAAAATACCTCTAAAAATCACTTTATTTAACCCCCTACCAATACTAACCCATTTCATTTTCCCAATTTAAAAAACCCCTACTTTCACTAGATATTGTAGGTATCCATTTTTTCATTAACATATTTTATACACCTTTATATTTATATCCTTAACATAATGACATGATGCCTCTCTTATGACCCCACATGCATTCTACAATTCACCTTTCTTCTTGTGATATACATAGGAGATGCATATTAGTATTCCCACAATGTGATTACTCAATCCACACTCAAGCACATCTCGCTATGATTTGTGTCATTTAATGGTCTAAGGCATACAAAGATCAACCATGTTTTAGGAAGATTGATTATGTGCATGTCTATAAAATGACATATAAATTGATCTATATGATGATGAAAAATCAATTGATCAATCTTTATGAATATGTTTGCACCAAATAAGGTGTTCAATCACAAGTCTAGACCCTCTTCCCTTTGTAAGCTTTTTGTTCAAAAATCCAACTACAACCTCATGTACTCAAACTAGTGTCTTATTAAGGTGGAACAACAAGAGTTACAGTTTCAGAGAGTTATATAGAGAAGAAAAGGCAAGGAGAGGATGAGAGTTATGAGACCCTCTAGAGCGTAAAAACTCTGGTAAACTTGAATAAGTATATATTATTATTGATAAAAGATGAGATATGAGATATTATTACAATGGGGAATCACCGAGGCTTTAAATATAGCCTCATGGTGTCCCTTGGTGAAGAGGCATGATCTTTGATCTGCCCTTTCACACCCAATAAAACCTAATATAACTATATCTAACTAATAACGATGGCAGAATACTACATAACATTGCCCCTCTCTTAAAGATGCTTTGTCCTCAAAGCATATGTAACGATGGACAATGTTGACGAACGCCTGGGTTTCTTGAGCGGTGGGCTCTTGCTTCCCACATTTTAAAAAGATCGTGGAGCATATTCTCGAGTTCAATCTTTTATTGATCTAGATAGTGAAAAGATCTGATATCGACAGGGTCGGATCCGGTCTTGACTTCTGGTGACTCTTCGTGGCTCCCTTTTGAAGATAACATTTCTAACTGATGACATTGTACTGTAGATGTTGGCGCTCCTATTTGAATTATCTTCGTCTTCAGAGAGGAGGATAAGACTTGATCTTCTAGGGCTTGGAATCCATACAACCTGTGTTTCTGCCCTTTCCACTTAAAACTTATAAACTGCTTCTGATGGTTGGCAGAATAAGTACCTAGAGTTTGTAGCCATTGAATTCCTAAGACCACATCTACTCCTCGTAATGGAACGGTGTAGAATGGAGATTCTAAATGAAAGTTTTTTATCTTTAGTTTGACCTTATGGCATTTCCCTACTTTCTCAATCTTCTTACCATCGGCCACCATTACCTACATATTAGGCATGGGGAAGGTAAATATGTTAAGTCTTTTTGCCATGGTTGAATCTAGAAAATTGTGGGTACTGCCAGTGTCGACGAGAACCATTACGTTGTTGTTCTTGATATTTCCTCTTAACCTTAGGGTTTGAGGTTGTGATATGCCTGTCATAGCTGATAATGAAACTTGCGGAATAGTTTCGCCATCCACTTCTGGAGAGAACTCTAAGTTGTCTTCTAATCCTTCTATATATGAATCATTACTGTTAGCGTTGTTAGTTGCTTCACAACTGTATAGATTTTTTGCTTTTCCATTAGCACATCTGTGCTTAGGGTCCCAGTTTTCACCGCAACGTTTGCACTTGCCCTCTCGCATTCTTTGTTTTTCCAGACTAGATTTTTCTTCTTCACGAAGATGGTGTGGGACATATTTTGTGTCATCTATATTTTCAGATTGAGGAAATTTGTGTCTCGAATATACTTTTTCTAGTTTTGACAACCTTTCAAATTTCTTTTCAGCAGCTTTTGCTTTTTGCCTTGCTACTTCTACGGACGTAATTTCATGTAGTTCGAGCTCTTCTTGTATATGGATTTTAAGTCCTGAGATGTAAGACTGGATTAAACGAGATTCTGACAATCCGGGTACTCGTGTTGCCAAGGTCTCCCATTCTCGAGTGTACTCATCCACATCTCCTTTTTGGCGTAATTTGATAAACATTGAAAAAAACTTTTCTTCTTTTATGCCTTGAAACCTTTTGAAGAACGCATCCTTAAATTTCCTCCAACTGATAGCGAGCGTCGTCTTTTTCCACCACATATACCAATTATATGCTTCTCCTTCCATTTTCATGGAAGCATGTTTAATTTTTTCGTCATCACTAGTAATGTCATAGATCTCAAAATATTCTTCCGCTTTATTAAGCCATGCAACACTATTTTTTTCATTACCATCAAATTTGGGTAGCTCGATTTTGGCTTTTCGCTGATATGCTAATGGTGGAACAAGAAGGGGATATTGATTAGCAAATGCATTCCAGAGCTGCTTATTTTGAAAATCTGCATTACTATCTTCTTGATGATGTGGGGAATCGGTTTTTTCCTGATGCTCTTCTGAGTTCCGATATTAATGGAGTGTAAAAACTCTGGTAAACTTGAATAAGTATATATTATTATTGATAAAAGATGAGATATGAGATATTATTACAATGGGGAATCACCGAGGCTTTAAATATAGCCTCATGGTGTCCCTTGGTGAAGAGGCATGATCTTTGATCATGCCCTTTCACTTAATAAAACCTAATATAACTATATCTAACTAATAATTAATAAAATATACATAACACCCTCCCTTTGCTTTAATGAAAAAAAAACATTGTTCTCCGTTTTTAGTTTTAGTGTTTTAATGAGAGCCCCATGGTATATTTTATTAATACATCGTTTGGAAACGACCCATGTGGATGGCATTAATGGTTTTTTAAGCTTGGTAATGTGATTTAAAGAGCTCTTACCACTAGATTTATTGTTTTCAGGATTATCAAAAAGATTTTGTAAGCATTGTAGACATTTTCTCCCAAGTTCAAAGACCAAAATCACCAACACCAACCCTTCTTCCAGGTGAGGTGATAAGGCCACATCCAGGATTATTCTTACCTTACGGAGCTGGATCTTCTGATGATTTAGGGTGAGTTAGTGAGTTTTTTCTACTACGTATTCAGGATCTCTATCAACAAAAACCCTGAATAAGTGAGTTTGGATTTTAGAGTTCCTCCAAATCAACAATCAAATCCACAGTTGCTTATAGTAATAAGTAGGGAGCCCCCGCTAAGTGCTCTCCCACATCTTTCGCCAGCTCCCCTTGGTGTGGTATTGGTATGGCTCCAACTCCTTTTGGGTCAGGTTCAAGTTCTGGCGCTTTCTCCCTATGATGGTGAAATGGCTCACTGACTGATGAATGTTTTCTCCTGATGGTTGATAGAAACCCTAGACTAGTCGAACCAGAACTCAGAATCGCATTTGCCTCCCTAACCCTCTCCTCCCACCTCCTCCGCGCTCTTTGCCTTCCCACGGCCTTCCCTAACCCGCTTGGCCCAAAAAATTTAAAGAAAATACCTCAAAATATTTATATTTTTATATAATAAATAAAAACCCACTCACCCCTAGTTATATAGCCAATATAATGTTTTTTTATTTTTTTATTTTTTTACCCCAATATGAACGCATGTGATATAATATCGATTTGTCAGTGACGCCCCCGTGGTCCGAGGTTGCCAATTCAATCAGCGCTTCCAATTTCCACTTCCAAGCTTTTACACCATTACCACTGCTATCTCACTGCCAATATTATCATACTGTCCACATACCACAGTTAATACTGCATACTTACTATAATGCATCACTATAATGTTCAGATGATCCATAAGGAAATGCCACGGATTTCAGACTTAATTAATACAAGTCTCCAATGCACCTATTTGACATCCATGATGCTGCATCAAGGTATAGATCATAAAATTATCAACAAGCCCTCAGATTGATCTACCAAACCTTCAAGTCTTCATCGAATTTGTCAACATATGCTTCAGGCTTTCAAGTTTCGTGGTCAGACTGATTTAGTCCTCCACAAAAGAATTTCACGTTGCCTGCAATGCCTCGACTAAGGTCGATTTCGCTCATGGCATACACATAAATATGCTCTAATCCTTGTTGAGCGGCTTCCTCTTTGCTAAAACTCGACCCTGGTTAAAAACTTATACTCACCCAGAAACAATTCCACGCCCAGTTAGCCACACGAAGCACGCTAGACACAAACGCAGAAAAAACGGAGATAAAAAACTTCACGCCCAGTTAGCCACACGAAGCATGCTGGACACAAACACAAAGAAATGGAGATAAAAAAAACCATCATGCCTAGTCAACCACACGAAACATGTTGGACACAAACGCAAGGAACGGAGATTTTGAATATGTTTGGCCTGGGTTTTAAGAGGGGAAATCGACCCTGCAATCAATGGCATTAATGGCCCTCTACACCTCAACTTCCCTGGCTCACGCATTCTGTCTTAAGACAGAAATGTGGCTTGCTATTTGTTCGACGCATTTGTGCCTTCTTCGATGGTCTAGCTATGACGTCTGAATGATCTGCATACATGTCTATCCCGGAGAAACATCAGCCAGCCACAATCGCTTGAAGCATTGTCAACGTGTTCCACCTCGGATTTACTTTGCCGATGATAGCATCCTTTCATAAGAGACTCCTACGATGAATTTGCCCAAACTATAAATTTTCGCCTTAGTAAAGAAACAGAAGTTTACGACGGCCGATATGCTCACCTTAGTCAATAAGTGTGCACGGCCTGCTATGCACTGTCGTCAATCACCGGAAATGCAACATGTCTCCACAACCAGCAAGAGAGAGTAGAAATCGCAATTTCATCCATGCGCAAAGGAAATAATACGACCCAAAAAAAATAGTGACTCGTTCAACAACCCGGAAGGTGAAACTCGTTTTCCCTCTTCGTTGTCTATCCCTCCAAAACACCATTGTTTTGGACCTGCAATCAGTGAGATATGCGGCCCTTGACATAGAAGGATGCAGCCTCTTCTAAGCTGCCATCTCGACTACTCGGATACTCCAAACAATTTCGACTTCCATCTGCAATTGAATACGCAGATGTAACCGCATGTGGCAGCCTTTAAAGACTCCACGCTGGATTGTTTGGAGTGGTTGGGCCTGCGGCCTACCATAGTCCATTGCGGCCTCCTCACAACATGCTTAAACCACCTTCCTTCTCCACGTGCAGCCCTTACAACAAATCCGTTGTCATTTACAGCTCTTCGACCCTCAACACAGACTCCTTCACGCTGAAGGTTAGGGCACATGTATTTCGTTGAAGGTTAAAGCACATGAATTTCGACCGCATCAAACAATCCTTATCTCATTGCCCTAGATTTTGGGCTTTGTCTTCTACTTGGCTCCAATACCATGTTAATTTCTGAAGATTTTCTATGTAGATGCAAATTTACTTTAGACTTCTAGGGAAATCACATGAAAGTAGGATGCAGATAAAACATACCAATAGATCAATAGAAGACAAGCCAAAAACAGAGATAAAGGATGGTGACGTTACAGCAATCAGTAGGATGCTTCAACCAGCAAAGTCTTCATAAAGTCAGCCTCCCACATGTGTCACACAACCCCAAGACTGCTCATAGAAATGCTCCATCAAGATGCTACACCAAGAAGCCCTAAACGCAGAATCAAGAACGCTGCTCCAGCTCCATCCAAGAAAGAAGAGAATTTCGCCACAAGATGTGTGTGTAAAATGAACTCCAAGTCTCTCCAATATATAGGCATTTGTGGGGGTGTGTGACACATCTTTAATGCATGTGGGATAAACCAGGCCGACCTTGCACATGTGGAATAAATTCAAAATACATGTTCTGCTCATCCGATCAAGATGATCTTTAGATCGATCTTGCACCTCTCCGAAAGAGGAATCCAATAAAAATATTGGCATCGTCATCTGAGCATCACAACATGGATTTTGGAACTAGTTGCCCAAAATTAACAAGATAAAATCTTCAAGGGTCCAAAAAACCAAAAAATCGTAAAAATCAGGAAAATATCGATAAAAATCAGCAAACAATAGCAAAATTAAGATACCATAAAAATATCTTTAAAATTCAGCAAACATTAGCTAGGTCAAAAAATCGTGGTTTCGAGATAAAATCGGGATGTTATCAAGATGTTCGAAACACTGACTTTTTCATTTCTTGTTTCAACATCAATGAAGCTTAAAATTTGATCCTCACTAAGAAAGTCAATATCAAAACTAGAAGGTAACAAGAAAACCAACGAGGAATTATGTGGTTTTCATTTATGTAATTTTTTCCTCCGAGAGTGCATCAACATGAAATCTATCTCACAAGGCACGACAGTTCATTCCCACATTGTCAAAAGCTATTTTGAAGAAGTCTTGTTTTTCAAAAACAATCCCATTAACATGTAAGCCAAAGGTGGTAATGATGAGAATGCATGCAAAGTGTTTGATAAAATGCATGAGTGAAATATCTATTTTAGGACGTTGATGATCAATGAATATGTTCACTAGGGACATTGTGAAGAAGCCCTGAAACTCTTTTCAGGAATGAAACAAGACGAAGGTATGTTGTTTAATCAGTCCACGGTAGTTAGCGTGGTTTCGGCTTGTGCTAGAATAGCAGGGTTGCAATTTGGTAAATTAGTTCATGCCCATGTAATAAGAAGTGGCTTTCAATCATATGTAATCGTGGCGACTATCCTTGTTGATATGTACGCTAAAATTGGGGCCAACGAAGATGCATGCCATGTGTTTGAAAAAATACCTAAGAAAAACATGTTTTCGTGGAATGTGATAATTTCATAATATGAAAACCATGGATATGGGGAAGAGGTATTTAAATTATTTAAAGGATTACTCCTTGCAGGAGTGAAGCCAAACTACTTCACTTTTTCCAAAATTATTAGTGTGGGTTCAGTGATAGATTCTTTGGAACAAGGCAAGCAGGTTCATGAATAGATAATCAAAATTGGCTTTGATTCATATCTTTTTGTGGGGAATGTTGTTGTTGACATATATGCAAAATTGGGTGGCATGGCAGATGCAAACTCATTGTTTGGCAATATGCCCAAACTAGACATAGTCTCATGGAACTCAATGATAGCAAAGATACGCTGACAATAGATGTGGTGTGGATATTTTCCAACTTGTTTTCTTCTTATGAGGAGGCAGCTTCTCAATAGGTTTGGCAATATGCCATGGTGGAGGAATATTCCTCTATAATGAAGAATGATTTCTGGGAAGTTGTTCCACGATCTAAGGAGAAATCAATAGTTGGATCCAAGTGGGTGTACAAGTTGAAACATGGAGAAGATGGGAATGTGGAGAAGTTCAAGGTCATGTTTGTGGCCAAGGGCTTCTCACAGATTGAGGGCATATACTATGAGAAGACTTTTGCCCCAATAGCACGGTATTCATCCATCAGGACTATTATGGCACTTGTAGCACAGATGGGGTGGAAGATCCACTAGATGGACATGAAGACAACCTTCCTCAATGGAATTGTTGTGGAAGAGATCTATATAGAACACCCAAAAGGGTTCAAGCAATTCAACAGAGACACACATGTGTGAAGACTAAAGAGAGCTCTTTATGGGCTCAAGCAGGCTCTGAGAGCATGGTACGCTCAGATTGATAGCTACATTTGAGGATTAGGCATCACTAAGAGTGAGGCGCATGCCAACCTGTACTACATCATGGTTGGAGGGCTTCCGCTCATTCTAGTTCTCTATGTCGATGACCTTATACTGACTAGAGATGAGAGCTTGATCCAGGATTGCAAAGAGGACCTTGCAAGGGAGTTTGAGATGAAGGATATGGCGCTTATGCACTATTTCCTTGGCTTGGAGGTTTGGCAGGGCGATGGTGAGATCTTCATGGGAGAGGGCAAGTACACAGCAGAGATTCTCCAGAGATTTCATATACAGGATTGCAGGCCTATGGACACACCTCTAGTCACAAACTAGAGGAAGGTGGATGCTAGCAGAGGAGAGCAAGTGGATCCTACAGTATACAGGCAGCTCATTGGGTCATTGATGTACTTGGTCAACACATGATCTGATATTTGTTTTGCAGTCAACCACTTGAGTTAGTTCATGGTGGAACTGACCAGAGTGCATTGGGTTGTTGCAAAGCATGTGTTGAGATACCTCAGAGGCACAACGGACTATGATTATGGTTCATACAGGTTGTTGGAGTGAGGCTTAAGGGCTTCACAAAATCAGATTGGGTAGGGAGCTCCACAGACAGGGAGAGTACTTCAAGTGGCATCTTCAGCATTGGGTCAATAGCAGTTTCTTAGTACGGCAGGAAACAAAAACAGTTGCACTCAGTTCAGCACAAGCCGAGTTCATCGCTGCTAGCAGTTAATCAAGGTTGTCATTGATGTCAATATGGCATTATTGGGATGGAAAATATACTTGTGATGCATAATATGATGATGTCCTTGCTCATGGTGACAAGTCCCTCTTGTTTGATAAGGATGTCATTAATGAATATGTCAAGCTATTAATGATGCCATTATGATGTCAAACCACTAAGAAGATGTCTTGTCCTAGACGCTTGAACTAACCATGAAGACACCATAACCTCATGTATCCTTGCTCTTGATAAAGAAGCCCTAGAAATCATTATGATGTTCTTATTCTTGATAAAGAACCCTAGAACCCTACTAATGTCCTTAACCTTGATATTGAAGGACTATACATGAATGACCACACTTGATGATGTCATATGTGATGGCACTTGATGAAGGTCTTAGTGACATGGACAATGATTGGAGACATGACATGAAGGACTTGGAAATCACTTAATGGCAAGACATGACATGAAGGACTTGGAAATCTCCTAATGGAAAATTAATAAATGCTGCACTATGGTTGGTGGCATATCACTGCACTATTATTGGATGACATTGATATCCTACATGATCCTATGATGGTGAAGAAGCGAAACAATGGAGAAGCCATACTGTCCCAAACATTCCTCATGCTGTCCCAAAATTTTTATGAATAAAATTTAAGGACAGTCACAAAGAAAAATCAATTGTGCCACCTTAGAGGCATCTTTTCTCAATGGGACCTAGACCATCTTAAAGAGGATTTTTTCCTCTTTCCAATGAGCCCTTACACGCCCTGAAACTCCCAGCGGTTTGTGAGAAAATGAATTTTTAAGTTTAAAAATAATATTTTTTAAGCCTAGCCGACCTACACTCGGACATTCATGTCGGCCTCCCTCCAAGAGAGGTGTCTCTTATTAAAAGTCAAATCCTATATAAATATGACATCTAGCACCTCATTTCAACCATGAATTCGGTCAAAAATTCAGAGATTGAGCACAGAATTAAGAAGGAGGCCGAGAAGGACTTTGGCATCACGTTTTGGGCTAAATATTTGTGATTGGGTTACCTCAGGCTAGTGGACAGCTCGAACTAGGACAATCATCTTGAAACCTGAAGTATACACCTGTGTTTGTAGCATTGGATTGTGCTCATTTGCTAGAGGACAGAACTCTGATCTTTGTTACAGATTGCAGTCCCATGGAGGCTAGGTTCTAGCATTGGTGACTTGGAACTACAACTCGGTTCTGTAGCTTGCAGTCCCATTGAAGAACTTCGGACCAATGATCCAAGGCTTGTAGAGGCTCAGATTAGTTAGCATTTATAACTCAGATCAGTGAAATAAAGGACAGACCTGTGATTATATTAAACTGAACCTCAGACTTGTATTGCAACCTAATTTAGGCTCGGATTAGCTCAGTCCTGTAGATAGGTTTCTCCTTAGCTAGGACTTCAGGGCAGCTCGGTGCTATTGGTTCAATTACCTGTGGCAGCTTCTGTGTGGAGAGCTTGGACTTGCCTCCTGTAGAAGCTAGCATTACAGAGGGTTGTCTCGGATTGCAGGTTATTTTGGATTGCAGTCTTGGACTATCTCAAATCTGTGAGTTATATTGTCTCAATGTTAAGTTATTGGCTACAACATGTTGATTATCTAAAGCAGTGAAGTAGGAGGAGTACTGAAGATATTCTTTTCCGGTCATTTAAGAAGCAATTAGTAAGGACATCATCGTCACTATTAGAGAAGGTGACCTACAACAGTTTCAAGGAGTAAAAGTGGTACCAAAGCACAACCACATAATCAAGAACAGTGTAATCAGATCATCAAGGGAAGAACACATTCAGTTCACAGAATTGAAGGGAGAACAGATGCATCAGTTCCATCATTAGCACAAATCTTAAGCATTGAAAATACAACATAAAAGATCTTGTTTGAATGAGCATCTTTGGAGAATTGTTGTCCTGGAGCAACATTATAATAGCAGGGAATACTTGAAGAACATAAGAGACTTGGATCAGTTTTTGGACAGACCCTTGTAGACTTCTTGTTGAAGCAATGTAGAAGCTGCTCTTGGTGACATTCTTGGAGACCTTGATTGAAGCCCTCATGGAGTGACCTTGGAAAGAATGTTTGGGTACCATGAAGAGCTGTGGAGACACCTTCATGTGAAGAACAAGGTTGTCATTGATGAAGTGATGTGGAGACTAAGTGAGGGGATAGCTGAAGATTATTAGGGCTCATTGAAGAAGTCATTGGGAGCCATGAAGTATAACCAAATATATCTTGATGAATTGAAGTTGGAGGTTGGAGCCTCATAGAGACAAGGTTGTTGCCTTGGAAGATAGGGTTGGAGCCCTAGAGGATAGGAGTCCTCAATAGACCAGGTTGGAGCTTGTATCAGATATAGGGTTGGAGCCCTTGAGGTTGGTGCGTCAGAATTAACAAGGTTGGAGCCTTGGAAGTCCAAGTCGGTGATTGGAAATATAGGTTGAAGCCTGGGAGATTGAAGATTGGTGTCTTCATCGAGGGTTGGAGCCCTACATATATTGTACTTGATTTATTGTAAAGAAGAAATTAATAACAGTATTTATTCTATCATTGTTCATTTTGTGTTCTAAATATAAGTGATCTAACTGGTAAAATTAACAGTTGAAAAGAAATATTGATTCACCCCCCCCCTCCTCTCAGTATTTCGAAGAAATGGAATCGGAGCCAATACCTTCACTCAAAGCCTAACAATTTGAAGGTTGATCATTAGAACACAAATGGCAAAGGCTCCATTGTTCAATCGAAACTTTGATATATGGGAGGCAAGAATGAGGAATTTCTTAAAGACTCAAGGTGTTGAAGTCTGGAAATCAGTGATTATTGATAGCATGATGAAAGGAGAATCCAAGGAGTACAATACAAGAGCAACAAAAACAATTTTGGATGGGTTACCAAACTCTATTAAGGCCATTTTTGAAAAATGTTCGTCTGCAAAAGGCATATGGGACAAACTTCATGATCTTCACTCTAAAGGGGCATTGACAATGATCTCTGGTCAAGAGGCTGATGGAAAACAAGAAAAAAATCCAGAACCCATCAAGGAAACTAAAGATAAGAGAGATGACAACCCTAGAACCCGGATGATGTCCTTACCCTTGATATTGAAGGACTATACATGAATGACCACACTTGATGATGTCATACGTGTTGGCGCTTGATGAAGGTCTTAGTGACATGGACAATGATTGGAGACATGACATGAAGGACTTGGAAATCTCCTAATGGAAAATTAATAAATGTTGCACTATGGTTGGTGGCATATCACTGCACTGTTATTGGATGAAATGGATATACTACATGATCCTATGATGATGAAGAAGCCAAACAATGGAGAATCCATACTGTCCCAAACATTCCTCATGCTGTCCCAAAAATTTTATGGGACAAATTTAAGGAAAGTCACAAAGAAAAATATTTCTTGCCACCTTAGAAGCAAAATATTTCCTACCTATCTTAACAAAACAAAAAAAACAACAACAGAAAACCAGTGCGGGTAAGCATGGTAGTAGGGTGCATACAAATCTTAGTATAAATCACTTAGTAGTCTTAAACAGTTGAATCTGAAATAAATAATTGACATTGTACATGGTTTTACGGTTTTATTAGAGTAAAAGGGCCATCAACAGAGAATACTAACTTTGCTGGCCAGGAATGTTTAGCTGTGGAAATTGTGGAAACCGGTGGCTGCAAAAGCGCTGGAAACTCCTCATTCGAGGCTGCAAAAAAAGTTGGAAACGCTGGTGGCTCCTGTATATAAAAATTCAACGCCGTGTGTGTGTGCTTTTGCCCGACAGCTATCATCCTTTGCCCGACCGCTATCATCCTCAGCTAATTATAGACACGAAGCTCTGCATGATGGGCGAATCAACCAATACAATCAAAGATCAGTGAGGACATATCACCAGGCAAGAGCAAAATCGGTGGGCTACCCATCGATCGAGCAAAGACCTCAGCAAATCCCCAAATATTCCAATAGCCCAAAATGGATATTATGGCTCTCATCATTCTCTCCTATTACCTGTGTTAGTCAATTTAATATCTGATAAGGCTGCAAAATTTTCTTCTCCTCTGCAACCCGAAACCAAACTCTTACAAAGCCTGCAATAACCAACCAAGATCACAAAAAGATCACAAAACAGGCATAGTCAATATTCATCCCCAAACACACAAAGCTAAAAAAAAAAAACCCAATACAATATCTATGTACTGCTTCAAGAGACAAAAGGCCCTCACCTCCATAGGCCGCTTTCATTGCTATCCAAGGACTAATTGAAGAAAAGCCCTGTAAGTGAAGATCAATGAGACCCTAAGAGCGTTTT
This sequence comes from Pinus albicaulis, assembly GCA_034641835.2. Taxonomy (NCBI): domain Eukaryota; kingdom Viridiplantae; phylum Streptophyta; class Pinopsida; order Pinales; family Pinaceae; genus Pinus; species Pinus albicaulis. Next base: position 92,324 of record JAXQQM020060351.1, read on the forward strand.
ACACGGAATCCTTAACCGCAGAAGCGCGGAATGGGGGCGCACTTTAATCATCCAGCTATATTTGCAAAGTAAATGGTCAATCCTCCAATTGCCATTATGGTTTTTCCTGGACAGAGTTGAGCGCTTCAACCATTCAGCAATGTGAAAATCGTCAATCCTCCAACTGCTGTTATGCTTTTGCCTAGACAGAGCTCCAATACACGCCGATTTTAACCCAGCGACCTTAAATTGCCATATAAGGTGTAAGGCCATGAGGATAAGGTGTAATTGCCATATCGATCCGCGGAATGAGAGGGATTGAGACAAGTTGACAACAGATTAGATAGTGAGGTTCACCAGAATTCGCAAGGATAGATAAATGACATGCTGCTACTGCTGCTGGCCCGAAGGAGCGGCCGGATGCGGGAGGTCTTCAGGAGAGAAAGGAAAGACAGATAGAAACCTGGGACTCTGCTTAGACAATAAGCCTGCACTGTTGAACTGTCTAAAACCACAGAAAACAAATGGCATTTCCTCCTAAATGAGCTCTGTCCCCAAAATGGGAGCGTAATCAGCCCGCTGCCAGATAGAAACCTGGGACTGTGCTTAGACAACAAGCCTGCACGGTTGAACTGTCTAAAACCCCAGAAACAAATGGCATTTCCTCCTAAATGAGCTCTGTCCCCGAAATGGGAGCGTAATCAGACAGCTGAACTGTCTAAAACCACAGAAAACAAATGGCATTTCCTCCTGAATGAGCTCTGCCCCCGAAATGGGAGCGTGATCAGCCTGCTGCCCGCGGTCCGTTGAAATGAATCTTTGGCTTGCCACGACAGCCCACTCTCTTGCTGCCCGCTGTCTGTTGAAATGAATCTTTGGCCTGCCACGACACCCCACTCTCTCGCAGAAGTGGAAAATTTGACTATTTTCAAACCGAATTACTCGGCGCGCCCGCTGTCCGTTGAAATGAATCTTTGGCTTGCCACGACAGCCCACTCTCTTGCTGCCCGCTGTCTGTTAAAATGAATCTTTGGCCTGCCACGACACCCCACTCTCTCGCAGAAGTGGAAAATTTGACTATTTTCAAACCGAATTACTCGGCGCGCCTTTGATCACAATATAGTTTTTCCATTTTATATTTTTAAAACATTTTATTATTAATAAAAATGATTTTGTGACCATGGAAAAAATGAAAGCGACGGATAACAATTTTACATGTCAGCGCTTCGAAATTGGTGCTCCACAGAATATTCTTCATACCTTTGATTAAAACAATATGTACAGAATATTCTTAATACCTTTGATTAAAACAATATGTACAATAGTTAAAGACATGAATGTGGTGAGTAGTAAAGCATGGTTTTTTAGAATGAGTTGAAGACACGAGAGTGGTGAATCATGATTTTTTAAATTTTGTGCTCTCTCAACCAGTTTAGAGGAACAAAATTGTATGAATATATGGTTAGAAATCTATGAGAACAATATGCTCCCATAACTAGATAATCTTCATCTCTTTGTATTACAAGTATTTAGTTGGTCTCTTATATTGATTATTGGGTTATTCATTATGATCATCAGATTTAAACATTAATCAAATATTATAGGCTTTAGTTACTATATGTTATATTGTATCAATATTCAAAAGGTTAGATGTAGTCATGTGGATCTCACTATCTATAAAATGATGAACATAATGGTTTGAGTCTTAGTTACATATAGCTCAAATTGATGGTTGATTGGTACTTTCCATGCCCCTAGTGCATAGTAGATGTGGATGCAATTTGTCACACTTGTAATGGCCCTACCTTTACCACCTCATTTTAAGGCTACTAGTATCCCTTGTTGGGATAGCCCTATAAGGAAATATATGTACTCAACATCCAAGTGAAGTGTCTCATCACCAATCCAAAATGCCTACTCATCAGGATCCCAATACCTAGCAAGTCTCTCCAATAGTATTGATTATCTCTACATGTTGGGTCTCTTGAAGAACTTGAAAATGCCATAATCATGAAGTGTGCCTAGTGTGGCCCAATCACCAAAAGAATCATCAGGATCCCTCTCCACTCGATCATTATATAAGGATCTACATGATCCATAAGAAAAATGGAAATCAATTCCATTTTTGGGTGTTTCTTTTTGTCAAAAATATGTATGTGCTTGCAACACCATGTATGGATAGTTGTGGTCACACATTAGTGTTACTCTAACAACCCACAAGTATATATATTTACTCATGACTATTTATTGCAAGAACCATGAGCACACATACGCACACCAAAAAAGATTTTGCACCGAGTAAAATCCCAAACTTCTTAAAATTGAAATGAATCAAAATGAAGAGCATGGGATGAGGCCTTACCTAGTCCACATAGCTCGAAATTTTGACAAAGGAATCTCTTAGAATCCTCAATTTAAGTGTTTGGTGTAAATTGGTTTTTTTTTTACGATGATGAATTTGACAAGTAAAATGGTAAAAATAAAGTGATTTTTCATTTATTTAAAACATTTTAGTTGTATTTTACAAAACAGTTTCTCACTATTTTTGGATTTCATGTAATAACCTTTCTTTCTAACCCTTACGCAAGGTATGTTGATAGTTTAAAGGACTATAGGTACCATTCTTTGGCATTTTACAATGTGAATTTTTGTGGCCTTTGAGTTAAGTGTTGTGAATCTTGCATATAAAAATAGGTTCTTACCTTCCATTTTCCACTATTAACCTTTATTTTATAGAGATTGTGCTTTAGGGTCAAACCCATCAAGTTGTGGCATTGACCTATATACATCAATTATGAAGAAATAATTTGTTAAATAGTTCCTACCTATCATGGGACATTCCAATGAGCACCTACGTTTCCATTAATTGGTATCCATGATGAGTTCTTCAAATAGGTCTAGGAGCCCCATTAGCCCCACCATGATTTCATGTTTGATTTGTATTAGTATTTCTTATCATTGTGTGCACACTTGTGATGAATTCTTCATTGGTGTTTGCTTCCTTATGCTTCCAATGTATTCACAATAGTTACTTACCATTTACATCAATTAATTAGTGTTTTGAAACCTATCCCTAGAGCAGATGAGCTTGTGAGTGTACAAACTTGTTGAGCACCTTTTTTCTTTCTTTCCCATAGGTATGTTCCATGAGTTTGAATGTAATAGACATGCACTGCGACATCCATCTCCTCCACTATATTATGACATAATATTTATTCTATTTCAACCTTTATGACATGGAAATGACAAAAACAAATAAAAAAAGAGGGGATAAGAAATTATATCTTTACGGTTCATCCATTTAAATGGAAATGGTCAGTTTATGTCACCCTTGGACAAATTTACAGTTCATCCATTTAAATTGAAATGGTCAGTTTATGTCACCCTTGGACAAAACCTTTTTCTGAGTTTGTTCTTTTCAATTGGACTTGTAGTGTTACCTTAGGAGTTGTACCGTGATTTCAATTTTACTCCTCTTATTGGTTACTCTTCCAATATTTATGGAGAATGCCTTGACACCTTCTACATTAATGATGTATAACTTTAGTCCTTTTTGGTGTAAACTGCTACCCAAGTCACCATGTTGTCATGCTAATTTTAAGGGATGTCTTCAACCTATGTTATCCAAATCCTCATATGTCTTGATTATCCATATCAACCTTCCCATTGTTAAATTGTACTCAATTGTATGATTTATCAAGTTAGTGTCCCAATAATCAAAATTGTTAATATCTCATGTTAATGGATGAGGAACACCTTAATGCCCTCCTTCCAATGGATCACTTCCTATAACATCCAATTCATTTTTCTTAGAAGTGGATTTAGAGATACTTGTAGTAATTTGGGGCTTCTAGTCATCAATGGTAGGTTCCTTCACATTCAATGGTGTGTATGCATCAATGAATACCAACCAATTGATTTTGTAAATGTTCAACATCAACACATCTATTCACACTTATTATAATTTCCTAAATACCTTGGTGCTCATTATCATCAATGGTCGGTGGCCTTACATCTATTATTTATATACATAAATGGCTTCTCCCATGTTTGACTTCAGGTCATTTAATCACATGTCATGGATCCACACTTAGGGTGGGTTTGGATTAAAAACCTTTGGTCATGATATCATCCTTCTTTGGTGCTACAACCTAAGTTTATTATATTGTACCACTACATCATGGGTACCTTGCAAGACCAATTTGTACTTCACACAGTTATGGTTGTTCTCCTAATATACATTAAGATGTGGATCCACTTTCATGACCATGATCTTGTTTTGACCCAGATTCACCGTGTATTCTTTCATGGCCACAATTTTTCATATTACACAATTTATGGATCCATAATGTATTAGACTATGTGGCCATGCTCGATCTCAACCTAAGTATATGTATGCCCACCTTGGGAATATATTCAATTGATTCTTTGGTCTTCACTTGTAGGTAATTCCCAATATCTTTATTTTGTTGTACTCCCAAGCTCACTTACGTGAGAACTCTCCACTTTATAATGTATTTTGACCATCAATTGTCCTCTCCTTCTAACCTCACACATTAGAAGGTATATGTTATGCTTTTATTTGGTCGCCTATGGTCAAATTAGATGAGTCAATCCACTTACACACCTTATGCCAAATCTAATAGAACACATCCATGGTTAATTTAAGTCCTTTACCATGTGCTCATGGGTTTCCCAAGTAAAAGTCACAACTAAGTCACTAATATTCAATGATTAACATATAGCACTCTCAAATGCCATTAAAAAATACAAATTATACATAATTCATAGGCCTTGAGTGAATATCATGCATGCTTGACATTTGTATGGCATGCACTTCACTCCTCAATTGTATCGACTCTCTACTCATATGAATAGGAGCTCTTAGGTCAAGGGAAGGACATGGCAAGAGAATACACCATTACTTTAGATAAAAATCAGGCCCGTGATTAATTGCCTTGTGCTTGCAGTTTTCTCTCTATTTGAGTAGGTTATCCTTTGGTTCTTCAATATGTGATTGAGTTTTCTTTAGAGTTAGTTTAGTCTCTCCTTGGCTACTCTGCCAAGTTGAAACTACAACCATATTGTTTGAAAGTTGGTTGCGTGTGGAAAACGATGAGAGGACTCAATATCTATTGAAGGAGGTGTGACAACAAGGTCCGGGTATACTTGTTGTTGTATTTTTAATATTGATATAATAGTGCTATCTTCTCTCCCCCACCCATTATTGTGTATATGTTAAATCTTTCCATGCATGGATAATAGTATTGGTAGGAACTTCATTTTCTTTAGTATCAACTACGGTTTTATGATTTTTCAATTTTTGTTGTATGTTTGGAATGTCTAAATGGAAAAGAGATACATTTTGTTAATTTTCATTGTGTAGGTTTGTCGAGGAATCTAGCTTTGGAATTGGACTAACCAAGTTATTCATGAGACAAGGGAAAAACAAAGATCACTATGTATTTATATCTATCTTCCTATTTGCATTTCGCTTATGAATATGAACCGTGGGAAAAGGTAGATAATATCATATATCTGTATTTATTAGTGAACCTAACTCACTCACAAGGGATGTGCTTTTAGTGTTGGTAGCAATCCCATCAACACTGCATAATGGGGGAAATTTCATTATGCTTTTTAGATTGAAGAATGTTGGAGCCACTTTCTCATGGTGCATTTCATATTTTTTTTCATGACTTGGTTGATATCATCCTTGTTTTTCTAAACAATATCACTATTCATTTGAAGAAATGGTCACAATTCTTCGTTGTAGAGGAAACTCTCCTATGTATATGTCATCCCTCTCACTAATCTAATTAAGATCACATATAGCTAGGGGATAGAACACAATGACATTTCACTCTACACACAATTTATTCATTCAATTGATGTGATGAGGATAGGAGAATGGGCCTTACCTAGTTACAGTGGTCGTGTTTGCATGTTCATAGTTGATCCAACTCCAATAATCTAGTCCTATCTCAACATTCAATAATCTGCACACAAAAAACAAAACATACCTTTCTCAAACTCATCTCGCTTGAAAGAATATTAGAAACAACTATATCTAATCTAATTTTCTCAAGTAAAAGTTGATTTAAAAATGCATTAGATAAAAAACTCAATATAAAACACATTGCAAGGGAAATGGCATATATCTTTATTAATTATCAAAGAAAGCACAACAACAAATATAAACCTTGATAATTATTGCAATACCTTTAAGCTCCAATCTCCTTGACACCTTTATTTTCCCTCTCTCAAATTCACTGGTACAATGACTCAAACTTTAGATATTCCCTATCCCCCTATTTGGCCTCTTCTTATTAAAATATAGAAGGGCTTGGATACATGCTTGATGACATGTGAATTAGGCGGGTATGAGTCATAGATAGGCTTGGTGTCATGTGAACCAAGCAATTGCAATCCATAAACAGGCTTGGCAAGTGAACTAAGTGTTACACAGTAATTTGTCACCATGCTCATTTCTCATCCCTGATCCTGAAATGCCCCGTGATAGACCCTGTGCAATGTTTCCACCATGAAGAAATATATTAAAACATCCCCTGAAGACTCAAAGAAAATTGTCTTGGAAGATTATTGAAGAATCTTGGCCAAATTCCCAGTTTCCTGGGTGAGCGCATTTCCTGGTTTCATGCTCGCGCTAATTTCAGATTGACAGTTCCGTCTTAGCGCTGCCAGCACCCTTATTTCTTGGAAAACCGCGCTGATCCCTTTTTGGCATTGTTTCATAAAATGGATGAGAATCTTCAACCTCTAGAAGTTCCAGGGCGGCGAGTTGGTTGTTGAATGGTGGTTATAGTGTCGAGCTCTCTAATTTTAGAGCTTTGATCTCATCCATGTGGATTTATCCCTTAGAAATTGGACCTTCCTCCTCCTTTCATGGGCTCCCAACCTCTTCTCCCTTCCTATAAATTGGTCCCCATCCTTCCACTACTGGTTGGTCATTGTTGGGCTAGTATGAACTCTCGTTCCCTTTACATTCTCACACTATGATAACGCCTAAGTTGTTCGAGAGAAGGAATGCTTTATGTTTTCACTGAAGGACTCGGATTTTCACCAAAGGGAGGCCTCCAACATCAAGGCATGAGTTGTCAGCTCTTCCTTTCATATTTATCAATAAAGCATTTGATGTTTTCTTTCTATATTTGTCTAATCTTTTATGCAAATATTCTAGTACTCTTTCCTTGTTGCGTTTTGAATATTAGCTAAGAAAGGTTTTCATTAGGAAGTATCTCAAGTTTCTAAACCCACTTTAGGGCTAGAGAGATTGCCTCTATCCACGGAGGGGATTTGTCTTGACAACATAATTGGCGACTTCATCGGGGAGCTTAGCCTCTTAGCCTTCCTTTCCCGGACTGATCTTGGATCAGTTTGACCGATCACTAAAATCTAAGCTTGCTTAGGTCTCTACTACTTTGCATAGGGTTTGATATTCATTTCACTGTGTCAGGCCTAGTTTTTGTGTGAAACTTGTTTTATTTTTTCCTTGTTTTTAGCCACCAACACGTTTTTTGTTTGCACAGTAGCGTTGCCAACGTTGTTCTATATGGCACAACCATGTTGATTTGTCTTTCAGCACCCTTTTTCTTATCATAGAAGCGTTGATCTCAGACCTAGGAAAATTTAGAGTTTCCCCTTGATTTTCCAGTGTGTCTTGGTCCCTGAAGAATATCTGTAGAGTCTCAGTGACCTCCTTCATGTGTTTTTGACTTGTTTGTCTTATTTTGAGCGAGTGTTTTCGTTTCTTTGACTTGTTTGTGAGTTGGGATATTTTTCACCATTTCAAACACCATTTGTCGCATTACTTCTGACTTGGTTTGAAGTGATTTGTCGTATGCACTGGCCATCATTGCATTTCTGATCTTACCTTCAACTTAGTGTTAAACATACGATCAAAAATTGTTTGATTTGTGAGTCTAGAAGAGTGTGTCCTTTTTTCAAATTCAAAAGAAGTTGAAAGTGATTTTCATTTTAGTTTTGATTTGGCTTGTCTTGATCGTTTTGAAAAAATGGTGTGAAAGGCATTTCATTCGTGTATGTTTTAAAGCAATTTGATTTCCGTTCGACTGAAAGAAAAGTGAAAATGATTGTTTTTGGGTTTCTTCATTCATTTAGTTCGTTTTACTTGTGATTGCATTTCAACGTAAAAAACAAAAAATATATCATTTTATGCATCTTAGTGGAAAAGATAAATTTTTTCATTTTTTCAATAAATTTCATTTTTGGGGAAAGTGAATTCGATTGGAAAGAATTGCATTTCGTAGTTTTGAACTAAGTTTGGGGGGCATTATTGTTTGCTGCATAGATTGCACTATTGCTTGAGTCTCTTCCCTAAATAGTTAAGACTTCGTCGAAATGGAAAGATTTTCATTTTTTCATTGAGCCTGCATCATAGGATTTAGGTGACATTGATTTTGAGCCAAAAACTGAAACTTAACTCAAGATCAATATTAAAATTTACCCAATTTACCTTAAGGAGCATTTGGAACTAACGAGAACATGTAGTGGTCCAGGCTAGAGACGTGTTTCGATGTCGTAAAACGTATGATTTGTCGCTAACGGTATGAGTTACAGCGGGGGCGATATCCCATCTCATGTATGGAAGTATATTGATGTATGATAAGTATATATTGGGGCCCTCTCATTGAACGATCATGCATTAGACATCAATACTACAGACGAGAATCCCACGTATCGTGGCGTATATTTGGGGAGACACCATTAGGTTGCAAGCCTACCATAGGTAATCGAGTCGACTGCCTTGTAAACGTGATACACCGAACACAACATTCAAGGATATCGACTATAGTAAGTTAAGTCCTTGGTCCTTTTTTCTATCATTTATCACCAAGGTGTATATTACAGTTCATGAATACTTGGTAAACCTTTATGCATAGTACACCATTTTTTTTTTTTAATTTGTTATTTCTAAAAGTAACTGCCCACTAAACCATCTTACCCATGCAGTTCTCTAGCCTCATTATTTCTTGGTAAATTGTGGATTTTTTTATTTTTTCACCTCTTCCTTCTTTGATCTTGTTTTGAAATTTCATTATGGTTGAATTGTCGAATTCACCTTATCCCTCTTTTGAAGGATCTCAAGAAGCTCCTCCTGAGGTCCCCCAGTTTCCAGTTGAGCCCTTTGAAGCTCAAGGAGTCGAAATCAGGATTGTCATCAGTGTACAACCCATTTCATCTCGACCACTTCTTAACGATTCTCCTTGGACGACATCGGAAAACTCTGATCCGGAAAGCCCTGAACCATATGCACAATTTACGGTCTTTCTTGAAAATCCGCTCTTTGATCTGATTGTGGTCTCGACTCAACAGGCTTATAGTCCTTTTGATCAACCCGAAGTTCCCCTTCCTGCTTCTCCAGTAGCATTTTTCTCTACTATCCATCAGTTATTTCCTAGCGAAATGGCATCCAATGTTGATGATGTTCCATTTGTGAGTGCTCCTCAGAGTGCTCCACAGGAAACCACTGGCACCTATATCCTGGAAGCCTCCTCGTCTGTATTTCCCTCTCAAGGCGAATTTTTCGGCTCCACACCTCACGATTCAGGTAGTGAGACTGAGATCTCCTTTATTCAAGTTGTATCTCCACTTCCATAAGGGTATATACCTCATTGGGAAATCTTATTTTAGGAGCTTCCAGCACAACATATTTATTTATGGATCCTGTTTGGTCAACGAGTATTCCCCCATCTTCCGACCCGTTCATTTCGAATGTGGCTGTCACATCTCAACTTGTTGTTCGACCTACACTCGCTATTGGTGAGATGATTGTTTCGATAGGATCCTCTACCCCCTTTTCACCATATATGATTACTGTAGTTCCACGAGTTGATAATCTATGGTTTTATCTATGCTTGGGGGGCAGTCTAATCCTCTTTACCTACCTCCCCTCTCAGGTCGAGGGCCAATGAAATTTGGGCCCATTCCTAAGGTGGGACAACCTAATGCTAGTATAAGTGGGACATGGTCTTCACAACCAATGAATATTGTCATAAGCACTACTCCTTCGAGTGGTCAACCTACTTCAGCTGCATTAGTATTTCACCAACCCCACACTCAGTATTCTTAGGTTCAATAACCCCTTCAACAACTAAATGTACCATATTCATATGTTTAGAAACCTAACATCCCTCATCATTATGTTCAACAACCGAACGTAAAATATCAGTATGTTCCTCGACCAAGAGCCTCTCACTAGTATGTCCAAGAGCCCCAGCTTCCCGCGGGTGCTATTACGACTAACCTTTAGTTTGGTCCTCACACCCAAACCAAATCTCCCTCTGGCTCAACCTGGTGCTCAGTACCAGCCACTTACTCATGGTCATACCAACAACCCCAGCCTAGGCCTCAGTTTTGTGCTCAATATTTGCAGATTATTCAATACCAATAGGCCCAATTGGGACCCCAGTCTGGACCCTACGTTTAGCAAGGACCACAGGTTGGACACCATGTTCAACAGGGAGCACAGGATGGACCTCATGTTCAACAAGTACCTCACCCTGGAACCTATAACTAGCAAGGTCTGCAACCTCAAACCTAGTAGGGGCTTTATCAACAGCCCCAGTAGGGTCCCTATGTTCAACATCAACTACAACAAGATCCTTAGCAACGATGGGGGAAATATGCTTATTCAGGACAAAATCCTCCCTGTTTGGGGTAGAATCAATATAAACCAAGTTGGAACCCCCAACCTTTTTCTCCTCGTCATCCTCCCTTGCCATTTTTGGCTACATTGGATGTGTCAAAGCTTACAAATGACCCCATCCAACATCAGTTGCATTGGACACCAGTTCCGACCAAAATTCTGGGAGATTGTCCTAAATTTGAAGGCAAGTCTGGGAAAGACCCCCAAACCCATGTCATGACGTACCACTTATCGTGTTCTTTTAATTCTTGGGTCTACGATTCTATTCGTCTTTGTCTTTTCTAGTGTACTTTGACCAGTACTGCGGCCAAGCGGTATATTGAGCTCCCTCGAGGAATTTTCTTTGATTTCAACTCTTTGGCTATGTATTTCCTCACTCACTTCCAGTTACCTGTCCGGTATGAAACCGACACCCACTTCCTCACCTCTTTGAAGCACTCAAATGCTACTCATATTTTGGATCACCTTCACGAATGGTGACATCGTCGTCGCCTCATAAAATTCGAGATCCCCGATCAGCTGTTGACTGAATGATTTACGAAATCATTCATTCTTGGGATCATTAAAGATCTTGCCATGTGTGGATGTATCATGGAAGATGAAGTTATCACCAGACCCCAATACCTCGATTTGGTTTATTCCCAATATGGGACTCTATAGGAGCTCTTTCCTGATGCGCTGCGACCTTCAACTTATCTTGCATCATCTCAGTCTCCTGCTATGCCTCCAGTTGATGGCATTATCAGGATAGTGGCTCATACTAATGGTAGCACACCTAAAACTTATTCCAAGTCTAAGTTCACTACTACCACTGCATCCTCCACTCCTTCCAATAACTAGAAGAATCCCGGTAAAACCTCTGAGGTAAACGCTGTACAATCTACCACAACAGAAAAATCCTTGAAAGGTAAGAAAAAGGGTAAAGGCAAGTCCAAATCTGACAACCCTAAACAGGATTCGAAAAATTCATCTACTGACGATTCTTCTACGCAAAAGCCTAAATATCCTTGCCTAATATGTGATGATGATCATTACACCAAGAATTGTCCTTGGCGTGCTGAAGTTGCCGATCTTCTGAAGGGCGCCCCCGCAACTCCGATTGTCTTGAAAGAACCTTTCCCTTCTCAGCATACGCAAATGGTAGATCAACCCCAATCATCTGGAAACTCTCAGGTTTTCATGGCTGGAAGAAAACCTATCTCTATTACCATGAGATAAAAAGACTACCCCAATCCATCCAAGGCTTCTATGGAATCGGAAGTCACATATCACCCTTCCACTTCCATGCCTCCTACTTTTGGTCCTCTCCATATTCAGAGACCTAGTAGTGAATCCATCATCTGACCACCCCCAAAAGGTGTTCTTTGGAAATCGTCCTATAATTTGAATGTGAGACCTCCACAACACTAAAAAATTGTATAGGATCTATTTCAAGTGCCTTCAGCGATGTCAGATTTGGAGGTCCTTCAATCATGTCCATCACAATGGAAGGTGCTACTTTCCGCTATTGGAGAGATTGATCCCATAGATTCTAATCTTATTACTTTCGATCTTGAGAACTTCGTTCCTCGTCTCCCTTCTCAGGTGTATTTTCTTATTCAAGTTACTGTGATGGAAAAAAAAAAAAACATTCATAGGATTGTTGTTGATGAAGGCGATTTGACCTGCATCATGTCTATCACGTGTTGGAAAGTCATTGAATCTCCTCCATTGAGTCAATCCCCGGATGCGTTAGAAGCTTTTGACGGTAGAGGTTCTCGGTCACATGGTATTCTCAAATCATTTTCCATCCTATTGCAGGGAAAAATGGTAACTTTAGAAGTTGAGTTGGTAGACACCAACTTGAATTATAATCTCCTTCTTGGACGCAGTTGGACTCATGCCATGGTTTGCGTGGTATCCACCCTTTTTTGTGTCCTCTGTTTTCCTCATCAGGGAAAAATTGTGATTGTCGATAAGTTAACTTTCTTTTCCTTTAATACTTCAACATGCAACATTCCATATGTTGGGAAGACCACTACCCCCTATGAGAACATTGGGTTGGGTCTATTCAAAGACTCGTCCCTTATGGGAATTTTTCCACTTTCACCTCTGAATGCCGCCACTATCAATATGATATCGTCTGGTCACCATCCATGGATTGTTCCTAATCCCGACTAGCTCGAAATTTTTGGTGATGTTATGTCTTTGAGCTTTGTTGAACGAATGTATCAAATTATTCTCATGGCTTTTGAGGCTACATGTGGAACCAATGACCATTTGGTTTCCTCTATGGACACTTATGCACAGTCTCCCTGGTTTGGTTCTTAGGAATTTGATGATCCATGAATGAGACTTTCCCCACTGACGAAAGTATCATGGAGGTAATGTCTCTCGAATAAACCCCATGGGATGATGGACACCATCGTTCCTCGTTTCTCCCAAACCTAGGTGACATCTACGCCTGTTTAGAATCCCATGCTTCATCTATACTGACTCACCCATTTCATAATTTGATCTTGATTCATGAAGTGTTTTCTGAAGGGAACATCGGAAAGATTAATCCAGCCATTTTGATTGACATCTCTAACAAACCAGGGATTGTTGAGAATGTTCACATCAGTGCATCTTGTTCTCCCGATGAGATCAAGATCGACACTGAAATTTTTCAAGAATTCTATGATGTCTTCGCGTGGTCATACTAAGATATGCCTAGCATCGATCTGAATATTTTCGTGCACGAAATTCCTACCTATCCAAATTCGAAGCTCGTTCGCTAACGAATTCGTCCTGTGCACCCGAGAAAGGTTGCTTCCATAAAGGGTGAAGTTGAAAATTTTTTCAAAGACAATTTTATTTATCATTTACCATTGACAGATTGGGTCTCAAATATCGTTCCCATTACTAAGAAACAAGAGACCATTCGGGTTTGCGTCGATTACCATGATATCAATCGAGTGTGTCCTAAGTACAATTACCCCACTCATTTTATCGACCATATCATTGATGAATGTGTCAGGAGTGATTTTTTTCCTTTATGGACGATTTTTTTTTTTCTGCCTACAGCCAGATTAAAATTTCTCCAGCTGATCAACACAAAACCACGTTTATATGTCCATGGGGGAAATTTGCCTATAAAAAGCTCCCTTTTGGCTTGAAGAATGTTGGGGCCACCTTCCAGTGAGCTATGTCGTATGCTTTTCATGACATCAAGCACATAGTTCAACCATATCTCGACGATCTTCCTGCTCATTCTTCGAAATGTTGAGATGACCCGGAATACCTCTGAGCCATATTTCTTCGCTGTCGACACTATAACATTAGATTGAACCCTCACAAGTGTGTATTTTGCGTCGAATCTGGTCGGCTCTTGGGTTTCGTGGTGTCCAAATAAGGTATTTGCATCGATCCTCTTAAAGTTGAGGTAATCATCACTTTACCTCATCCGTCTTCTGTTCATGAACTGCAAAGTTTGCAGGGGAAATCCAATTTGTAATATTCCAAATTAGCAGCCAGCTAATTGGAATATTAATTTTGATTTATTTTGGAATTTTCTAATGTTTTGTGGAAATAAAGTGGGTAGGGGACCCACAAATAATAATTAAGCCAAATAAAATATTTTCCTAAAGTCTCTAATGGAAAATTGTGGCTCTAGTGGTGGGGTCGAACTGGCCTTAGGGGCAGCGTAGATGGGGCATGAAAAGGAAACTATGGGATTGGTTAAAGGAAGGCAGCACATGATCCATCAAGGAGAGGAAGAAAATGCCACGATGGGACCCAAGGCATACATTTTGCCTCAATGGATAAAAGGATGAAGGGAAAGCTCATTTGGTATTCATTCATCAGCTATTCTCTTCTTATCATTTTGACAAAGCATGCTTGAGCCAGAGAGCCAGGTTTGCAGTGTTGTTTAGCACACGAGATCTTCAAGCAGATATATCAGCCTCTGCCTCAGGGGACTTAGAGTGCCCACTCAGGAGAGGACTTCCACCCTTTTGTGAGGGAATTTTCTACCAGCAGTATCAGGAGGAAGCATAGCCATTTATGGACAACATAGTGGAGGATGCAATGTAGTGAGGATTTTGAGTCTGGAGGGTGGAGAGAAGGGGATTCTCATTAAGATATTTGGAGGGGAGGCTAGCCACCTCCTACCAGGGTTTAATGCAGCATTCCAGAGATATTTATGAGGAGATTCTTCCGATGGTTCGATTTCCCCCAGTAGTTCATTGTGCCAAGCTCAAGAGGGCCAATTTCCGAAGTCAAAACTAGGACAAATCCTTTCTAATTTTTTTTGTTTTATTGAGGAGAGGCCAAGATTAATTTGGAAAGAATTTCTGGGTATAATTAAGAGGGAAAACCAAGATCCCAACTCAACCAGTAGCTAGAGGAGCTAGGGGAAAATTAGGCAGAAATTTCAAGATCAATATTTGGAAAAATCCTTCGTGGGTTATTGTGGGTTTATTGAGCAGAGACCATGGTTAAAAGCTCATAATTTTTATTATTCCAGGCCCTAGCAGCAAATTCAGTGGAGAAGCAACAACATTTCTAGGCTAAGTAGCGCAGAGATAGAGCCATGCAGAGCCACTTCCAGCAGGAGATTCAGCTTAGGTTTGAGTTATGCTTTAGCCTATTTTGAGAGGGTCTAGGTGCAAGCTTCCCAACATGACTATTGTATTCATTCCATTCAATTTAATAAAATGGCTCAACAATTGTTTTTGGCTCCAGTTTACATGTTTTGATGATGTATTTTCTGTTGCCGTAGTTTTTAGTCTATTTTCACTTTTAATACTGTTAACCCCAATTTGGGATATTACAGTGGTATCATAGCATAATATTGGCTCATCTTGTGGGAAACCATTCAATCTATGACAAGTCTAAAAAAAAAAAAAACTGATGGTTGATGCGGGAAAGAAACTTATTCATGCAACAATTGGGAATCATGACCATTCTCAATTATACAACAAATCTGTTATGCTTAGAATGGTTGATAATACATCAAGATGGAAAGACATTATTGCAACTGATGTGGAGTTATTGGCAGCAAATTGGTGGGCATACCAATCATTAGGACATGACATTCAAGCGTTCCTCTATTTTTTGGAGTTCTGTGAACTAAGATACATGCACAAATAAGGGGGAATTCAATGGAATTATGTAGTGATGATGATATGGATTAAGGAATAAGATGAAAGAGTAATTAAATGGGCCATGTTTGGCAAGGAGACAACTGAGCATACACTCACTGATGAGACACCACCCATTGTTGAGGTATTCATTGATGGGGTATCTGGGGTTGTGACCGAGTCCTCTGATAATAGCAACGCATCACAGGTTGATGAGGTGTCGGGAGACAACTCCATCATTGTCGAGGAGCCGATAGGTACAGAGGCCTCTAGGTCTATGACAATCACATGGAGATGACTAGTGAGCATGTCTTGCATGTTGGAGTCTCTATGGAGGAGGGTGTGCAACCATCCTTTTGGCTAGCCCTTGATAAGGTGCTAGGAGATATAGAGGTATTGGATGATGGTCGCACATAACAGTGTCATAAGCTTCAAACCGACCTTATAGCTTTTAAAGGGAAGGCCACATTAGTACGAGAGGCTATTTTGTTGCAAAACGAGGAACTGGAGGGCATGAGAGTGGTTTGTGACAAGTCAGCGGCCAAGTTGGCCCACATTGGGGAACGGTTGGATTCCCTAATGGTAGAACTAGAGGGCACATTGGAGTGTTAGAGCAGCCCCCTTCAGGCATACATAGATGGGGCTAACAACACTATTGGATCACCTCTCCCCATTGGAGAGAGAGAGACAGAGTCACCTAGTCAAATTTCATATGTTGACCTGGATAGCGGGATGAGACGATCATAGTTGCACAGGGTGAAACATCTACATGTTGAGGTTGGATGGCGAGAGATTTTGCGTTGGTACTCGATGGAGTGGGTTATGGATATGGTGGTGGATCCATGTGTAATTCAACAGGATTTTCTAGGTGGTTGGAATATAGGAACCCCAGACTACCATTGGGATCCGGGTGGGACTACTTATCGTTTCCCAGGCAGGCCGATTGATTATGTCTTGGAGGGTACAGTTAGCCTAGCAGTTGAGCGTGCACATTTTCTAGGGGAGTTTCGGTAAGCTCTAGTGGCTAACCAGTTGATGGAAAGACTCCTTGGGTTGTCTTTGGTGAGCCCTTGTATTGCACCAAGAGTGTTGCAACTCCCAGGGGTTGCCCTAGTTTACTTTATCAAACTGGGGTTCGTAAAAACTTGGAGGTAATAGTGCTATATACACAATAAATTCATTTTACTCATCTCATCCTCTTCCGCTCCACGAAAGGTGCTACTTTTAGGGATTCTCAATTAAGTCTGTCACACTTCAATGAATCTAAAAGAAAATTCAGAAAGGAAACTAAACTAAATTGTTGAAAATAAATGATAGGAAAGGAAACTAATTTAACTTATTGAAAATAAATGGTGGAAAATAAACTAATTTAAATCACACTTAACTTGGCCAATCGGCTAAGCACACCCTACTTATCTTATGCTCTATCTACCATGCTTCTATCCATGCATTTAAGTTATCCACGACTTAATTCTAATTGAAAAAAATTTGATTGCAGTATGCAGGGAAAGGGCTAAAGATGCTAATGGAAGGCTTAACACGTGAAACAAGGCTCAAAGGAGTGAAAAGGGGGGTTAGAATTTATTAAAATGCACAATATCGCAAATGAAAAGTGTGATGGTGGAATTGCGATGGGATATACATTGTGAAATGCGAAATGTGGTAAGTCAAATGACGTGGCAGGAGGACAGGTGGCAGGGTGCTTTGACGATATCGCAATCGGCGTCGGGAGCGATAAGTATTAATAAGAACCAAATAAAAATTGTGATTTGCAATGTGGCGGAGTACAAAGAATATCGCAATTGACACTGGGAGTGGTAACTGTTAACGGGAACCAAATAAAAGTGTGATTTGCGATGATTCAGATGACGTGGCAGTGGGACAGTGGCGCAGCGCGATACCAATATCACAATCATTAGACAGGAGCGGTAAGTGTTGACAAGGAATGAATAAATATTGCGAAATGCGATTTGCGACGGGATAAAGATTGTGAAATGAAATTTGTGATTTGCAGTGTGACGGAATACGGAGCGATATCGCAATCGTTGTTTGGAGTAGTAAGTCTTAAAGGAAAAGGAAAAAATGTTGCGAAATGCGAAATGTGATTTGTGAAAAGGGGAAAGGTTGCGATATGCGATAGGATAAAGATTGCGAAGTGCCATTTGCGATGTACAGTAGCGGGAAGTTCGAGGAGAAAGGGCAGAGGTCAAGTTCCAATGGTTTTCGAGCGTTTTGCATTAAAAAAGGTAAGGCAACCATGACAAATAAAAACAAATGAATAAGGCTGGTTGAATGTTTTAACTATTTTTATGAATAAAAAGGTGGGTGCGACAGTGAGAGTAAGCGGGAAAAAGTGGAAATGGAGGGTGTAACAGCAATGCGCAGGTTGCGAAGACAAAGATGGGGAATGAAGTGGGGAGGCACCATGGAGCTGCCTTGGGGTTTTAACAATAATTCGTAAAGTCAACCTGCTAAATTATGCACAAGGAAATAGATGAATGCGTAAAAATACAGTGCAAAGGGAGACTAACAAATGGTAATGCAACTCTACTTTTAATCTCATAAATCAGTTTTTGGGTATGTGGGAAGGTTCACCCTCCTTGAGCTCTATTGACAGAGATGAGAAGGGGGGGTTTTGATCCACATATTTTGGATTTTTCCTCTACTCAATTACTCTCATAAGCAAATGAAGAACTACAACAACAAACTGAAGGAAAAACTAAACAACAATGAAACTATCAGAAGCAGAACTAACTAAATGATAGAAATAAAACTAGCTAAATGACAGATAGGAAAGAATGAAAAACACAGAGAAGCTGAGGCACATGGGTTGGGCCCTAACCCACGAGGCCAACTCTCTGGAACTAAATTAGTAAAATGGAGTCCGTCTGCTCATTTCGGGAAGAGAATAGCCTCGTTACAATTTTGAAAATTTTATCACTGAGTATAATAATAAAAATATTAATAGCCTGCAACAAAATTTATGAATGGAATCGAATGGAAGTCGACCCTAATTAGCTCTTTATTAGCTTTATTTATACTAAAGGGCAACTACCAACAGCTCCCTAGTAAATAGGTAATGAGTCCACTTGACTCCAAGTGAAGTATGGCTTTGAGTTCACTTGGTCTTCAGTTTGCTTGGCTGCCTTTGATAGTTAAGGAGGGTGGAAAACCCCTTGAATCTCTCCAATATTTCTCAAGAATTTCCTGATATTGTGCTCATTTATTATTCAATGTTGATCTTCCAGTGGCAGTGAGAAAGTCCCTAAATTATCTCCTTCTCCAAATCTGCATAATCTCCCAAATATTCTCACAATATTCTACAAAAATAGCCAATATTAGGCACAAATATGCAATTACCTTTAAACCTTCCTAAGAAAATATTAAAGCATAAGACAACATTATTAAGTGCAAAAGGAGAGATTTAATATATCTTTTCATGCGCATAAGGAAGTTAGATGGGCCTTAATTTAGAGGCCCGTCATCACCCCCTACTAAAACTGTTGCTCATCCTCTGAACAACCTGTTCATCCTCCCTGCCTTATGGTTCTTCCTACATGCTGGCTTATTTCATTTTCTGTTTATTGGCCCATGCGCTGCTCCTCATGCTAATCTTCGTGCTATTCTTGTTGCATTTCTTCTCGTAGGTGCTTCATGGAGGTCCTCAGATGCCTTAATCAATTCTGTTTTGCATGTTAAGAGGTGGTGGGTCCACCTTTTATTTTATTTTATTTTTATTTTCAAAATAAACTCAGAGTTCTTTTTCTGTTAACTGAGTTCACCCTTGGTTACCCTTTTGGCACTCTTTGTATTCCATTACATGAACTTCTTACTACCCACTTTATCAAGTCCTTTTTACTTTTGTCTTGTTCCTCTTCTTGGTGGAAAAAGTGAGGCTAGTTGCTAGATAAGGCTGAGGTTTCCTGGCTACTGATTTTGGCTATAAAAAACTTTCCTTCTCACACTTTTTAATGTTTTATTAAGCTAAAATAGATTCGTAGAAATGGTTAGATGATTGCATACCTGAGCCTTACCATTGCTTTGTTTTTGTAGGTGATATTGAAGCTGTTGATATGGATGTTGAAGCTGTCTTCGGTGGTTCTAAAGCTGCTCTGAAGCTGCATGTGATAATTTGATTGAGGTCCTTTTGGAGCTTCCGAGCAGAGGAGGAGGAAGTCCAATTTTGACTACCTTTAACCAGGGTGTTGACCGAATTTCTTTTTGTGCCACCTTGTTGTTTTTCTTTTTTCAAAGGTTGGAGAAAACTTGCATTCATTAGAGAGAGATACATGAAGAAATGCAATTTTTTTTTTAAGGCCTACTAGCTGCCTCAATGAGGTTTTCCACTAGTAGGTCTACCTAAGTGCCTCAAAGGAGGTTTTCACCTAGGATATTTTATTTATTTTTATTTATTTTTCAACCCAATAACCACCTCATTAACGTTTTCAATCAGTGGGCCAATCTCAGACGCCTCAGAAGAGGTTTTCACCTGAGATTTTATTCTTCTTCCATTTTTTTTTCACTTTCCTACTCTACTTGAAACAACAAAACCTTTTTCAAGTATAGGAAAACTTCCAATGGAGCCATGTAGACATCAAGATGATAGATAAAATCAGGTGCACACTTGGAATACATGCTCTGACATGTACTTGAATATAAGAGATGAACTGCTTTGACTGGATTGTATCAAGTACTGTTGGAGAAGAGTGTGTTGTTGCAACTTAATGACTATTTGGAACCATATGTCAATATAGTTGTGATGACCCTAGTCCATTTTATGAGTTGGATCACCTTGGAGGTACTCTTCTATTGTGACATTCAAATCTTCCTCTTTTTTCTGATTTTTCTCTTGAACACATGGAGGAAATGCTGGTAAACATGAGGAAAATTTCTCAACATATGATTCTGATGCCGACTCTTCATCAAGTGCAGCCCTTGATATTTTGATCTCCGCATTTGGATATTCTTCTTCTTGATGTTGTCATTTAATGACATTAAGAAAATATCTTCTTTGCAATACCTTTCTTGAACTAAGATGAATACCATATAGATCAAGAGGAGATGTTTGGAAATGCTGTACCTCAACATTGTAAGTGTGTTGAGATACTTCATTGTATGGGCTTGGAAATGATGGTACATGTAGTTGAGTGGGGGTGGATATATGAGATGGACATGGTTGAGGTTGTGTTTGTGGTGGAGGTGGATGGTAGGGATAGCATGGAGTTGGGTATGGAGGATATTGAGGGAAATATTGAGGATATTGTGGATTTTCCCAATAAGGTCCTTGCCAACCATGTTGCCACGATTGGTTTTGGGGTTGAGATGACCGAGGTTTCCATGGAGGGAGTGTGTCCCAATTAGTTTGAGATGGATGTGAATAAGCTTTAAATTGTGAAGTGGGCCCTTGCATCATATCAAGTTGACTAGGCTGCCAGGGTATCCTTGGAGCTACATAACATAGCTTCTTTGGTGATTTCCTTGCTCCATTGTCTTCCTGGTAAACTTATTTAAACCCGGGGAATGATGGAAAACATTTAGTAGCATATGATTCTGCATGGATAACAAAATATCAGCATCTCCTTTTTACTCATTTTAAATTCTTAACATTTCTACTTGTTCACTTAGATTGGTAAGAATTTCTATTTTAAAGTTGCCAAGCATATTTCCAAGTTCATCTCGCCTTACCAATGTTGAGGCAGAATTACTCACTCTTTCCCTTCCTCTTGATATGCGCTTGCATGTTTCACAAATTTCTTCAAATGACAATTGGTATACATCTCCTCTACTCATGATATTAAGGAGATCAATCCACTCATCCCTAATTGTTCTTAGTAAGAGGGTTTTTAGTGTGTCAAATCTTAGATGATGCAAATTTTCCCTCTTAACATTATACATGAACCTCTTTATTAGATCCTCAAGGCTCTCATCTTCATCTTGGTTCATTCTAAAAATTTCTTCTCTAAGATCACGATCTTTATATTTTTCTAGAAATATCCTTTGCATATCATTCCATGATCTTATTGAATTAGTACCTAGACTCATGAACCATTTAAGAGATTTATCCTTCAATATTGCGAGAAAAAATCTCAATTTTTGAGTGTGTGATAAGTAGCCATAAGATCTACAAAGTATCTCAAATTTAAAGAGAAATGTTTCCGGATCCTCTGTCCTCATACCATGGAATTTGGGAATGAAAGATGGAGGAATGTTCTTCATATATACATTGATGTCCATATCTTGAATGGGAAACCCAATAAGATCTTCTTCATTGTCATCATATCCATCCATATCTTCTACCTTCAAAAGTGTATGGTGATGTGGTTCTTACTGCACCACGTGGTCAAGTGGGGGGGGGGGGGGGGTTGGTATTGGAGAACTATTTTTAAAAAAATTACGAGTATCCCTACTCATATGAGGCATGAAAATCATTTTTTTTTTTTTTTTTTTTTTTTTCCCGGAGAAAACATGAAAAAGGAAAGCATAAAAGAATGCTAAAACAAAATCAAAGCATCTATTAGACACCTCCCTGGCAACGACGCCAAAAATTGGTGAGCTTTGGTATTGCACCAAGAGTGCTGCAACTCCCAAGGGCTTCCCTACTTTACTTTACCAACCTGGGGTTCGTACAAACTTGGAGGTGACAATGCTATATACACAGCAGATGCATTTTACTCATGTCATCCTCCTACGCTCTACGAAAGGGCGCTACTTCTAGGGGTTCTTAGTGAAGTATGTCATTCTTCAATGAAACTAAAATAAATTACATAAATGAAATTACAGAAAGGAAACTAAACTAAATTGTTGAAAAGAAATGACAGGAAAGGAAACTAATTTAACTTGCTGAAAAGAAATGGAAGAAAATAAACTAATTTAAATCACACTTAACTTGGCCAAGCATCTAAACACACCCTACTTATCTTATGCTCTATCTACCATGCTTCTATCCATGCAGTTAAGTTATCCATGACTTAATTCTAATTGAAAAAGTGTTGATTGCAGCCCAAAGGGAAAGGGCTAAAGATGTTAATGGAAGGCTTAACACACGAAACAAGGCTCAAAGGAGTGAAAAGGGGGTTAGACTTTATTAAAATGCATAATATTGAAAATTAAAAGTTTGATGGTAGAATTGCGATGGGATAGACGCTGCGAAATGTAGTAAGTCAAATGACGTGGTGGGAGGATAGGTGGCAAGGTTCTTTGACAATATCGCAATCGACGCCGGGAGCAATAAGTATTAACGGGAACCAAATAAAAATTGATATTTTCAATTTACGATGTGGTGGAGTACAGGGAATATCGCAATCGACATTGGGAGCTATAAGTATTAAAATGAACCAAATAAAAGTGTGATTTGCGATGAGTTGGATGACGTGGTGGTGGGACTGGTCGCAGAGCGCGATATCAATATCGCAATCGGCAGACAGGAGTAGTAAGTGTTAACAAGGAGCGGATAAAGATTGTGAAATGCGATTTGCGATGGGATAAATATTTCGAAATGTGATTTGTGGTGTGGCAGAGTACGGAGCGATATCACAATCGGTGTTTGGAGCGGTAAGTCTTAAAGGAAAAGGGAAAAAGGTTTCAAAATGTGAAATTCGATTTGTGAAAAGGGAAAAGGTTGCGATCTGTGATAGGATAAAGATTGTGAAGTGCGATTTACGATGTACGGTAGCAGGAAGTTCGAGGAGCAAGGGCGGAGGTCGAGTTCCAATGGTTTTACATTAAAAAGGGTAAGGCAACCATGATGAATAAAAACAAAGGAATAAGGTTGCCTGAATGGTTTAAGTGTTTTTATGAATAAAAAGGTGGTGCAATAGTGAGAGTAAGTGGGAAAAAGTGGAGATGGACAGCGTAACAGTAGTGCGCAGATTGCGAAGACAAAGACGGAGAATGAAGCAAGGAGGCACCACAGAGTTACTCTAGGGTTTTAATAATAATTCCTGCAGTCAACCTGCTAACTTATGCGCAAGGAAACAAACGAATGCGTAAAAATATAGTGCAAAGGGAGACTAAAAAATGGTAATGCAACTCTACTTTTAATCTCAGAAATCAGTTTTTAGGTTTGTGGGAAGGTTCGCCCTCCTCAAGCTCTATTGATAGATATGAGAAGGGGGTTTTGATCCACAATTTTTGGAATTTTCCTCTAATCTATTACTTTCGTAAGCAAATGAAGAACTACAAAAACAAATTGAAGGAAAAACTAAATAAGGGAAGAATGAAAACAACTGAGAAGCTGAGGCACATGGGTTAGGCCCTAACCCATGAGCCTAGCTCTCTGGAACTAAATCAGTAAAATGGAGTCTGTCTGCTCATTTTGGGAAGAGAATTGCCTTGTTACATTTTTTAAAGTTTTATCACTGAATACAATAATAAAAAGCTTAATATCTTGCAACAAAAGTTTTGAATGGAATCAAATGGAAGTTGACTCTAATTAGCTCTTTATCAGCTTTATTGATACTAAAGGGAAGCTACCAACAACTCGCTAGAAAATAGGTAATGAATCCACTTGACTCCAAGTGAAGTATGGCTTTGAGTGCACTTGGTCTTCAGTTTTCTTGGCTGCCTTTGATAGTTAAGGAGGGTGGAAAACCCCTTGAATCTCTCCAAGATTTCTCAAGAATTTATTGATATTGTGCTAATTTATTTTTCAATATTGATCTTCCAATGGCAGGGAGCAAGTCCCTAAATTATCTCCTTCTCCAAATCTGCATAATCTGCCAAATATTCTCACAATATTCTACAAAAATACCCAATATTAGGTACAAATATGCAATTACCTTTAAATCTTCCTAAGAAAATATTAAAGCATAAGAAAACATTATTAAGTCCAGAAGGAGAGATTTAATATATCTTTTCATGCGCATAAGGAAGTTAGATGGGCCTAAGAAAGGTTAGATGGGCCTTAGTTTATGTCTAATTTAGAGGCCCATCAGTCTTGGTACAACATTTGTACGCAGAGTCACTAGGTGATCAACAGACTTTGGCAGGACCTTGTGAGAGGAGGTGGCATTGGCAAGCCACCTGACGGTGCCTTGTATGGAGCCAAGGATTCTTCACTTTTGCATGGGGCATAGAGATCGCAGCGGAGTAGACAGTGGTGGCATCACTACTGACACATAGGGAGATTCAATTCTTGAACCTCTCAGGGATGGTTTGGAGCGATGATCCATCCATATGTGGGTGTAGCGACTAGACGGTGGGGGTGATGATACTGATTGGGGGTGGTCTGACATATAGGTACAAAACTCAAGGCCATCACATCCAAGGATGTGTTGGAGCATCTATTATTGAGTAGTGGACTATCTGTGGACATGGAGGTGCATGGTGGTGTGACGTAGTGTGTGGGACTGCATTGCAGAGTAGGAGTGTCTTACATCACATCGAGTACACGTGAGGAGTGACTGGTGCCTTGACACAGATAAGGCACAGGACAATACAGGGTGGTACAACAATAGTTGGGGTATTCCGGAGTGTGGAGTGGTATGCCAAGGAGTACGTGGATGATCGGTGGTATGCAGTGGTGTATGGTGTTGCACAATAGGACCTTAGTGTATTGCCTCTAGGGAGACTCATGGATGGGGACAACATATATACATTTGGGGGTAGTTCACCCAGCATCGACAGGGAGAGAGATTAGCGATACTTGACGGCATCCATGGGGAATCACATGCCTGACCCTCTTCTACATCACTCACGGGCACAGTCTGTTTTTTTGTTGTCCTTTGACACTTTGGGCATGAGAAGTGGGGTACGTGATGCTCACCCAAGAAGTTTATATGACACTTAACACACTTGGGGAGAGACTTCTCAACCGTGGCATTAGGTAGGTGCATTAGTTGACAACCACAGGTTGTGGGATGAGATGATCATATGCAGGGGTGGCATATCAGTCATCACTGAGCCTATGCCTAGCGAGTAGCGCATGAGGGATACATGTGTCACTCTTTTCTCATGGCATGGCGAGACAATGCATGAGCAGAGGATACTCGGTGCAGCCGAGGTAGCATCGCAATATGTGTCTGGGCTCTAGACAATGTATTGACACATTATGTAGAGGGTGGATGGTAGACCCAGTGGAGATGGTTGGCAGGAACATGAGGGATCCACATACCTTGAGTTGATTGCAAGCATCAGATGTCCATCTATTAGTTTCATTCAGGGGGTGGCTATTTGTCACTTGTGGCTTCCAACAGTCATCGATATTACACAGTGGCAGGCACAGGGTAGGTTAGCATGCATCAGATTTTCCCATGATATATGTACCCTCTATATTGGTCACATGCAGGGACTAGAGATGAGGCACGAAGGGATTCCTGCAGATATCAGAGTTATGGTGTTGCAGGTCTGACTATGGGAGGTAGAGATTCAGCTGATTGATAAACCATTCTGTCTCGTGATGGTCAGAGTCAAGACATCAAGTGATCTAGCTCATTATTGGGTTGGCACAGGGGGTACTTAGAGGCCTCCATTGGATGGCAAGATCAACTTTCTCTGCTGCTGCATAGGATCAAAGTTAGATGTGGAGGGGTAGATATTGGCATCAAGGTGATGCCCGGGTAGGATGAACTTGGATCTCACTGACCTTCCACTACTGGGCCTTAGGAGAGGAGGATCCAATCTACACACAGTGTGAGTATGCCATAATCAGAGTAGTGCAACATCAACATGGTGGCACCACTCTGAGTTCGGCAGGGGGCTTGATCATCACTGCTCTTTACAACTCAATACCCCTTAGGGATGAGTTGGCTACCATAGGGGGAGAACATGCAGATCTTTCATTGGTATTCAGTGATTCCCCGATGGTGTGGGGAACTTCAATAGCTTGGTAGGTGGGCCAACAACATGATATACGAAGGATCTCACATGAGCAAGACATTATCTATGCAAGGATTAGGTGGTATCTTCGAGGGTCTACTATTGGAGTGCATGGGATGGACTACTTGGTAGGGAAACTTCATGAGGAGTGGGGCAAAGTGCCATATCATCGTGATTCCCTACTCACTGATGGTGTACATAGGGCTTATGTGACTTATGCTTGGCAGGATGGTGGGTGGAGCAAGGGGATCTTCATGATGGATAGGACGGATTGGGATCTTGGTATTGAGGCATCCCTCCATATCAATGCAATGGAGAGATCAGGGATGATTCAGGGGCAGATCTGGGACCCTGGAAAATTTTGCAGTGACCACAAGGGAGCATCAGCTAGGGAGGATGCTTGTTTAGGCATTGCTTGAGGACAAGCAATTTTTGGTGGGGAGGAATGTAATATTCAAAATTAGCATTCAACTAATTGGAATATTAATTTTTATTTATTTTGGCATTTCCTAATGTTTGGCGGAAATAAAGTGGGTAGGGGACCCACCACTAATAATTAAGCCAAATAAAGTCTTTTCCTAAAGACCCTAAGGGAAAATTGTGGCTCTAGTGGTGGGGTCAAACTGGCCTTAGGTGGCAGCGTAGAAGGGACATGAAAAGGACAATGTGGGATTGGCTAGAGGAAGACAATGTGTGATTGGTCAAGGAGAGGAAACACATGCCAATGTGGGACCTAAGGCATACGTTTGGCCTCCATGGATAAAAGGAGGAAGGGAAGGCTCATTTGGCATTCATTCATTCTGCTATTTTCTTCTTATCATTTTGACAGAGCACACTTGAGCCAGAAAGCCAAGTTTGTAGTGTTGTTTAGTACATGAGATCTTCAAGTGAAGATCTCAACCTCTACCTCAGGGGACTTCGAGTTCCCGCTCAAGAGAGGAGTTCCACCCTTTTGTGAGGGAATTTTCTACCAAGAGCAACAGGAGGAAGCTTATCCATTTCTGGACTACGTAGAGGAGGAACAGACTACGCAGTGGAGGACGTAGTGTAGTGAGGAGTTTAATTCTGGAGGTTGGAGAGAAGGGAATTCTCATTAGGAGATTTGGAGGGGAGGATAGCCACCTCATACAAGCGTTCATTGTAGCATTCCAAAGACATTTTTGAGCAGATTCTTCTGGTGGTTCGATTTCCCCCGTCTGTTCATTGTGCCAAGCCCAAGAGGGCCAATTTCCAAAGTCAAAACTAGGAAAAACCCTTTCTGGGTTTATTTAGGAGAGGCAAAGATTAATTTGGAAAAATTTCCTGGATAGAATTAAGAGGGAAAACCAGGATCCCAACTCAGCCAGTAGCCAGAGGAGTAAGGGGAAATTAGGTAGAAATTCTGGGGTCAATATTTGGAAAAATCTTTCATGGGTTATTGTGGGTTTCTTGAGTAGAGACTGTGGTTAAAAGCCCGAAATTTTCTGAGCATTATTCCAGGCCCCAACAATAGATTCAGTGGAGCAATATCAACATTTTTGGGCTAGGCAGCGTAGATACAGAGCCACAAGGATCCACTTCCAGCGTGAGGTTTAACTTGGGGTTTGAGTTGTGCTTAAACCCGTTTTGAGTAGGCCCAGGTGCAAGCTTCCCATCACTACTATTGTACTCATTCCATTCAATTTAATAAAATGGCTCGACAGTTATTTTTGGCTCCAATTTACATTTTTTGATGATGTATTTTTTGTTGCCGTATTTTTTAGTCTATTTGCACTTTTATTATTGTTAATCCCAATTTGGAATATTACAGAATTTCCTCCATCGCTTCGTACTAAATTATGTAGATTTTTCCAAAGGGTTTACTCGCTTATTAAAAAAGGGAAGCCCATTCATATGGGACGAAATTGCCCAAATCTCTTTCGATGTTTTGAAACGAGCCCTCATCGGTGCTCCTCTACTACGTCCTCCCAATTATCACTGTGATTACTGCCTGTATTTGGCTGTTGTTGACAACACTATCAGTATGGTGCTGGTTTAGAATGATGACGATGGTCAAGAGCATGTAGTGTACTACTTGAGCTGCAATCTCTTTCATATTAAACCCTGTTATGCTCATGTAGAGAAACTCGCGCTGGTTGTTGTCCATGTTCTTCAACGTTTTTGTCACTACATCCTCCTATGTAAAAATTTGGTGATTTCTGATTGAAGCCCCATGACTTACATTCTCATGCGCCAATTTCTTGGGGGAAAGTACTTGAAATGGATTGTCATCTTTTAAGAGTTACAATTAGAATTCATTGCTGCTAAGTCTAAGAAATCCCTGGTCTTTGCTGAGTTGATTTGTGATCTTCCTGCCGCAGTTGATCCCACTCCTCTTGATGAGTCCATTCCAAATGATAATCTTTTCCTCATCGGTAATCTTGATCCATGGTATGGAGACATCATTGTCTATCTCCAGACCCAAAATTTTCAGCTAGAGGTATCGCTCTTTGAGCGATGACGGATTTGCTACCAGTCCCAACCTTACCATATTGTTGGAGACACCCTATACCACATTGGTATTGACTCTGTCCTCCATCGATGTTTGTCTCTCGAGGAAGCTGAGAAATTTCTCAATGACTGCCACTCTGGGGCCTGTGATGGTCACATGTCTGGTTATGCTACTACCGAAAATATCCTTCGCGCAGGGTATTTTTGGTAATATATCTTTAAAGACTGCATCGTTGTAGTACGAAAATGCCATGACTGTCAAGTCTACAATTGGAAAGATCGCGCCCCATCCTCATCCTTTCACCCAGTTGTGACCATCAAACCCTTTGTGAAATGGGGCATAGATTTCATGACTTGTAACCCTCGCTCGATCGGGGGGCATGGTTATATTATCGTTGTCGTCTATTATTTCACTAAACGGACCGAAGTGATGCCTACATACAATAATGAAGGTCTAACTGCGGCGCAATTCTTGTTCAATCATGTCATAGCTCGGTTTGGTGTCCCGAAAGCGGTTGTCACTGATCATGGCTCTCATTTTCACAACCATATGATGATAGAGCTCATTGCTCATTTGGGGTTACATCACGATAGATCCACCCCTTATTATCCACAGGCTAATGGCCAGGTTGAGTTTGTCAACAAAGCTTTGGTGACCATGCTTCAGCACACCATTGGGAAGCACAAACGAGATTGGAATCTCATGCTCTTCTCAACTCTGTGGGCTTACAAAACCTCTGTCAAGACTTCCACTAGATTCACACCATTCCAATTTGTGTGTGGTATGGAGGCCGCACTCTTGATCGAGTGTAAGATTCCTTCTCTAAAGTTAGTTGTTTAACTACTTACTTCACGAGAAGAGGAATGCTTACTTTACCCTAAGCATCTCGATGAGACCCAGAGACTTGTTGCTTTAGTTATTGAAGCACAAAAAAGACAAGTTAAAGCTCAATATGAAAAATCATTAAACCCTCGCATTTTCTCTGAAGGTGACTTGGTCCTACTTACGACCAAGCCCACAATAAATTGGGAGTAGTAAAATTCGAGCTAATGTGGCATGGGCAATATATCATTCAATGAGTATTGGAAAGAGGAGCCTATAAGCTAGCAGATTATGAAGGAAATCTATTGGCTGAGCCCCGAAATGGGCTATATCTGAAAAAATATTACGCTTAATCATGACTGTGATACTTTGTACATTAGTGTTTTATTCATTAGTGTGCTTTGATTGGACTTTTGGTGTGATTGTTTGCTTTGCAGACATGTTTCCTTCGCTCACCTTGTGTTCCACTTGGTTTGCAGATGTCATCAAATCATTACATTAGTTTTGCTGATGGCGCTTGCCATAGCACACAGATTCTGTCTTCTGCAGCATGGGAACTCTTTGTGCCTGATGGCGAGTTGATTAATTTACAAGGTATTTGTTTGGGTCGAACAACTAACAATATTTCTGAATATAGTGCAGTTATCGAGCTATTATTGGATGTTATAGATCTTAGAATTAGATATTTGGCTGTTAAATTAGACTCACAACTCATTGTGTTATAGATAAATGGTCATTATTCTGTGCGAAATCCTCTAATTTTGCGTATATATTTGTGTAATATCTAATAAACCAACATATTTAAAAATCCAAAATCTCAAAAAATATGTATTCTGTGACAAAAATGGCTCTTTGAGCCTACATCAGTATAAAAATGTAAAATCAGGGCTGCTATCCATCCACATGGTGCTCGTGATAGTAGGTGACTGCTCGAATCACTCGCTAGAGTAGACGATGCAATCTTCCTGGAACCTTGACCGTATTCCTCTGAAAGCGAAGACGAATGTCATCAAAGGTAGCACACTCTGGGAAGCCTCTCATAAGGCCTACCAAGTTCTTCTCTAACTCAGCTAATGGGTCTTCTCCCTCCTCGTAAGGGACATCCTCCATCGAGAAGGCTACCCTCCTCGCGATTGGTGACATACCTGGTGGTCTCTAAGGACCCATATCTATAAAAACATCATAATTTTACATCTCATAATACATAGAAAAAACATTCTAAAAGTAAAAAATGTTAAAAAAACATTTTTTACCTACATCAATCCACTCGTTTCCTGGCGAAATGGGTAGATCTAGATCTCCCCTGAAGTCGATGCCTGCATATGAAAAGTCTTCAACCACGATGAGTTGACAACACAACTAGATGAAAAATGTTGTAGGGAAATACATCTGTTTTCCCCCACCCTGTCGGGGCATGATATCACACCACCTCATCAGTCTCGTGTCCCTCGAGGTTGGATCATGGATCTCCAACCGTTGATACTGGAACAATGGTACTCTCTCCAAGAAAAAGTTAACCAAGATGGACCCGTACCCAAATTGTTTCAGCCACCTTGTCGCACACTTGGTCAATTGGTTCTTCATGTTGGCCAATAACCCCTCGCACCAGTTGAACATAGTAGGGGCCAGAAAATCCACCGCGTAATGGAATTGGGATTTCGTTGCCTCATGCAACGCCTGGGCTCTCGCCACTTGAGTCATGCAATGGAGGATTTTTCACAAGGGAATGAATCTGATAAAGGATATCTCTATCTTCCCACTCTCAGTATTTCGAGCCCTGAGACAGTGTCTCTGGATGAGCATACTGGTACTCTCACCCCCTGCGCGAGCTCTGGAGAGTTGGATTCTCTCCCCTCTCTTACACAAGCATGTGATGAAATAAATTTCCATGACATCTAATTCTAGTTCCTGGTCCCCGATGATGAATGTCTGTCGATCCACGTCCCACAGTCTAATCAAATATTGGAGCAGCGCCAACTGAGCTCTTAGCCCTGATGTCTGAAAGAATTTCAGTAATCCACAATTGCGCAATGCATTTACACAATTTTGGTCTTGAAGTGCTTGGTTCTCTTCCACCTCGTGGCCTTGTTCTTTAAATTCAATGACCATCTCTGCTAAAATCACCTGAAAAACATGTTCCAAAGACATTTTAGGAGCTTCAATCGGAGTAGTTTTGGAAATAATCCATGGAAATGTGTAGATTTCTTGTTTAAAAATCTTCCCCGCGGCCAGCGCAACTGTCCGAATTAATTTGGTGCTAGCGGCATGCTGCCATAACAGGATAAACGCGACCAACGTGAGTCCAATAGCTCGAACCCGTGCTGGCCGCGGGTGATTTTGAGGTTTGAAATCCTCCCCCCCCCCCATCTCTCTATTTCTAAAGCTAAATGCTACAAGAGGGGAATTAAAATGAAGAGGAGGCTTTGGGATCTTACCTGGCACTAACAGATCATTGAATGGTGTCCTAGATCAATCGCACCATTGATCTAAAGTTCGGAGGGAAAATGGGTAAAATAAACTTCTCCAATTTACTCAAAATAGAAAGGTTAAAAAGAATTTACTTTTTGTCTATTTATACATTTTTGAAATTTTTTCGCCATTATTTTATTATTTTTCCTCGATATCAGTGATGTTGGTCGTTTTTGTGCAGTAAGAGGACCTTTACATTGTTGGTGATTATTTTTGATGCAAACGAGTTTTATTTTATCTCTTTTTCGGACTCGATAAACCTTTACGAAAAAAGAACCCCCTTGGAGTCAACTTTCAACCCTTTTCTGACTCTCAGAAATTGAAAAGATTACCGAGTACTTGTATTTTGAACTCGTTAAAATGAATGAAGTGACGTGGTCCCGGTATACGTTTACCCCTTTTTTTCGGGTTGAGATTTACTATTTATGAAAAAGGAATACCTTGATCAAACATGGTCAAGAGGTAATCTCATATATTGTTTTCTACCTTTTCGGATTCAAGAGACGATTTACAAAAAGGGACATGATGGAGTTTCCTTTTTGTTTCTTTTCAAACTCCTTAAACATGAAAAGTTACCGAGTTACCCTTTCGTTGGACTCATTAGAGATTAAATAATGAAAGACTTGTCACCAACAAGACGAGTTCCTCCTTCCTAGGGCTCGTTAAACTTACTAGGATGGATTCATTCAAAGAATGAACTTACATGCTGAACATATGTTATCCTCTTCATGTTGGCTATAAAAAATAAAGAGGTACTCGTTAGCAATAACGGGGGAAAATTAAAAGTGAACATCCTATGTGTATTTTGGGCAGCTTGTCGCTCTTGAACATGATACTCATCTACGGTTTGTGTCGGGTTGGGGACATACTACATTCGTCACTTTGTCTCCGTGGGATTTGGAAATCCATTTGCCTCCTATTCAATCACCCTCTTTTTTCATCATAATCTCTGATCCAATTTGAGTCAAATGTTTCCACACTCTGGAGTCATGTCGCCAATATGTTCAAGAGAAGTCCTTTTTGTCAAACATCTTCTGCTTATCTGACCTCCATTGTTACAATCCATAATCACTCCTATCATCTTGAGATATTTGTCGTTTCGTGTCGATGATGCGGGAATCATTATGGCCCTCCTTTGACGAATAACTTACTGTTGACTTTAGCTCATTATCCGGGAAGGTGGTTTAGAAAATTATTTTCACTAGCTTGGAGCTTGCATGCCTCAATGGCAAGTTCTTCGTTTTCAACAACAGGTTCACATCATTGGCCTTTGATTGAATGATTGTACATGTGTTCGACTTCAACATATTCATTCACTCTTGTAGATTGTGTTTTTGTACCTTGAGGTTCATCGTCATTATTGGTGGTCTCTCTCGCACCTTTTAACATTTTTCATCATTGACCAATAATCAGGTGGTTTCTACCATGTTCAACACCAACACATTTATTCGAATGGCTAGATTCGTACATTGGGCCGATTGAGATCACGGTGAAGACCCTGGGTCACATCTGATTTTGGTCCAGCTTGCGTGGGGTTATTGAGTATTCATGATTGTATACATGATCTTATCTATATAGATGGTTGCGTACATACCATGGATCCACTTCTATGATCTCTTTAGATGGATGGTTGTGACTATGCAATGGGTTCATGTGTTTTTTGATGCCTAGTGCAGAGTCATGTGGTTAGGCATATTCATACCAAAGAGGTCATATATTGTAAAATGTTTGATTTGGCAGGTTTCTTGGCAATGATCTGAGTTATTTTCCTTGGTTCATATACATTTCATCTATCACTCCCCGTTTTGCCTTCTTGCTTTAGGGGGGCATATGTTACACAGTAATTTTTCACCATGCTCATTTCCTGTCCCTAATCCTGAAATGCCCCGTGAGAGGCCTTGTGCAATGTTTCCACCATGAAGAAATATGTTAAGACTATAGAAATTTAATACAAAATGCATGTATATCCTGGATTCTCCTAATCTAACAATATGCTACTATTAAATACATAATTTCTTCTACTAATCTTTGCAGAAATTTAAAACAAAATCGCCAATAGCAATATTGTGAAGAAAGATCAATCACACATAACACAGATAATTTACCCGGGGAAATATTATAGCTAAAAACCCCACTATCTTCTATTGCGTATTATATCATGGATCATGAAACAATTACATAAAAAGTTCTGAGTACATGAGCTAACTGTCTCACACTGTCATACAAAAATTGGAAAGTTCCTTAGCCAATTTACTGTCTCCAAACAACCTGCCTCCACTGCGTAACCCCAGCTGATAGAAATCTTTGAATGAGTGAAATCCTGCATGCCTTAACTGCGCAATCCTCATGGGCACATCCAATGTGTGTGTGGTTTCATGTGTGCAGCCAAATAATGTCACAACTAATAGTTTACTTTCCTTTCACCTAGAACTCAACTGGGTCTCCACTAGAAAAGACATGCATACAGTTAATAGTAGTAAATATTCAGTTGCATGTGAGACCACTGGTTGTGAATTAATTAATAATTAATTCACTTGATCTCTCACTAGTGTATATTTATTTATAACTATCACAACTTAGTTTAACTCACTTAACTGAGTTAAACTACTTTACAACTTGCATAACTGCACTTCCAACTATGTTACAACTTCGAATCACTCAGTTACAACTAAGTCCACTTGCATGTCCTACCAACCAACCTCTTAACTCGAAATTCCTTTAGCTAACTAATTTGCCACTTCAGTTAATTATTTCCAAGTGCTCATTGAGAATAGATTATTGTTTATTGTCCAACTGATATTAAGGGATAATAATAGTCGACATACATCTATAAATATACATGCAATCTATAAATAGAACTTGCACATACATCTATAAATCAACATGCATCTATAAAGAGAATTTGCTCATGAATCTATAAATAGACATCCACCTAAAAATAGCCTGAGGCTCCATCCTAGTGTAGTTGCTTAATTTTCACTAGGATCTTCTTTTTGAATCTCAACACTCCCTCTCAACAAGAAAGGGATTATCCTTCACCCCGATCCTGTCTCTACGATATTTGAATTTGCTCCTGGTGAGTGCCTTCGTCAGAATATCTGCATCCTGATCTTCTATAGGAATTTACTGAAGCAACATGATCCTCCTCTGCAAAAAATATTTGAGATGATGGTACCAGATATCTATATGCTTAGAACTATCATGAAACACATGATTGATCAAGAGTTTAGTGCAACTCTGATTATCACAATGAATCACTGTCGGATATAAATGAGAACCAAACAAACCAACCAAGATATTTCTCATCCAGATATCCTAACATGTAGCTTGACTCACTGCCATGTATTCTGCTTCCCTAAACTGAGTGCCACAGATCTCTGCTTCCTGTTGTACCAAGAAATAGTTGTAGACCCGATACTAAAGATCCCCCCTGATGTGTTGTTTCTATCCATTGGGCTGCCCGGCCAATCTGCATCCGTGAACCCATGCACCTTCACCTCATCCGTCTGTCTGTACCATAAACCATAATTTGATGTGCCCCTCAAGTATCTTAGGACATGCTTACGCGCCTTCCAAAAGAGCTTGGTAGGATTAACCATAGCTTGACTCAGATGGTTAACCACATAGAAAATATTCGGTCTCGTGTTCACTAAATACATTAGCGAACCCACTAACTGTTGATAGACAGTAGCATACACTACCTCTCTAGAAGTAGCATCCTCTTTCCTTCAGTTTCCTAGAAGAGGAGTATCCATGGGTTTGCAGCCCTCCATATGAAGCTTACCCAGAATCTCCCTTGTATACTTTCCTTGAGACACAAAAAGTTCACCATCTTGCTGCCATATTTCCAATCCAAGGAAATAATGAAGGAGGCCCGTATCCTTCATCTCAAACTCCTTTGCAACATCCTCCTTGCATGAGTGTATCATATGCTCATCACTAGTAAATATTAAATCATCAACATAAAGAACAATGACTAAAATCTTACCCTCCACCACAATTTGGTATAGGTTTGCATCTGCTTCACTTTTGGTGAAGCCAGTCCAGTGAAATAGCTATCTATCCGAGTGTACCAAGCACGGGGTGGTTGCTTTAGCCCATACAACGCTCTTTTGAGTCAGCACACATGCGACTCGTTGTTGAAGATCTAAAAACCTTTAGGCTGCTTTATGTACACCTCTTCCTCAATGATACCATTGAGAAACACTGCTTCACATTCATCTAATGAATGCGCTAGCCCATCTGCGCTGAGAGAGCAAGGATGGTCCTTATGGAAGAATACCTTGTGACAGGTGCAAAGGTCTCTTCATATTCTATCCCCTCGATCTGTGGGAAGCCCCAGGACATAAATCTGGCCTTTTATTTCTCTACACTCCCATCAACAACTTGCTTTACCTTGTAGATCCATCTCGAACCTGCCACTAATTTATCAACTAGCCTTGGAACAATTTCCCAAGCACTGTTTTTTACAATGGAGTCATACTCCTCCACCATTGCATCTACCCATGTGGGCTCCTACACCTCTTCTTGAAACGAAGATGGTTCAATCACAATACATTTTCTCATGAGATCAATGTATCTGGTAAATCGGTCAGGAGGCTGTCTTTGTCTGTGTCGTGAAGTAGGGGCTCCTACATTCTGTGCAGCATCAAGTCTCAGCCTATCAGCTTCTTCGGTACTCCTTTTGCCAGTTCTGATGGTTGGATATGCATGAGTGGACTCCTCCACTCCATGAACCTCCTCATGTGGCTGATCCACATCTAGAGACTCATCTTTAGGAACCAACAGTTCCTCCTCCATATGTAATTCTAGCTCCCTCTCAAGCGACAACCGCATGGCTTTCTCCCTCATCGAATTTTATATCCCGTCGCATAATAGTAATCTTAATGTTAGGAAAATACACACGATAATTATGGGGTGTTTCTATGTACCCCACAAAAATCGCAACTTTAGTAGTTGGCTCCAGCTTCTTCTTGGCATTCTTGGTCACATGCAAATAAACATATGAGCCAAAAATCTTAAAGTGTGAAACATCTGGTTTCTTACCAGTGAAAGCTTCTTCAGGTGTACTGATGCCAAGTACTCTATGAGGACAACAGTTTTTCACATAAACCGCAATGTTGCATGCTTCCACCCACAAATGCATTGGTAGGCCCTGATCATGCAACATTGCTAGTGCTACACCCACGATCGTTCTGTTCTTCCTCTCTGCGACCCCATCTTGCTGTGGGTTATGAGGCGCTATGAGTTCTCTTTGAATTCCTTCTTTGCTGTAGAATTTCTTGAATTTGTTAGAGATGCATTCTCCACCATTATCGCTCCTAAGAGCCTTCTCTTTCTTCCCCGAATCTTTCTCCACCAATGCCTTAAACTCACAAAAATTTTAGAATGTTTGATCCTTCTTCTGCATGAAGAAGATCCAACATTTATGAGAAAAGTCATCAACAAAAATAATATAGTACTTATGTTTTGTTGTTGAAGCAACCAAGAATGGTCCACACACGTCTCTGTGAATTCTCTCAAGGATCCCCGAAGCACAGTTCTCCTTCTCATGAAAGGTGGACTTTACATACTTCCCCATGGTGCAACCCTTGCACTAATCTAACTGAGCAAGTGTTCCCATTGGAATTCCAGTAGATATTTGTTGCATGACTTTCAAGGCTCCATGATGAAGATGAACCAATCACTTGTGCCATAATTCGCCCTCATCCCAGCTCACCACCTTTTCCGCCTTGCCCATCATGGCAGCACATCCATCTACCTCTAGCTTGTAGAGATTCTTAACTCAAATCCCTATCCTCTTTGCTTGACACATTGTTTTATGCCACAGGAAAGATTTTCCATCACTAAAAAACAACGTCATAGCCTTCGTCCTCAACATTACGACTGAGACCAATTTTTTCTTCAGACCTGGAACATGCATAACATATTTCAATTGAAACAGTTTACCAGAATCCCTCTGGAAGGTAATGGTACCAATCCCGGTAGCACTGTACGTCCATCGTCGCCCATATCTATATGCATCTGGAGATATTTCTCCTCCAAGTCACTGAAAATTTCCTTATCTCCTATCATGTGAAAGGAAGCGCCACTATCCAAATACCACACCGATCCCAATGCACTTGACACCATGCATGCGATCAAAGAGAATTCAAGCTCAAATTGTGAGGCAAGGGCCTCACTAGCTGCAGCTACAACAACCTTCTTGTTCTTCTTCTTTTGCAGATAGTTAGTAGCAAGATGCCCATGTTCGTGACAGTGAAAACACTTCACCTTGGACATATCCAACTTCTTGCCTTTAGACTCAGATTTGGAATGGAATTTCTTCCCCTTCCCCTTCTTCGCCTTGGAAGCCAAAGCAAAATCCTCTTCATCATCATGCTTTGATGAAGAGCCATCTCTAGTGTTCCGCATAAAATCCTCCTGCACTATATTCGACCATAGTCATTCCCAATTTGACAATTTTTCCCATTCGTTGATAGAGTCTTCATAACTGTGCCAACTCTTAAGAGTCCCAAGAGAGCCAAGCTCACCAAATAATCATCAGAAATAGTTCTTCACGCACTCCCCAGTTCATCCCAACAATGGACAAACTTCATGAGATACTTTGGAATGTTGTCACCCTTTTCCATCTTGATCTTCCTAAGTTTATATTTGAGCACCAATTTCCTATGGTCGCTGGTGCTTTGGAAAATATCCATCAAAGCCTTCCACATAGAATATGGTGTGGCTTTCCCATGGAGGCTTGAGACAATATGGTCTCGTACTCCCTCCAACAAGATCCTCCTCGCCTTTTCCACTTTCTTTTTCCATGCATCAAGATTGGCAGCATCTGATGAAGTAGGCTTAGGAACATCATTGTCAATGAATTCCTTCAAGCCATTGTCTTCGAGAACTGCCTCCATCTTGTCCTTCCAAGAAATGTAGTTCGAGCTGCCCTCGAGTGCATACTCTAACCTCAAACCATTGAAAGCCATTTCAATCTTGAATCAGTTGTAGCACCAAGAAAGTATTTCTACAAATTCAATTTTTTTCTACCAACAAACTCAGCTCCTGCTTCACTACTGCAATCTCCTGTGCTCCGATACCATGTAGAAATTTAATACAAAATGCATGTATATCCTAGATTCTCCCGATATAACAATATGATACTGTTAAATACATAATTGCTTCTACTAATATTTGTAGAAATTTAAAACCCCACTATATTCTATTATGTATTATATCATGGATCATGAAAAAATTACATACAAAGCTCTAATCCAAGAGCTCTCAGTACATGAGCTAACTGTCTCACAATGTCATACAAGAATTGGAAAGTTCCTTAGCCAATTTACTATCTCCAGACAACCTGCCTCCAATGTGCAATCCCAGCTGATAGAAATCCATGATTGAGTGCAATTCTGCTTGCCTTGACTGCACAATCCTCATGGGAACATCCAATGTGCATGTGGTTGCATGTGTGCAACCGGATAGTGTCACAACTGATAGTTTACTTCACTTTCACCTATAACTCAACTGTGTATCCACTGGATCTAACATGCATGCAGTTAATAGTAGTAAATATTCAGTTGCATGTGAGACCACTGGTTGTGAATTAATTAATAATTAATTCACTTGATCTCTCACTAGTGTATCTTCAGTTACAACTAGCACAATTGAGTTTAACTCACTTAACTGAGTTAAACTACTTTACAACTTGCATAACTACACTTCCAACTCTGTTACAACTTCAAATCACTCAGTTACAACTAAGTCCACTTGCATGTTCCACCAACCAACCTCTTAACTCGAAATTCCTTTAGCTAACTGATTTTCCACTTCAGTTAACTATTTCCAAGTGCTCATTGAGAATAGATTATTGCTTAATGTCCAACTAATATTAAGGGATAATAATAGTCGACATGCATCTATAAATAAACATGCAATATATAAATAGAACTTGCACATACATCTATAAATAGACATGCATATATAAATAGAATTCGCTCATGCATCTATAAATAGACATCCACCTAAAAATAGCCTGAGGCTCCATCCTAGTGTAGGCGCTTAATTTTCACTAGGATCTTCTTGTTGAATCTCAACAAAGACAATCCCTGAATTCTCAAAGAAAACTACCTTCGAAGATTATTGAAGAAAATTGGTCAA
This sequence comes from Pinus albicaulis, assembly GCA_034641835.2. Lineage (NCBI taxonomy): Eukaryota > Viridiplantae > Streptophyta > Pinopsida > Pinales > Pinaceae > Pinus > Pinus albicaulis. The sequence goes on from JAXQQM020060351.1 coordinate 132,822, forward strand.
AATCCTAGTTTCCTAGGTCAACGTGTTTCCTCATTTCATGCTCGCATTGATGTCAGATTGATAGTTCTGGCTTAGCATTGCCAACACCCTTATTTCTTGGAAAACCACGTTGATCCCTTTCTGGCAGTGTTTCCTCAAATGGCGAAGAAGCTTCGACCTCTAGAAATTCTAGGGTGGTGAGTTGGTTGTTAAACGGTGGTGATAGAGTCGAGCTCTCTGATTTTAGAGCTTTGATCTCATCCATGGTGGTTTATCCCTTAGAAAGTGGACCTTCCTCTTCCTTTCTTGGGCTCTCTACCTCTTCTCCCTTCCTATAATTGGTCTCCATTATTCCACTACTAGTTGGTCATTATTGGGCTGGTATGAACTCTCGTTCCATTTACGTTGTTGCACTATGATAATGCCTAAGGTGCTTGGGAGAAGGAATTCTTTAGAGCTTCGGTGAAGGAATCATGTTTTCACCAAAGGGATGTAAGATCTTCCTTTCATATTTATCAATAAAACATCCGGTGTTTTCTTTCTACATTTGTCTAATATTTTAGGCAAATATTTTGGCACTCCTTGATCTGCTAGATAGCTAATGTTTATGATTATTATGTATTGGATTACGTTTTTTTTGCCTCTTGATCTTTCGCAGGTATTCGTGTGCCACCAGTAACAAGGAGAAAGCCTAAAAGGATGGTGGATCAAGGTCATCATCAACGGGTTCAAACATAGCATTGGGAGAAAGGTACCTCTATCTATTTCCTTGTAGAATTTTGAATATTAGCTAAGAAAGCTTTGCATTAGAAAATATCTCAAGTTGCTAGACCCACTCTAGGGTTAGAGAGATCGCCTCTATCAGCAGAGGGGATTTATCTTGACAACGCTAAGAAAGTACAAGTCATGTACAAGTTCCATGCTCAATCATGAGATTTTGCAAACCCATTATGAGAATTTTTTCTATTATGAACTTTTTTCTCAAGTTCCATGCTCAATAATGATATTTTTCCAACTCATTATGAACTTTCTTCTCAATTATGAGTTTTTCTCAGTTATGAATTATTTTGTAAATTTTAAATTGTGACGAAATAATAATTTCCATGTGAAATAATTAATGATATTTTTACTCAATTATGTAATTTCACCCTCATAAAATCTAATAACATCCCTTCAAGGTATATAGTGGAAAATACAAGTATAACACTCTTAGAATATTTTCACATTGTTTCATTCACTGTTAAAAATATATATTTTGCTTGAAACGATTGAGTGTGTTTTTTTGTGTTACAATTGATTACCTTATATGATTCATTCTCTGCAAAAGGATATTACTATAAACCCATTAAAGGTTCAAGCCATTTTTTAGTTTTCTCTCCCAATAACTCTACACCAATTGCAAAGTGTTGAAGGCAAGGCCAATTTTCTTCATCGATTCATTCTTAATTACGCTATGTGTGCTCATGGGTTTTTGCATTTGTTACATTATGACATACTCTTTGTATGGAATGACCAAACAAAAAAAACAATTGATGCATTAAATAATGCACTTACATTGACTATTTTAACTATCCCTCTTGACCTTAACAAGGATTACAACATTTATGTCTCTATTTCAACATCTATTATGGTTGGTGGGTTAATTCATGAAGGGGAGGATGGTTGTGAGCACATCATATACCACATTAGAAATAACATTTTAGGAATACCATTTAGTTATTATCGTGATAAAAATTTAGGGTTATTTTTAGTCTTTTTCGTAACAAAATTTATCATTATACATTACTCTAAAAAACTAAGGTTGCTAATTCAAACCCCATGGAATGCATTTTGAGGCATCACATTATTAATGGTAAGTTCAATCATTGGCCTGTGATCCTTTGTGAATATGATTTTGATTTTTCCACTTGGGTCTAATGAATCATTGGCCCTTTGTAACACCCTCATTCCACATCTACGCAAGTAATCGGGCAACCGAGGTAAATATGCGATGAGAGGCCACTATAATGGGATTCAACCTCATAAGTGACCTTAAGTAAGTGGAATCAATAGAAACTCCCAGGAGCCATCCCAACCACTTAGGTAACCAGCCCCTGGGTCCCACTGGGTTTATAGACCATTAAACCCATGGACACTCTCTTAATATGGTAAAGGGTGCGTTTGGGAGGCTCTGGACGCTCCCACAGCACGGACATGCATGCGTCCAAGGATTTTTTTCCTCTGAATCGTGCCAACATCCATAGGATTTGAGCCACTTTTTCAGGCCGAGAGCCCAGGTCACTGCCCAGGACTCAATGATAAGTTCAAAAATGAATTGTAACAGTGGAATAATGATATGTTTACAAAAACAATGAAAAAGTATAGACTGAACCCCTACTAGCCATGATAGTAATTTCATCAAACATGTCATAAATATGTAATTTATAGGTTTAAACAACATATTTGAGCATAGGGGTCTCATACTTATTTGAGAATCAATAAGAAGCATTGTTCCCTTATATCATTAGTTACATTGTCATCTATTTGGTCATAGAGACATTGTTAATTCATTTACTATTATGTATGAGGTCTTAATGTAAATGTGCTTGAGGTTATATAAATTACAAGTGATAAAATTGAGTTTTTGTGAGCTTTTATGTTAAATTTTTATACACATAAAACAACAAATTTAAACTCTAAACAACTAGAAAATAACAAACAAATACACCATAAAACTAACCACAACACAACAAGTGATGAAGCAGTTCACCCCTCATGGGCTACGTCTCTTGGTCCAGTTTCCAATGGCTTGGCCTTATATAATTATGCTAAAAAATCGTGGTTACATCAGTTAAAAGTGCTCCAATGGCTTCAAAACTTGTTCCATTAGCTTCAGAACTGTAAAAAATGCATGTCTAGCCTCTTTCTACTCCCAAATTGGTAAAAACTGAAGAAGTTATGAGTTTCCCTAGCTTTGTTTCTAGTCGCTCTACAAATTCCCCAAAATTTGGAACTGTCCTACAATTTCACCCCGAATTCCGCTAACGGAGTAACAAATATGCAGATTTTTGGCGCAAATTATGGGAGAGTTAAAATGCATAATGCGGCCTTAAACTCAAATTTTAAATCATGATAAACAATGGTCGAATTAATATTTTTAATAAAAAAATTTGGCAAGCTCTGCCTCCGCCATGCCTATGGTTCCGGGTCAAGCCTCATATACATATAATATCTTTGGGGGGTTGGGGTTCGGGGCTAAGCCCTGGCCCCTTACCCCAAACCTCCACAATATTAAACTTTATATAATGGTTTGGATCGTTGGTTAACAAGACCCAATGTATAGCCCGACTGGTTAGAGCGTTGCGCTGTTGGTTGTGAGGTCGATAGTTTGATCCCACCGAATGTTAATTTAGACTCCAAAAAAAAAATTGGTGGCCCTCGTGCTGCCATGTGGCAGCCTCCGGTTGGGTCACGTGATAGCATGTGGTTGGCCACCATCCAACCAATATAATTTTCCCACACTAGCACCAATGAAATTTGGCCAAGTGGCAAGAGCTGATTAGCCCAACGAGCCCAGTCAACCATGCCCAGTCAGCTATACAGACTGTTGACTTGTTAGGCTGCACAATTTGTGCTAATTTTTTTCTTGTTTGGGAAAACAAACAGAACTCGTTTTGGGGAGCATACGGTGTCGGTTTTTCGCGAAACAAGTTGTACCAGATTCAAAATGATGAGATCTATGCAAGCACATAGCTTTTGATTCATTCCAACAACTTTCATTTTTGGGCATATTTTTTAGCACCTGATCACTCCTCCACACTAGAAGATTTTGGACCCCAAAATATCACTTTCAATTGTTTAGTATATGAGAGTACATTTCCCTTGCCTTTCCAATATAAATCCATTTGGATTTTCTCCTTTGAGCCCCACACGAAGGTACTCCACATTCCCTCATTTTGAAGTCCTTGTTCTTTTGTCAAGAATGGTGTCTTGTTGTAGTTCGTCAAGGTATTCAAGAGAGAAATACTCAATATAAGGAATATGAACATTCTCTCTTTGATCTTCAATCAAAGGAGGCTCATAACCTTAAGTTATAAACATTAACAACAACATAAATTTTCATATATGAAGGCAAATCCAACCTTAAGGAATTATCACCAATATTTTCTAAAAATTTTGAATGGAACATATTGAATTGGTTTCAATTTTTTACCTTCTCCTTGAAGCATTTATTTGCTAAAGTGAAGCCAAAATTCATCACGAACTTGGAAATTGTGATATATACAATGCTTATCATGCCTTGTTTTATACTTGACTTGGCTCTTTTCCAGCTTTTCTTGAACTACTTGATGTACCAATTGTATTTGTTCAATGAACTTCTTAGATTTGTGTATGTTAGTATGACCATTAATAGCAACAACCTTTCGAAAAATGATCCAAAGGAGACTTGGGAAAGTATCCCAAACATGCTTCAAATGGTGATGTTTGAGTTGAAGAGTGCTTGGCATGATTGTAAGCATGTTGAACATAGTGAAAATGTTCATACCACAACTTAGGATGCTTGCTCCAATAACTGTGAAGAATATGTATCACCATCCTGTTCACCACCTCTGTTTTCGGATGAAATGTTGTAATATTTTTCAATTTAGTGTTCATGAATCCCCACAAGCTTGACCAAAAGTTCCCAAAAAAGCAAGAATTTCGATCACTAACAATGGATGTGGGAAATCCAAAATGCACCCATACATTATGAAATAATAACTGAGCATTTTTTTCAACTGTAATTTTCTTTTTACATGGCATCAAAATACACAGTTTTTTGAACCTATCCACAACTACATAAACATAATCATGATTCCTTTTTGACATAGGAAGACCTCCAAAACATTCCATAGAAATACTCTCCCATGGATGAGAAGGTACTAGAAGTGGTGTGTACAATCCTAACTTTCTATTGCTAGGCTTACTGACAACACACAATGAACATCCTTTAATAAAACATGACACACTTTCAAGCATACGAGGCCAATAACAATACCTCTGTATATGTGCCACCATATTACTTACACCGAAATGACCAAAAATAAGAGAAGTACGTGCCTCTCTTATGATGTTGACTCTTTCTCCCTATGGAATACAAAGCTTACCAATATGGTATAACACGTTATCATGCATGTGATAATCCAATTCATCTACTTGGTTCCGTTGACTCAAAGTTGCATATACATCTTGAAAATCACTATCTAAAGCATATTGTTCGACATATCTCTCATGCAAAATAGAATAATTCTTAAGAATAGTAGCAACACTAAAAATAGGCCTAGAAAGCATGTCAGAAAATTTATTGTAGATACCTTTCGTATACCTTATCACCAAGTGGAATTGTTGAAGAAAACCCATCCATCGAAAGTGTCTTGATTGCTGTAACTTTGTTTGTGATTGTAAGTATTGCAATGGTTTATGATGAATGTGAATGATTGTTTCCTTACCCATCAAGTAGTGTTTCGACTTTTTAACACTTTGCACCAATGCATACAATTCCTTGTCATACGTAGTATAATTAATCACTAATCATTAAAAGTTTCTGAATGAAAACAAATGGGCTTACCATGTTGCATGAGGACTACACCCATGGCATAGTCACCAACATTAGTCTGAATCTTAAATGACTATCTCAATTTTGGAAGTACAAGTACTGGAGTTGAACTGATCTTTTCCTTCAATGCATCAAATGCCTTTTTATGTTTACCTCCCCACTAGAAGACCTCCTTCACACTTTTTAATGCATGCAATGGAGCCGCGACACAAGAGAAGTTAGCAATAAACTTCCTCCAATATTGGGATGCTCCCTAAAAGATTCTTACCTTCGTAACTGTTTTGGGCTTTGGCCAATTCAAAATGAAATCAACCTTGGAGGGATTGATTTTTAGTTCACCTCCTCCAACAATATGACCCAAATACACTAAAGAAGTTTTTCCAAACTCACACTTTGACATCTTTAAAAACAATTGTTCTTTCTTCAAGACATCAAGTAACTTTTTGACATGAGTGACATGTTCTTCATGAGATTTACTGAAAATCAAGATTCCGTCTAAGTAGACTATCACAAAATCATCTAGAAATGGCCACAATACATCATTCATCAAACGCATGAAGGTAGCAGGAGCATTGGAAAGACCAAATGGCATAACTAGCCATTCAAACAAACCTTGTTTTGTTTTGAATGTTGTCTTCCATGTCACCTTAAACAATTCTAATTTTATGATAGCCACTCCTTAAGTCCAACGAAATTCCATACACATGCACCATGTTCCATCCTTCTTTGGCACCAAGAAAATAGGTGACCCGCCTGGCGAAGTACTTGATTTGATGATCCGTTTGTCCAACAACTCTTGAATTTTCTTTTTAATTTATGCACTTTCCATCATTGACATCTTGTACATGCTAATGTTAGGAAGAGTAAATTCTTGTTGCAATTGTATTTCATGTTGGATTCCCCTCTTGAGAGGCAATCCTTTTGGCTCCAGAAACATCTCATCATATTGGTTAACAACCTTAACCGAATCAAATTTCAATCTTGAGTCATAACCTTGAAAAGCTTCATTCTCATCATCATTATTTTTTTTTTACCATTAAAAGCACAAAATTCTTGCTAGGGTTAATGAGTCTCTTCATTTGTCTGACATTTACAAGTCAAAGTTTTAGTTTCTGTCGATATGCTCTAACAATTTTTTCAATACCATCTTCGAACAAGTGATACTTGTTTTCACGGCAATGAAAAATAGATTTCCTATCATATAAATACAGGCTTCCCAAAACAATTCCAGAAATATCATGTGGAACTACATCAAGCTCAAATTCATCAAGAAAGTTTGTTGTAATTGCAAATTTAAGTATGCATTTCCTCGTCACTTGTAAGTTTATATTCTTGCATATCCAGCCTAAAGGATAAGGTCTTGTATGAAGAATGGTCTCTAAATTTAACTTCTTGACTAAGTCTTCAGAAATAAAATTTGCTTGTGAACCATTATCAAAGAGTGTGTTAGTCATCAGTATTTTTCACTATCTTTAGATGACTATAGGATGGTCCTAGATTTCTGAAAACAACCTTCCTTGAATATTTTGAGTTTCAGAAATCTCACTGCCTTCATTATCCTCATGGAAAATTTTTCACTATTCTACCAGTTTTCCATTTCATGGTCACCCTGTCACTCCTAAAAACTCCTATGGGCTGATACCTCTCATTTTCAGCCTCCTTCCCTGCTTATGACCTCATTTCCCTATTTCCCCCTTGTCACTGAACTCCAATTTCCCTCTAGGGATTTCCTATAGCGAACTCATTCCCTTTTTCCCCAGGTCCCTCAAGTATGGATGGTCTTAAAACTATCTCTGTAGGCTCTTTAGATCAATCAAGTACATTGGATTTTGGATCTTCAATACAACACTTTGAACATAATCTGTTTTCACTTGAAGGTCTTCAAGCCAAGTTTTAGTCAAAGTCAGGTCAAAGGACCCTCCCACTAGGTCATTAGGGTTTTTACATATTTTAAGGTCATCATTGGATGTTTCAGGCACTGCTTTTCCTTTGCTAGAATCTAGCTCAGATGTAATAGAATGCCAAGACATGGTTATTCAAGAAATACCTAAAACGTTTCCAAAGAAGACTATCCTTTCAGTTCAAAGTCTGCAAATGAGAAAAGTGGACAAAGTTTGGCACTTATGTAGGAGTGTTGAAATTTGTGTTGGAAAAAAGTGTTGATGAGGTAGACTATCTACTCCTAAATGAAGACAACTTACAGCAGAGGAAAGGGAGACAATTTGGTCTTAAGGAGAACTAGGGTTTTCAACTTGATGGTCCAGTTGAGTGCAAAAAATAGTGATCTATTTCAGAAATGACATGGAGAAGGTACACAAGTCCAAACATGAAGAAAGTCTATCAGAGACTATTGATGAGATTTGGAAAAGGTGAGGTGAACTGGACATAAATGAATGAACTTGAAAGGGCTATAGAGAACTTAGAAGGCAACACTGATGATTGTTGTAAAGCACTCCAGACACCTAGGGTTTTGGGAAAGTGGCCAGAGAATGTGAAATGATGATTTGAACTCCATGATGGAATCAAAGAGGATTTTGAAGATGTCACTGTGTGATCAGATCCCAAACTTGTAAAAAATGAGCTTGCCATCTCTAAATGAGCAAAAGATGAGTTGAGCTCCAAGGTGGGAACAAAAGAGATTTTTGGAGATGTTGTTATATGAACAAATCCTAAAGTTTTCAAAATCAACTTTTCATGCCTCAAGGAGTAAAAGCAAAGCCAAGTTAATGTTTTCAAGTCACCTGCAAGAAAAAGTGTAAAGAATATTAGCGAGAAAGGAAAAAAGGCTTAAAAAATTAGGAAGTGGGTTTTCAAAAGTTTAATTAATATTCCCAAGTCTATAAAAGCTCATTTTATATTTCAAAGGACTCATTGTTGCATTTCAAAATACCAAGAGCAATCAAGAGAGAAAAACTTGTGAGTTTTCTAAGAAAAATTTGGACAAATTTGCCTGGCGCTGTGCGCTCATCTTGGCACTGCGCCCTTGTCAATTTTTCTCCATACAAATTACACTAGCGTTGCATGCCTGGAAGTGAGCGTTGCGCACTGGGGAAGGCGCTGCGCTCTTACCCAACATTCTCAGTTCAATTTTCCTTTGGCGCTGCGCCCTCAGTTTAGGCTCTACACCCTTGGCCAGGAAGGGTTTCTAATCACTCTAACAACTCAAATCACCTCAAACTACTTCCAAGCTCTTATCAAAGTTCCTCCAAGAAAACCTTAAGGGTAAGTACATGATATGCACCTATATTCAAGAAATTTTGGTTTTTTCCTAATGAATGAAATCAAACCCTAAAAGAAACCCTAAATTTCAAAGCTTGAAATCATTGTTTGAACCTCATTTCATATTCCTAGGCAAAAAAAGGGCCAAGCGCGGAACACCACTGGCGCTGCGCTCTTTTTTGGGGCACCCAATGGAGGAAAAATTTACATTTTCATGATCCTTAGGCCAAGGAAATCACCCTCAGAAAGTTTCAAATCATTTGGAGTAGAACTCATCCCTCAAAAGGGCCAAAAACAAGCAAAAAATCACCTTTCTTCCCTCTTTTTAGCACTGGCACTGCGCCCTGAGAAGTCTTGGAAAAAGTGATTTTTGGCTAAGAAAATGGAAACCAATATGAAAAGTAAAGCCATTTTTGGAAACTAGACAAGACAAAATTTCCAATGAGCTATCATGGAGCTCATTTGGACACCGGGAAGGCCTCCAAATATTAGCTGAAAAAAGAGAAATTTTCCCAGTTTTGGCGCTACGCCCTTGAATCTTAGCGCTGCGCCCTTGCCAGAAAATCAACAAAAGACGCTTGGAGTTATTGAAAAATATATTTTGGGGGTTTTGAAGGTAAATCACTCCAGATTTAGTTGAGGAATTATGTTAGAATTTATTTTGCATTTAGTTAGGATATTTGTGCCTTGGGCCTTGCATGGTTTCATAGGACAAAATGACATTTATGTGTAATTAATGACTTATAAAACCATAACTAGGGTTTTGATCCTCCTTTTCAAGTTAAATACTACACGGAGGCTTCATTGTTTTTGTTGGTTGATTTTTGAGCTCAATATCATAGACTTGGAGTTGAGAAGAAATTGGCTTTGGAGTTTTGTGAATGCTTTGATTTGAATGGCAATGGAGCAAGCACATTTGTAGGATTCATGAACATGGTTAATGGTGATCTCTTTCTAATTTAGTACTTGTCTTCTTATGTTTTCAATTTGTTTCATATTTTCTCATGCAGTAGAACAGAAAGTTTAGGTTAAGATATGTTGATTAGAGGCACCTTAACTCTGTCTGCTTTCTATTGCTTAGATGTTTTCCTCTACTAGGTTTGCTTGAAGAAATCAAGACTTCCCTTTTTCTCCATGTTCATCTAGTTTGTTTCCTTGAGATTAAATCAGTAGATTATTACTAAAGAAGTTTATGGTTTGCCTTGTCCTTTGGTTTTTCTTGAAATATTGTTCTCAAGGTTTTCTTTGAAGTTTACAAATTAGGGTTTAGGCTAAAGAAGTTTATGGTTTTCCCTATCCTTTAGTCTATCTTGAAATGGTTACTTTGAAGGTCTTACAGTTTGATTAAGGAATTCAGGAGTTCCCTGCTCTTTGATCATTACTTTTGTATTATCTTGCATGTTTTCTTTCTCTGAAGGTAGATAGCTAGAGAAATTAGGAGTTCCCTACTCTCTAGGGTTTGCTGGATTGTTGTCTTAATGTTTACTTGCTAGGGTTTGGTCAAAGAAGTTTATGGTGCGCCCTGTCCTTTGATTCTTTCTTATGCATAGTGTTCTTAAAGACTTTTCTTGTTATAGTACATGTTAAAGGATTCTTAACTTCCCTTTAAACCTACTAATCTCACAATTTAATGTTCACTTCACTCACATAAGCTTTGAAGATCCATTTGGCTTTGTTTAACTTTCCCTCTGAAACACCCTTGACCTATTGTTGTACTTTTCAAGACCTTTTGCAAACTCCATAGCCCAATGGTTTAAACCTCTCTTACTCTATTTGTTCTGCTTGACAAACAACCTAAGCAAAAAAAACAAAAAAAACAAACCCTATCATTATAACTAGCCTAAAATCAATCAAGTTACATATTTTACACAAATATAGAGAGATCCCTCTCTGAGTCCCGGAAGGCTAGGTCCTAGGGCTCCAAATTTGGTTTGATGTTACCCTTGTTCAATTTGGTCTTGCCAATTTGACAAATTACAAGGACCTAACATAATGGCCACTCCACTGGGGACTCTGAGTAAGTAACACCTTAAATATTCCTTTAAAACTCAAAAAACCCCTATCAAACTTAGATAAATCAAGTGTTAGCCAAAAATGGTATCTGATTTATTCACCATACTGACACAATGGTGACTCTGCTGGGGAACACCTATTGAAAACCTTAGTGTTATATAAAGAACTCAGAAAACCCAAAAATATCTCAAGATTGGTATCTAGTTACTAATGGTGGATAGCAACCAGCCACAAGAAAGTTGAAAATCATCCACCTGACGACTCCAATTGAGATCAGTTCTATACAAAGACTCCATTAGAGGAAGAACCTGAAAACATGACCAGTCATACTAGAAAGAGAGAGTACTCAGGCCTAAATTGGATTCAAGAAATTATTGTTTTTATCTATAACTATGTTCTATCCTACTTTAAGCCTGATCAAGAATACACTGATGAGGTCTACATTGATCATTGGAAAGATCTAAAGCCTCAAAAAGCTAAACTCCAAATTGTAGACCCTTTACATGCTTATACCCCTGTGCACATTCTTAACGCACTTGTGAAGAATCCAGGAAAACATGAGCGTCATACTATCTCACCTACTTTTGTTGAAATCTCAAATGGTTATAAGCCTCAATCTGTTCTGCCTATACCTGTAAAAATTCTGGACATATACAAGCCTCTGGTTTTGCCTCCTATCCTCCATGACCTTCCTGCAAATTGTATAAACAAACTACTTAGATTTGATGGAGAAGACTTAAAAGTCACTGCTGAAAAGCACATTCAAAATCTTGAGGACCTCCTTGATCTGTTTGAGGTAGAAGAAGATGAGGTGCGTATTAGAATGTTTGCTCTATCATTGCAAGGAAAAGTTAAGAGTTGGTTCAGAGATCTTCTAACTTCAAGCATTAGAAATTTTTATCAATTCACTCAAGTCTTCCTAGATAGGTGGGTGGTCATGGGAAATGTTTTTATTATCATAGATGAATACAAACATTTGAAAAGACATACAAGGGAGACAATATAACACTTTTCATCCAGGTTCAATAAAGTATACCATGCAATACCTGCCAAGATAAAGCCACCCACAGGGTGGGCTCTCTTGCACTAACCAAGTGCCTTTGACCCAGAGATGGAATTCCAGATAAGATAAAGGGACCCTTCAACCATGGAGGAAATGCAAAGGATGATAGTTGATGTGGAAGCCAACATGCTGAATAGGGAGGCAAAGCTAAAAGAAATAAAGGACAAAGTAGATAAAGAGAAACTGATATCTTCAGAGATAAAGCTAGATATGTTGACAGACACAATCATCAAAATGATGCATATGATTGGAAAGAAAGAGGAAGAGTACAAGGTTGAGGTTGGAGATGATTATTCAAAACATCTGGTACTATTTTCTTGGGAAGAACAAACTCAGTCATTACAATGAAAAAATAACAATTAAAATATGCATGTTGAGCAAGATTGCAAAGAAGAAAATGTAGGAGGTTGTCAAGTAAGTACTAGATGCCTTCCTACGTCTTGTGCCTCACTATTAAGAGAGCATTGCAAGCAAGTTGCAAATAGAAATGAGGAATTCTCTAAGGAATCAGTCAGAGAAGAAATGGATGATATAAACCACTGTGTTTCAATCCCAGGAAAAGAAGAATCTATTGGCCATAAGCACTCTCCTTCTAATCCCAACTACCATAGATCAGAAAATAGACTTATAGATCAACATATGGTGGAGCAATCTGCTGATATAGTGTGCATATTGGATGGCATTCCTCCTATGGATAAGCTTCCCAAGTATGATCAATATGATGATGATTATGTTCTCCAGACTCAAGCTAACACTACAGAAAAATCAGTAACTAGTTTGTGGGACAAAGACAATAATTTTCAGTAGCTCAAATATAGTGATCGATAAATACAAATTAGATATGAGAGTGAAGAAGAAAGTGCAGAAAGTTTGAAAGAAAGGGGAGGATCTTTACCTTTTTGTTATGCTTCATTTCAGTTCATCAAAGACAACCTTAATGCAATTAGAAATCAACAGTCTTTGGGTATTGTTATTAACAACAAATGAGACCTTCAACCTTATGATCAATCTTCATAAGAGAAAACAAGCAACTGTGTTTCTATTAAAAGAAATCAGATAATGCCTCCTCCTTTAATAGAAGAAGAAATCAATCAAATTCTGAATAGGCAGCTAGCCTCTAAACCTTTATATAAAGAAGTTATTTTTGTTTTCTCTCCTGCTGATTTATATGCTACAACCTTGCCTCATGAAGAAACAAAGAAACAAATTTATACTGAGGCTGTACTGCTTTCTCTAGAAGAGATATTGCTGGAGAACACTCCTAATGAGGGCCTCCAGATAGAATTTAGCCCATTAAATCAAGGCATACCAGCGTTGTTCACAAACAACACAGTAATATATAATGAGGTTGCCGAGTTAGATGATCATAAAGAAAAGGTGGGGTGTCTTTCTCAAAAGCAACCCAGGCACAACCAAGTGGAACAAGAAGTAGTCCTGGATACAACTAATTATTCAAATCCTCAGAGCTAGGTATTATTTCAGGATCCCTTTTATGTTTTCTTAGAGGAATTTAAAGAAGGAACATGCTATGCCAGGAATGGTTTGTTACAAAGTGTAAAGAAGGTCTTGAGCACTGCTGTTCAAAAGCAAGTGAGATGGGAGTGACCTTTTTGTCTTTTCAGCATACCCAAAGGGCTGAATGAAAATCAATCATGTAGTCACTTACTTGATTGGCTGTATTGGAAAAGAGAGTTCACCTAATGCAGATATCATATACAAGTTATATTAAGATATATAGGTGTGTAAATAAGCTCAATACTATGAGCATCTATTTAGTTTTAGATTGTTTAGAACAAAAAGAACAAAAAGAGGGCAGATAAAAGAAAAGGTAAAGCCCCATACCAAAAAAGAATATGTCTGAAAGTGTGCAAGTCCAAATGCCACCACTTTTGAGGAAGAAAAGTCTTGTTTAGTCATACAGCCTAACCATGATTGAACATGTTTTAAATTTCTGCTGATAAGTTAGAAAATGAAGATTAGCCAAACCATCTAAACTTGGCTCATCAATAGACTAGGTTAGGAAAATATATTGGTCCCCAAAGCTCAAATCTGAACCAAAAAATAAAAGAGAGGGATGAATGACAAACTCCAAATCACAGGCCTCACTTTTAGTTTTAATTTTTGCAAAATAATCTGTGTGCTACTTATCCAAAATGCCACAGCTCATGAAAAATCAAATTGCTTAACCTTTATTTGGTCATGTTTTAAATTTCATGTTAGTAGATTAGAGAATGAAGATCTATCAAATTGTTTAACCTTGACAGATAAGTAGATTAGGTAGAGAATAAGAGGGCTTATCAGCCTAATCTGAGCTCTTGGAAGTTATAAGGGTACACGTAGATAATTTTTATGCTTTCAAAAGAAAATGATGTCAAGGGTTTGCAACTCCAAGTGCACCCAGAAGAAGAAAAAATGTTAGGCAAAGTATGATGGGTAGGTAGAATTGATATTGAAGCAAGCATGTTTTTTCAGATTTTAAGATCATAGCTTCAAAGAAAAGGAGTAAATCAATAAGTGAAGAAAGAGAGATCTGCCAAGTACAAGTAAGGTACTGATCTTCAAAACTAAGAGATATGAACTCTAAGGTTCTTGACACCTCCTGAAAGGAGCTACTCGCCCCAAGTGGAACCACTGTTAGTCATGAGTATTTTTCACTATCTTTAGATGACTATAAGATGGTCCTATATTTCTAAAAACAACCTTCCTTGAAGATTGTGAGTTTCAGAAATCTCACTGCCTTCATTGTCCTCATAGAAACTTTTTCACTATTCTACCAGTTTTCCATTTCATGGTCACCCTGTCACTCCTACAAACTCCTATGGGCTGATACCTCTCATTTTCAGCCTCCTTCCCTGCCTATGACCTCATTTCCCTATTTTCCCCTTGTCACTAAACTCCACTTTCCCTCTAGGGATTTCCTATAGCTAACTCATTCCCTTTTTCCCCAGGTCCCTCGAGTATTGATGGTCTCAAAACTATCTTCGTAGGCTCTTTAGATAAATCAAGTACATTGGATTTTGGATCTTCAATACAACACTTTGATCATACTCTGTTTTCACTTGAAGGCGCCAAGCCAAGTTTTAGTCAAATTTAGGTCAAAGGACCCTCCCACTAGGTCATTAGGGTTTTTACGTGTTTTAAGGTCATCATTGGATGTTTTAGGCACTGATTTTCCTTTTCTAGAATCTGGCTCAGATGTAATAGAATGTCAAGACATGGTTATTCAAGAAATACCTAAAGAGTTTCCAAAGAATACTATCCTTTCAGTTTAAAGTCTACAAATGAGAAAAGTGGACAAAGTTTGGCACTTCTGCAGGAGTGTTGAAAGTTGTGTCGGAAGAAAGTTTTGATGAGGTAGACTATCTGCTCCTAAACGAAGACAACTTACAGCAAAGGAAAGGGAAACAATTTGGTCTTAAGGAGAATTAGGGTTTTGAACTTGATGGTCCAGTTGAGTGCCAAAAACAATAATCAATTACAGAAATGACATGGAGAAGGTACACAAGGCCAAACATGAAGAAAGGCTATCAGAGACTATTGATGAGATTTGGAAAAGGTGAGGTGAAATGGACATAAATGAATGAACTTGAAAGGGCTATAGAGAAATTAGAAGACAACACTGATGATTGTTGTAAAGCACTCCAGACACCTAGGGTTTGGGAAAGTGGCCAGAGAAGGTGAAATGATGATTTGAACTCCATGATGGAAGCAAAGAGAATTTTGAATATTACACTCTGTGATCAGATCCCAAAATTGTAAAAATGAGCTTTCCATGTCTAAATGAGAAAAATATGAGTTGAGCTCCAAGGTGGGAACAAAAGAGGATTTTGGAGATGCTGCTATATGACCAAATCCTAAAGTTGTCAAAATCGACTTGTCATGCCTCAAGGAGTAAAATCAAATCCAAGTTAATGTTTTCAAGTCACCTGCAAGCAAAAGTGTAAATAATATCAGTGAGAAAAGCAAAAAGACTTAAAACATTAAGAAGTGGGTTTTCAAAAGTTTAATTAAAATTCCCAAGTCTATAAAAGCTCATTTTATATTTCAAAGGACTCATTGTTGCATTTCAAAAGACCAAGAGCACTCAAGAGAGAAAAAATTGTGAGTTTTCTAAGCAAAATTTGGACAAATTTGCCTGGTGCTGTGCGCTCAGCTTGGCGTTGGGCGCCTGAGATCGGGAGTTGCACCCTTGGAAATTTTTCTCCATACAAATTACACTGGCGTTGCATGCTTGGAAGTGAGCACTGCGCACTGGGGATGGCGCTGTGCTCTTGCCCGAAACTCTCAGTTTAGTTTTCCTTTGGTGCTGTGCCCTCAGCAACTGGTGTTGCGCCCTTGGCCAGGAAGGTTTTCTAAGCCCTCTAACAACTCAAATCACCTCAAACTACTTCCAAGATATTTTCAAAGGTCCTCCAAGAAAACCTTAAGGGTAAGTACATGCTATGCACCTATCTTCAAGCAATTTTGGTGTTTTCCTAATGAATGAAATCAAACCCTAAGAGAAACCCTAAATTTCAAAGCTTGAAATCACTGTTTGAACCTCATTTAATCTTCCTAGACAGAGTGTCAGTGATAGAAAGGGCATATACACAGCTGGAGAGTTGTCATTGAGTTGTTTAGCCCTTCACTCATTCTCATACACCTAGATCCTCATTCAATCATCTCATTCACTTGCAAAGCTACCTCTTCATTACCATCTCTCCATCTCATTTCCATTTACACTCCAGGGTTTTATAAAGGTAGAGTTTACAATGTCAGAAGACAGTGGGAGTGGAGGAAAGGCCCAAATGCCAAGGAGGCATGATAAAAAAGGAGGAAATATCAATATATTTAAACCCCTTAACACAAGGGAGCTAATGGCATCTCCCCTTGTTGTTTCCCATTTCAATCATATAGGATGCTATGAATTTTGTGAAAAGGTGCAGTAGGTGCAAACCACCCTGAGCTAACCAGACTATTTATCATTAACTTGCATAACAAACAATTTAATATTGCAGGGGTGTTGTGGAGATAAATCCCCTCTGCGGACAGAGGCAATCCCTACTAGCCCAGACCGAGTCTAGCAACAATCGTCACACGCTATAGAGCAGGTTCCTAATTGCAAATAAACCAACTAGCGATGAAGGCTTACCTAGAATCCAACGCTGTCGCTCGTAGAGAAAGTAGCGCTCCCATTCCTTAGCTTTGGCAGATCACAATCCTCACGATCTCCGTGATCGGACACCTACACATGCAAGAAAAAAAACAAACGCAAGCGTAAAATCCAGTACATACAACTATATGTCAGTCAGAGAAGACATAAATTATGATCATCATTAAGAACAAGAGTGGAACCATAACCAATAGTCGCTTATCATTAATTCATCAAAAGAAGAATACAACCATAGATCTGACGCTGAATTCTCCTTCGGAGGGTCGTCAGCAGAACGTGTCTCGATAAAGCCTGTTAGGGATGGGATGAGCCTCTCTCTCCGGATGTCTTGACAATGATCTCCTTGCTTGGATTTGGCCTTAAGGGAATGAATCAAGGCTCTTTCAGCATTAGGCTCTTGGGAACTTGGAGATTAGGTTGCAAAGGAGATGAGAAAGCTTTTATAGATGGTGGAAGGGGAGTTGGGATCTCTATAATCATGGGATTGGCCCTATCCTCAAGGAAGCTTCCATGAGAGGTGGAAAACCACTTCCTCTACATGGAGATCCGAACCCAAACCTCCCAACTCAAGATAGATACCAGTTTAGGAATTGGTTGGAGTGAATCTTCCGCCATTTATTTTTAAAAAACACTCCTTAAAATGGCTGGCGCGAGTGCGACTCTGCGACAGAGCACCAATTGGCGCACCCTCTTTGGAGGATTTGCCCCCTTGGTGCGAGGGCTGAACTGTGTACCCACGCCAATGCAAAAAGAGCTGTTTTTAGGGTTTTTCACAAGGAGTTGTCTTCAGGGCAATGAAAGCTCATGTTCAGAGGGATGTCATGAAGGTGTTTTCAAGTCATGTCATTGCTCACAGGTCATGGAATGGGTCCTCCAATTGTGCGGGATGGGGAATTGCAGGGACGGTGACAAATTGCTGTGTAACAAGGGGTCACCTTTGAATTGTCTACAGATTCCATTGCCAATGCCACTGGGATACCAAGTGTGGGTGAGAAATGGTTCAAGCAGTCAAACCTAGACATGAGCTACTTTGAGCCATATCTAAAACCTAGGAATAAGGATCAACACAAATCCATCTTTCCTTTTTTCACATCTGCTTGATAGATATGCACCCATGATGAGGATCATAATGAAATATTTCACATGTGAGGGAAGACTCTCCCGCCTTTACTCATACCACATCAGGCTGATTATGCATTTTACTAGAGTGAGGATGCTGTATATACCTTATTACCTCTACAGAAGCATTGACATAATGGCCTATATAGTGCAAAAGAGAGATTTTCCTCAGCAGATGCAAAGCCTATTCCATCACTCGCTTATCAAAATGGTGGTTATGCACCAACTACAACAGAAAGGCATTCCATGGGAGACCTTCATTACCAATGAGGTTTTCACCACTCCACAAGGCCATCAACAACAAGATGTCCTTTCATCTTCTCATCCTCCCATTCCTCCTTCACCATCACACCCCACTACTCATGCATCACCATCCACTCACATTCCCTCACCTCATGATGAATCTTCCACCTCACCATCCACTCACATTCCCTCACCTCATGATGACTCTTCCATGTCACCATCCACTCACATTCCTTCATATCATGATGATCCTCCTTCATCACCTTTTCACAATCCCTTGCCATCATCTCATGGTACTAGTGCATCAAACAGTGAAGAAGGCAGTGAGGCAGAAAGTAGTGAGGAAGAGAGCAATGAGGAAGATGACAGTGAGGTAGATGGCAGTGAGACAAATGATAGTAAGATATATGACACTGATATGGTTGACATAGAGCCTTTTCCTTTGATCTATTAAAGAGGCCAAAGGCAGGTTTTTGATCCACAGATTGTGGAAGGGGCCCTGCCTTCATCATCAACAAAACAACTTGACAAAGGTAAGGAGAATGTCATTGATGAAGAGGAGGAAGATGATTATGAAACTAAACAAGAGTTTCAGCTAATTCACCTTGAAAGTGAGAATGAGGATGAGGAGAGGATCACAAACATGCTGGTCAAAAGCAAGGATGCTCAAATTAAAGAGCTGTAAGCCAATCTTGGTAGGGCTAAGAATGTCATAAACTTCCTTGAGGCAGAAAACAAGCAATTGGAGATTGAGAAGGCCATCAATGAGTCAGAGTTATCAGAGCTTGGAAAGAGGCTGGGAAGGCCATGAATAAGCTAGATGAGGCCTTGGGCACTTTTGATGACAATGAAGAAGAGGAAGAAGAACTTCCTAAGAAGAGGCCAAGGAAAATTGGTTTGAGAAAGGCTTTGGCTTGGGAAAGAGAGGAAGAGACAACATTGGCAGAACAACTCAATCCAAGTGAGCTGATTGCCATGGAAATAGACTATGATAGGGAATCTTGGCTAGAGAGAGAAAATGTGCACTTAGAGGGTCAGCTGGAGAAGGCCAAGAGAGACATTGACCTTCAAAAGAAGATGGCAAGGCATTATGCCTTAAGAAACAAGATTGCAAGGGCCATGCTCAAAAGAGCCCTTACAAAGATTCAAGTCCTAAAAGAGGCAAAGGAAAAAGAAAAACTTGAAATTCTTGCTGATGCATCCCTACAAGCATCCCAAACATGATCAAAAAGACAAATTCCATTTTTGGCATCTTTTTGCAAATTTTGATTTTTGACTATTAGGCTAGCAGAAAAAGGGCCAAGCGCGCACTATTTTTTGGGGCACCAAATGGAGGAAAAAATTACATTTTCATGATACTTAGGCTAGGGAAATCACCCTCAGAAATTTTTAAATCATTTGGAGCAGAACTGGTCTCTCAAAAGGGCCAAAAACAAGCAAAAAATCACATTTCTGCCCTCTTTTCAGCACTGGCACTGTGCCTTGAGAAGTCTTGTAAAAGTGATTTTTGACTAAGAAAATGGATACCAATATAGAAACTAAAGGAAGTTTTGGAAACTAGATAGGAAAAGCTTTCCAATGAGCTATCATGGAGCTCATTTGGACACCGGGAAGGCCTCCAAATCTCTGCTTCAAAAAGAGAAATTTTCCCAGTTTTGGCATTGCGCCCTTGAACCTTGGCGTTGTGCCCTTGCCAGAAAGTCAACCAAAGACACTCGGAGTTATTGAAAAAGATATTTTGGGGGTTTTGAAGGCAAATCACTCCAGAGTTAGCTGAGGAGTTATGTTATAATTTGTTTTTTCATTTATTAAGTTAGGATATTTGTGCCTTGGGCCTTGCATGGTCTGAGAGGACAAAATAAGATTTATGTGTAATTAATGACTTATAAAACCATAACTAGGGTTTTGATCCTCCTTTTCAAGTTAAATACTACACGGAGGCTTCATTGTTTTTGTTGGTTGATTTTTGAGCTCAATATCATAGACTTGGAGTTGAGAAGAAATTGGCTTTGGAGTTTTGTGAATGCTTTGATTTGAATGGCAATGGAGCAAGCACATTTGTAGGATTCATGAACATGGTTAATGGTGATCTCTTTCTAATTTAGTACTTGTCTTCTTATGTTTTCAATTTGTTTCATATTTTCTCATGCAGTAGAACAGAAAGTTTAGGTTAAGATATGTTGATTAGAGGCACCTTAACTCTGTCTGCTTTCTATTGCTTAGATGTTTTCCTCTACTAGGTTTGCTTGAAGAAATCAAGACTTCCCTTTTTCTCCATGTTCATCTAGTTTGTTTCCTTGAGATTAAATCAGTAGATTATTACTAAAGAAGTTTATGGTTTGCCTTGTCCTTTGGTTTTTCTTGAAATATTGTTCTCAAGGTTTTCTTTGAAGTTTACAAATTAGGGTTTAGGCTAAAGAAGTTTATGGTTTTCCCTATCCTTTAGTCTATCTTGAAATGGTTACTTTGAAGGTCTTACAGTTTGATTAAGGAATTCAGGAGTTCCCTGCTCTTTGATCATTACTTTTGTATTATCTTGCATGTTTTCTTTCTCTGAAGGTAGATAGCTAGAGAAATTAGGAGTTCCCTACTCTCTAGGGTTTGCTGGATTGTTGTCTTAATGTTTACTTGCTAGGGTTTGGTCAAAGAAGTTTATGGTGCGCCCTGTCCTTTGATTCTTTCTTATGCATAGTGTTCTTAAAGACTTTTCTTGTTATAGTACATGTTAAAGGATTCTTAACTTCCCTTTAAACCTACTAATCTCACAATTTAATGTTCACTTCACTCACATAAGCTTTGAAGATCCATTTGGCTTTGTTTAACTTTCCCTCTGAAACACCCTTGACCTATTGTTGTACTTTTCAAGACCTTTTGCAAACTCCATAGCCCAATGGTTTAAACCTCTCTTACTCTATTTGTTCTGCTTGACAAACAACCTAAGCAAAAAAAACAAAAAAAACAAACCCTATCATTATAACTAGCCTAAAATCAATCAAGTTACATATTTTACACAAATATAGAGAGATCCCTCTCTGAGTCCCGGAAGGCTAGGTCCTAGGGCTCCAAATTTGGTTTGATGTTACCCTTGTTCAATTTGGTCTTGCCAATTTGACAAATTACAAGGACCTAACAGAGTGTATCAATTTTGGTATGCTTTGAAATAACCTGAATATGGAAAAGTTCAATTCTTGTTTTCACATCTTGAGTATCATTAGGACAACTTGAAGAGCTAGTGCTTGTTATGTCCTTACCTTTCATTCTCATTTTTGTGATCTTTCTTTCATCTCCCTAATCAGATCCTAAGTCACGTTGTGTAGTTGCAACTGTATTTTGCTTCCCTTTGTTGTTAAACTTCTTAGGTTTCATCTTAGGATGAAGCTTCCAAGAATGAGCTTCATCAGGACCCTCTTTGGAACAATGTTTGCATGTTAATTTTTCTCCTTCCTTCTTGACTGATGCATTCTTCTTTACTTTCCCTTTGAACTTAATCTTACCCTTGTCTCCACTTGTGAATGCCTTCTTGCTACCCTGTTGTGAAATGTTTTTCCCTCTTGCTTCAAGATGTGTTTCCTGAACACATACCTCATATATACTTGTAGGATTAAACATAAGGATAGTATGTCTTAAATAACTGTGTAAACCCCAATATATTTCAACAAAGTGTCTTGTGATTGCAAGTCTACACCTAGTATAAAAGACCTTCTTCTAAACTCTTGGGTGTAACTTTGCACACTTTGACCCTTTAGTTGTCTAAAATTCTGCCAATCCATAATAGCCTTCTGCATATAAGTTAATGGATAAACTTGTCTTCTAAGTGAAGCAATAAAATATATCCAAGAGGTTGAGACCTTACCATGATTTTTAATATCCTCATTTGTTTTGGCTTCCCACCAAATCAAAGCAACACTTTCCAATCTTAATCAAGCCAGCTGAATCTTTGCTTCATCATCTTTGATGTTCTAAATCTTGCAATAAAATTCAAGTTGGCGAACCCAATTATCAAGTCTTTCAGAATTCACTTCACCAGTATACACATGCAGTTCGAATTTGATATCAAGTTTTAATAAGGTAGTTTTACCATGAACCAATTGGGTATGTGGATGTGTTTGACTAACAATTGTTGTGGAAGAGGAAGAAGATGGAGGTGAAGATGATGGTGGATAAGAGGGTGGTTTGTCGCCATTTCATTTTGAAGGCTTCTCATCATCTCCTCCTTTTCCTCCAGAATAACCCTCTCCATTTGAAGGCTTGGAACTTTCATCCCGCAATCTTGAATTTCTCTCTTCATAGAGAACCTTCAACATTTCAGTCATGTCAAAGAGTGCTTTCTTGAAATCCTTTCAACCTTCTGACATATTATCAACTCCTCCATGTGACATGCTCACTGAAGCTTTAGAGGCAATTTGAGGTGAAATTTGTGGTGGAAATTGAGACAAATGGGCTCTCCTTGTCCTTGTCCCAAATTTAGAACCTGCACCCATAAGCTTTCCTTCTCCTCTCTTGAGCTTCAACCTTGTAACATAACAAACACTTACAAACAATGAAATCCTCACAGTAGAAAAGAGAACCTATACTATGATACCAAACTTGATATATATGAGATCTTAATCTAAATGTGCTTGAGGTTGTATAAATTGCAAGTGATAAATTTGAGTTTTTGTGAGCTTTATGTTAAATTTTTATACATGTAAAACAACAAAGTTAAACTCTGAACAACAGAAAACAACAGACAAATACACCATAAAAATAACCACAACATAACAAGTGATGAATAATTTCACCCCTCCTGGGCTACGTCTCTTGGTCCAACTTCCAATGTCTTGGCCCTATATGATGGTTACATCAGTTTACAATGATCCAATGGCTTCAAAACCTGTTCCATTAGCTTCAGAATTGTCAAATTTTTTTTATTTTTTAATTTTTTTTAATTTTTTTTATTTTATTTTTTATTTATTTTATTTTATTTTATTTATATTTATTTATTTATTTATTTTTTTTTTTTAATTTTTAATTTTTTAATTTTTTTTTTAATTTTTAATTTTTAATTTTAATTTTAATTTTTATTAATTTTATTTTATTTTATTTTATTTATTTATTTTTATTTTATTTATTTATTTTTAATTTATTTTTAATTTATTTTTAATTTTTTTTTTTTTTTTTTTTTAATTTTTTTAATTTTTTTTTATTTTTTATTTTTTATTTTTTATTTTTTATTTTTATTTTATTTTATTTTTTTTTCAGAATTGTCAAATTTATTATTATTATTATTATTATTATTTTTTCTAGCCTCTTTCTACTCCCAAATTGGTCAAAAACTAAAGAAGTTATGAGTTTCCCTAGCTTTGCTACTATTCGCTCTACAAATTCTCCAAAATATGGAACAGTCCTACAATTTCACCCTGAATTCCACTAACGAAGCAACAAATCTGTGAATTTTCGGTGTAAATTGTGGGACAGTTAAAATGCATAATGCGACCTTAAACCCAAACCATAATAAACGGTTTTAATAAAAAAATTCGGCGGGCTCTGCCTCCACTGTGCCCATGGTTCCAGGTCAAGGGTCATATGCATATAATATGGGTGGTGGGGCGGGGCTAAGCCCTCGCCCCTTACCCCAAACCTCCACCATAGTAAAATTTATATAGTGGTTTGGGTCGTTGGTTAACAAGACCCAACGTATAACCCGATTGGTTAGAGCGTTGCGTTGTTGGTTGTGCGGTCGACAGTTTGATCCCGTAGGAGGTTAATTCAGACTCCAAATAAAATTTTGGTGGTCTCGTGCTGCCACGGGGCAGCCTTTGGTTGGGCCACGTGGTAGCATGTGGTTGGCCACCATCCAACCAATAGAATTTACCCACACCAGCACTAATGAAATTCGGTCAAGTGGAGAGACTTGATTGGCCCAACAAGCCCATTCAACCATGCCTAGTTAGTAGGCCCAATTAGTTGTACATACTGCTGACTGGGTAGCGTGCATACTTTTTTCTAAATTTTTTCCTGTTTGAGAAAATGAACAGAACTCGCTTCTAGGAGCATATGGTGTCAGTTTTTAGTAAAACGAGTTGTGACAGATTCAGAACAATGAGATCTACGCAAGCACACAAGTTTTGAGCCATTCAAACAAATTTCATTTTTGAGTACCTGATCATTTAAAATTCAAAACATGAGGAGATCCATTCATCATCGTTTTAATAATACGTGCTTATAACCAACATAGTAACAACACAAATATCAAGGATACATCAGCCATAAAATCCACTTATAAACCAGTACATTTACACATAAGAAGCCAAGGAAAGAACCTCTTATTAATGAATGAAAAAATCAACCTTGGATGGGACTACCACGTTCCACCCAACCGTAGATTGGCTGAGACAAATCTCACTTCATGCAATCACCCCCATGCCATATTCCAAGCATGAATGTGGGACTCAACTGAAAGAACCAACCAGGGCATCTTGAGGCTAAAAAACTTCACCCTCATCAATAGAAACCACGCATTACCACAATCCATCCTTGATCACTAAGCCATAAAACAAGTATGAATGCCACAAGATTTCTCCATCTACACCATCCTGTCTCCTAGTCTCTCATGCTTTACTATAATCAAACCGTATCACTAGTCTTCAAACCTGCATCACCCCAAGCTTTGTTTCATATACTTCCGCCATTCAACAAATAATTCCTAAAGTCACATTTACAAATCCACTCTATGTTTACCTATATCTCACCATTCACCAGTCGAGGATTTTTAGGCCCACCGAGGCACACAATACCTGGATTTACTACAACCCATAATCTAATTCAGAGATTACTATACCAATGGCTTTACTATAATCCATAGTCTCATTTAGGTATTACTAGGCCATGTGTTCTTTCATTCAAAGATCCACCTCACTTTCGCTTCAAACTACATGGCTATCCGCTCAATAAAACACGGCAGAACTCTATCTATTACACAAGATTTGTCATCTGCCCCAATCCCTCGTCCCGTATATTGGAGGGCTTATTCCGTGACCTATGAGTAGTGACAAGACCTGAAACCACTTTCATGGCATCCCCCTTGACAAGGAAAATCATTCCCTGAAGACAATTTTCTGTGAAAAGCCATAAAAATAGCCTTTTTAGCCTTGGTGCGACTAGCCAGTTCATCCCTCGTGCCAATTGGGGAAATCCACCAAAGAGGGCGTGCCAACTGGCGCTCTGTCCCAATGTATCACCCATGCTAGGCTTAATAAGGAGTGTTTTTTAAAAATAAATGGCGGAAGTTTGATTCCAACCAACTCCTGAACGAGTCTCTAAAATGAGTTGGGAGGTTTGGCTCCAGATCCTCATGTAGGGGAAGTGGTTTTCCACCTATCATGGAAGCTTTTTTTGAGCTGTGCATCCTTACCATTGTAGGGTTGTAGGATCCCAACCTCTTCAAATCATTACTCCATAAGTTTACTAATTTCCTTTGCAAGCTAGCCTGAATGGAGCTGAATCAATTGTAAGGAGATTATCGTCAGACAGCAGAAGAGAGAGAGACTTGTCCTTTTCCCGACGAGATTTACCGAGACGTACTCCTCTGTCGACCCACCGAAGGAAGATCCAGCGTCAGAGCTCAACTTGTATCTTTATTTGTTCTGATTAATAATAAGTGACTTCGATTATGGTTCCACTTAGATGTTCATGTTTTATGTTATGAGTTGTATCTTCTCTGACTGATGCATAATTGCATGTATTAGGTTTTATGTTTGTTTGTTTGTTGTTTCTTCTTGTACGTGCAGGTGTTCGATCGCATCGAGCAGGATAATTGTGATCTGCCAAAGCAAGGGACGGAAGCGCCATCTTCTCCACAAACAACGACAGCGTAGGACTTAAGGTAGGCCTCTTGTCGCATCTTGGTCTTTTGCAATTAGGAACTTGTGTCTTAGCGTGACTCGGTTGTTGCTAGACCCGATCTGGGCTAGTAGGGATCACCTCTGTCCGTAGAGGGGATTTACCTCTCCAACAAACTGGTGACTCCACTGGGGAGACATTGATTGGAGTTTGTCTATATTTTCGGTTGATTTTGGTCTTTTCCTGTTTGATCAACTCTTGTGGTTCTCTCTTTTTTAGTGTTAAAATTTTGTTTAGCCTCACCATCCCTAATCTGTCTCTGGATTGCTCTTTTTCATATTTTCCATTAGTAAACTTGATTGGCGCGGTTTTTGCCCTGACAGTCGCGCCAGCTGGGGCATGTTGCTGGTTTATCACCCGCGCAAATCCTGTTCTGGCGCTAGTTGCAGCCTGACAGTCGCGCCAATTCTGTAAAGTGCTAGGGTTTGCTTCTTTTTGAGTTTTCTGAGCTTGGTCTGTGGTTTTGGTGTCACTTTTTCAACTGCCTGAGTGTTTTTAAGCCTTGTTTGACTGAATGTGACCTTCATCCTCTGGTTGTTTTCCCTTTTCTATTGATTTTACATTCTAGCCCTAGGGCATCTAGGTGCTATAGTGTGTCGAGCCTCCCGTGGGAGTTTTTGGTTCTTGTTTGATCAGTCAATTTCATTATTGCTTCTTTGCATTCTTTTGGTGGTTGTCCACTGTTTTATTGTGTTATTAGAGTGATTGTATTCTTTTTCATTCGAGGTCCGCTTTTTTTCGCTTTGAGCCTAGATTACATGGTTCATTTGAGTCTTTGGGATTTATTTTTTATTTGAGGGACTTCTTTGTCAATTTGAGGTCTGATTGTGGGTTTGGCATTGAGTGAAATTTCTTGTCTTTTCTCTTTTGCTATCACTTCTCAAATTGTTATTTTCATTAGTTTTCATTTTTTTTAGTGCACTTTGCTCTTAACATTGAAAATACATAAAAAATCTCATTTGCTTTTGATTAGTTAATGTAAATTGAATCTTTTCTGTGATTTAGTGATTTGTAGCCCTGAAAGAAAAGCTTTTAGTTTTCATTAGCGTGCATTAGAGACACTAGTGGTTGTTTTGTGATCATTTTGTTACTGTGTGAAAGTTCTCAACCTTCCCGTAGTTAGCTATTCATCGAACGAAATGATACATTATGGCATGTAGTGTGCATTTAGGAAATTTTGAGATATAACATTCGGTAGGGCCTGGAAATTAAAACATAATTGAAGATCAACATTAAAATTTATTCAATTTACCTTAAGGCAACGTTGAAACATTAACAAAATATTTAGAGGTCTAGGCTAGTGACGTGTTCCGGCGTCGTTAAACCTAGTAGTTGTTGTTCGCCTCTTGACTTTAGACATAACTAGTACGAACTTGTACTCCCCGTACTGTCGTGTATATAAAGGGAGACCCCACTAGGTTTCTATCCTTTATCCGTAGGAAGCCGAGTCTGCTGCCTTATACCTGTTATACACCGGACACAGCATTCGGGGAGATTTCCTGCACGTACGTCAAGTCCTTGGTTGATTTCTCTTTCATTTTGAAACCAAGGTGTATATTGCAGTTCACAGATATTTGGTACAGCCTTTGCCTAGATTACCAGAGTAGTCATTTCGATCTTTTATGACTCTTTAAATTTGAAAGGATCATCAAGCGCTTGTCCTTTCACGCTTGTTTCAAAACTGAAAGAGATAAAGTCACCTTTCGTCCATTTCTCGACTCTTAAAACATGAAATGGTGAAGTTTCTAAGTTTCAATGCGGTAAAATAAATCACCTGCGATCACACACCCTGTTAGATTTGCTTGTTGGCCGTTTGATTGTGTGCCTTGATTTTTTAGCCCATGTGTTGTGTTTGATCTCTTCCTTTTGTCGTTACTGTCACAGTGGTGGAACCCTCAGTTTCGTCTACTGGTAGTCCATACACAGACGATTCATCAGAGGTCTCTTAATCCTCTGTTGAACCTCAGTAGCCCATCGTTTCCGAGTTTCACGACGGGGGACCAGTTCTATCTGAGCTTTCCTTTGGAGGACCAGTTGAGTTCAATTGACCCTTATCCGACGCTTGGTCTGGATTTGAAGTAGGGGAACATTTCCCTCCTCTTACATCGGGTTTTCCTTTTCTAGCTGCTATTATTCCTCCTAGTCCTCGCCGTATTCTATGAGATCTAGCGGCAGGTTCAGATATGGGCTCATCCAGTCATTCTCCTAGTGAGGAAATCCCCACGTCTGGTGAAGATTACCAGTTGTTCCCAGAAGACAACCCCGAGTTATCTGTCATGTCTTCGCTCGGTCCTTCACTTACAACGGGGTATAGATCCTTAAGTCAGATTATGACCGCTGTCGCCTCTATGGGGATATCAACTCCTTCTACGAGGCCGTTTATTCCTTCATTGGGGATGTCTCCAAGGACACCCATCACGTCATCCCATCAGGTCACTTCAGTACCTGTTAGGCCCACTGTCTATGTGGCCACATCTATACTCGTTGTTATCACTCAGTCCGTAAAAACTGTGTCGCTTCCCGAAGATGTCTATATAGCATCTGCTATTCTGGAGAGAATTTATCCTGAAGAGTATCGATTGTCCCTACAACAATCGAACTCCGAGGTCGGTCAATCCTCCCAAGATCCCAACCTTCCGTATATTTTCGCATTATGCACAGGATGGTACACCCATTTATATTTTTCCATATCAATACGATGAGCAGGGAAACCCTTTACATTTACCCGCTCCAGAGGCTTATCTGTATGGTCAAGTTTTTCCGTCTAACCAGGCTAGGCAACCTTTCAACCCGCAAGGACAACCCTTTCAGGGCCAACCTTCGGGCTAGCTTATCTTTATGACCCGCAAGGATAGCCCTTACAAGGCCAACCTTCGAGCCAACAAGGGTTGTTATACGGTCCACAAGGAAAATCCTACAACCCTTCAGGTCAACCTATGCAGCCTCACCCTGTGGTCCAACCGGGGCAACCTCAAGGACCCACAGGTCAACCGGGGTACCAACCGGGGCCGTTCTATGGTCCTGGGGGGCAAATCCAACCTTCTCAACCCATGGTGAAACCTCTGTAACCTCAGTTTCCTATTGGTCTGAATGTTGCATAGCCAGGACCCTCTTATGGTCCTGTTGCTGGTCAAACTGGTTATCAGGCACAACCTAGCCCCATTCCACCACCAGGCCAACCGGCGCATACGGCACAGCCTGATGTCCCACATCATCCAGGTCAACCTGTACAACCTGTGCAACCTGTTCACCTAGGTCAACCTGTTCAACCAGGGCAGCCCGTTCAGCCAGGTCAACCTGTCCAACCAGGCCAGGCTGCACATCCTGTCAACCCTTCTCAAAAGCCGATTTATTCGATGCCGCAATCGAATCAACCGGTGCGCCCTACTTATCAGGCTCAACAGGGCCCCACCTATCAGCAGTCCGCTCAACCCCAAGGCGGTTAATATTCTCAAGGTCAATATCGACTGACTTACAATTTGCCCCAAGGTTCTAATTATTATCCTCAACAGGCAGGCTATACCTATACTTGGCAGCCAAATCCGCATACTGCTCAAACGGGGCCGACATATAATCAGGGTCCATACCTCGGTTATCAACCCCCATGCACTAGTTACCAACAACCGTATCAGACTGGTTATATGGCCTATACCCCCTATGGTCAGAATCCCCCAGGACATAACTCATGGGGGCAAGGATATGCTCAACTAGGGTGGAGTACAAGTACAGGTCCTTATCGAGGGCCTGGCATGCCTTTCAATCTGCAGTTACCGTTCTTGGCCACCTTGGAATTACCAGACGTTTCTAAATTAACCAATGATCTGATTCTTCACAATCCTTATTGGCCTCCGGTTCTGACCAAGGTACCCGGCGACTGTCCTAAGTTTGAAGGAAAATTTGGAGAGGACCCCCAAGCTCACGTAATGACCTACCATCTGTGGTGTTCGTCCAACTCTTGGGTGGATGATTCAATTCGTCTATGTCTCTTCTAGCACACTCTTACCGGTGCTGCCGCTAAGTGGTATATAGAATTACCCCATGGCATCTTTCAAGACTTCAATACGTTAGCTATGGATTTTCTGACTCACTTCCAGTTAACGATTCGCTATGAAGTCGGGACACATCTCTTGACTTCTTTGAAGCAAGATAAAGCCACCCACATATCCGATCATATTCATGAGTGGCGACGTCGTCGTAGACTGATCAAGTTTGATATACCTGATCAACTACTAAATCATTGGTTCACCACCTCCTTCGTTAACAAAATCGCTCAAGATATTGCTATGGGGGCATGTGTGACTGAAGAACAAGCCATCGTGCGTGCCTAGTACCATGATCTGGTGTACTCTCAGTCTGGCACGCTTTATGATATTTTGACTGATGCTCCGCGGCCGGGAACCTCTAAAGCACCACCTACCCCAGCGATGGATGGTGTTATTTGTTCTGTTTCTCAAAATTCTCAGAAATCCTTAGATGGGAAGCATAAGTCCAATTCTTCCAATAATTCTGCTCTTCCTGCCCCTCCAGATTCTGGCAAGACTGCGGAGGTAAACGCCGTTCAGGCTAATCCTACGGAAAAGGCCTCGAAAGGAAAGAAGAAGGGCAAAGGAAAGTCCATACCCAATGCCCCAAAGCCAAAGTCTTTTAAACCTCGTACAGGTGACGGCTCCCAATGTAAATCGAAGTACCCCTACCTTATCTCTGAAGAATACCATTATACCAAATATTTTCCTCGACGATCTGAAGTTAGTCAACTTCTGAAAGGCTCTAAAGGGACTTCGAGAGTTCTCAAAGAACCGTTCCTATCTCAGCAGACCCAAATGGTTGAGTATCCTTCACCATCTGTACCATTTGGGTCCTAGGTCTTTATGATGAATGGTGCTGCACCTGTCTCAATTGCTACGCGTTCGAAGGATTATGATGGATCATGCTAGGCAGCTGGGAAGGAAGTCGTGGATGGCCCACCTCCCCCACCTGTCTTTGGTCCTTTGGAAATTGAGAAGCCCAGCGTTGAACCTGTTGTGAGGCAACCTTCTAAAGCTGTTCTGCGAAGATCTTCCTACAACCCAAATGCCTGTGCCGCTTAGCACTACAGTATTGTTGAGGATTTGGCACAGGCGCCTTCTACCATGTCTGCATTGGAAGTCCTTCAAAGTTTCCCATCGCAACGAAAAGCTCTGTTGTCTACAATCGGTGGAATTGATCCCGTCGATTCTAATCTTCTCACCTTCGACCTAGAAAATTTTGTCCCCCGACTTCCACATCAAATTTCTCTCGTTATACAAGTCAGGATCAATGACCTCAACATCCATAGAGCCATTGTGGATGAAGGTGCTTCCACCTGTGTTATGTCATCCGCCTGCTGGAAGGCCATTAGCTCTCCGGCTCTTACATCGTCTCCCAATGCCTTAGAGGCATTTGATGGTCGGGAATCAAAACCCCTGGGTGTTCTCGATATTTTGCCAATTACGTTACAGGGGAAGAAAGTCAACGTAGAAGTAGAAGTGGTTGACGCCAAGCTTAACTACAATCTTCTTCTTGGCTGCAGTTGGACTCACACCATGCTATGCGTGCCATCCACCCTCTTCCAGCTTCTTAAGTTCCCTCATGAGGGAAAAATCGCTACTGTGGATCAGTTGTCTTTCTTCACCTCATCCTCTGAGAACAACGTTCCTTACATGGATCAGATCCCCAATCCCCTTGACAATGTAGGACCCGGTTTCTTCAAAGAACTCGTCCTCATGGGTATTTTTCTCGCACCACCACTGCACACCATTCAAGTTAATATGGTCTCTAGGTTCGACAACCCTTGGATCATCCCTTCGCCTGAACAGGTGACCTATTTCAGAGAATCGTTACCGTTAACTCCAGTTGAGATTAATTATTGTGAAATCGTTGCTACATCTGATCCTCTTCCCGAACATGCCCCTTTGAGCATGGCTCTGGATATATATTCTCAATCCCATTGGCTTGGAAATGCAGATTTTCCTGACCCTTTAAGAGAATTTTTCCCTTCCGATGAAGCTATTGTGGAAACCATGTCTCTTGAAGATCTGCCGTGGAGCGATGGACATCATTGTTCCTCGTTCATGCTTGGCCTGGGGGCAATGTCTGATTGTCTAGAGCATGATGTATTTGGTTATCCCCCTCCTGCGCCTCCTTCGTTTAGCTCATCGGAGCACAATTCCTCTTCTTGTGTCAAGCTCCTAAAACAATGAAACAAGCTGCTATGAGGACAATTCTTTTAAGTGTGTCAACCTCGTTAAAATAATGAAACACGAGCCCCTTCAATTCGATTTTTCTTAGATTTAGATCAAATCTCTTGTGTTTTGAACCTTCACTCCATTTCCTATGGACTGAATCTTGGGGGGAATGTACCTCGAATTAAGACACCATGCTGGGGGGCATGCCCATTTTTCTTTTCAAGCATAGTTTACATTTGTGTTTTAAGCTTGCATAAAAATAAAACTCATTTTCAAACATAGTTTGCATGTGTGCTTTTAAGCTTGCGTAAAAATAAAATTTGTGGTAATGCACTTTGTGAACTTTTTCATTGGGTCGTTTGTTATGTAACTAATGTATCAGATAACATTGTATTAGACATTTGCATAACATATAAAAAACATCATCACATGTAAAAATATCCATCCACAAATATATATATATATCGAATAGTTTGCAGTTTGTGTGCATCACATAAAGTCAAAAAATATACATGTCTGTCTAATAATAACCGGAGACAACATGTCTCTCAAAAATATGCATATAAAATCCCTAGATGGCTAATCGGCATGGTGCTCGTGGTAACATGTCACCGCGCGCACCAATCGCCTCAGCAGTCGATGGAAGTGACTAGGCACCCCCACAGTGTGTCGCTAGTAAGCCAACGAGACATTTTCCAGCTGGGCATAGTCCGGGATCCCCCGGGTGATACCGTCCAGGTTCTGGATCAGCTCACTCCCTTCGCCACCCTCAACTTGAGGGTCATATGCGAGAGGGGTCCTCCGTGCAATGGGCGACATGCCTGCGGGCCTCTCTAGGCCAACATCTGCATACACATAGAACTATTGTTAGAATATGCATGTATCACAAAAAAAAAAAAAAAAAAAAAAAAAAAAAAAAAAAAAATTCAGGCCATACAAAAAATTCAGGCCTCCAGGACATCTGTTGGCCCCCTCCTGACCTGGGCATAAGTGCTGCCCATCGAGCCATCCTTGGCTCCCTCCATGACGGCTCGAAGACTATCGCCCCTTGGCCCTGGAAAATTGGTAATTGTTCCAGAATGAACAACACCAAAATGGAACCATACCTAAACTGTTTCAGTTTGGTCTTCTTGCACTTTGTCAGTTGCCGTTTGATGTTTGTTGTCACGGCAGTGGCCCAATCAAAAAGTGTGGGATTCATGCATTCAGAGGCTAGTAGGAGCTGTGCTTTGGTTGCCTCGTGCGAGGCCTGTGATTCTGTAGCCCACGTAATGGTGTGAAGCACTACTCAGAGTGCTAGATCGCGAACAGTGTGGATGTCTACTTTCCCACTACCCAATCCTGTTTGTGCCCCTGGGCACACTCTCGCCATTACCATATCCATTTTCTCCCCAGAAGGTCTACTTCTTGTCATGATTGGCACAAGGCCTCTGCGCGACAATCCAGTTATGAAACAAACATCAGAGACTTCAAGTGCTAGTACTTGGTCTCGGAGCTTGAACACTTCTTTGTTCTTGTCCCATATGCTAACCAAATACTGCAATAGCTCAGGTTGAGCTCTCAAACATGGTGTGAGGAAAAAATTCTTGAGACCACAGTCCCAGAGGGCGTTCATGCAAGCTTAATTTTTCATGGCCATTTCGTCCTCTTCCCCATGTTCCCTCTCCTTCCACTCAATCACCATTGTGGCTGGATATCTACACCAACATGGTCAAAAATACCTTATTAGATCTCTGCAACACTTAAAAATTCATTTGAGTGGCTCACATTTTGGTAAATTAACGCGGAAATTTGAGTTGCACCATTGGCGTGACCCCTTTGCAAAAAGGAACCAATTGGTGCGGGTCCGTGCCCTATACCCATGCCAATTGGCCGAGCCCTAAATTTGCAAAAGGTTTCCCCAGAGGTGAAATACACAATGGAAATTTACAAAAAAATGAATCAAAACAAAGCTAAGGGGAGCGCCTCTTACCTAGAATGAATGAGAATGCGGATGATGTACTGGATTGGTCGCAATCACCGCCACAAGTTCGCACACCAAAAGCCCACTGTTGCTCTCCAAATGAGGTAAAAAGTAAAAGTGAATATGTTTTACTATTTTTGGCATATTTATAACTTTTCAAAGTCAAATTAGGTTTTGAAAGTCAATTTTCCCAATATTTTAATATATTTCGTCGAAAAATGGATTTTACACTTGCTTTTATGTGCAGTAATAGGTTTCTACGTGGCTTGGATAGTGATACAAGTTGTATTTTATACTTTTTTCGGACTCGGTAAAAACATGAAAAAGTCATTTATGGAGTCATATTTCTGCTCTTTTCTGACTCTCTAAACATGAAAAGATTGCCGAGTCCCTTGTCGTTTCGATCTCATTAAAGTGGCTGCGAAACGACATCTAACCAGTATACGTTTACCCCTTTTCGGGCTGGGATAGATTATTTACTTAAAAGGAATACCCTAGTCTATTGCGACTAGGAGGTTTTCTCAGACATAGTTTTCTACCTTTTCGGATCTGAGGAACTATTTACGAAAAGTGACTGCTAGATTTTACTTTTTTGCTGTCTTTTCAAACTCTTTAAACATGAAAAGACGCCGAGTTCTTCCTTTGTCAGACTCGTTACACCCTAATGACATCAGATCTAGTTGTAATGACGATATTCGAGTTTCTCCTTCCTAGGGCTCATTAAATGTACTAGGATGGATTCGTCCGAAGAACGAACTTATATCACAAGCATATGCTATCCCCTTCAAGCTTGTTCTAAAAAATAATTGGGGTACTCACCAGAAATGGTGGGGAAAAATGATACCAGTATCGTCGTCATGTCGACAGTATGTTGCTCTTCAACATGGCACCTGTTTGCATTCGTGTCAGGTTAGGGACATCTAATCTCACTCTCTGTCTGCTTCCATGGGTTTGGGTAATCTTTTTTGACCTCTCATCTGCTCTTTGCCTCGTCATCATGACCTCTGATCTTTTGACGTCAAATACTGGAAAATCCACTGTCGTGCCTCCGATATGTTCAAGATAAGTTGAGCTCTGCAGTTTCAACCTTCCTCTGATTCTCATCTAGTCCTGATTCACAAACATTATTTTCCTCTATCTTGCATCGATGATGTGGGAAACACTATGGCCCACCTTCGATCAAGGTCACTTCCTGTCGACTTCAGCTCATTATCCAGGAAGTTGATCTAGAGACTCCCTTCCGGTACCTTGGAGCCTGCATGCCTCAGTGGTAGGTTCTTCGCATTCGACGCAAGGTTTTCATCATTCACCTTCGATTGGATGATTCTGCAGGTGTTCGACGCCAGCTCACTGTTCACACTCCGTGGATTGTACCTATAGTACCTTGAGGGCCCTTTTCATTATTAGTGGTTCCTATCGCGTCTGTTAACATCTTTTATCATTGGCTGGTAATCAGAAGATGTTCTTGCATGTTCGACTTCATCTCACTTATTCACATGCCTGAACTTGTACTTTGTTCGGGTCGAGATGGAGTGCAAGACCCTGGGTTTTGTCTGTTAGAATCCAGGCTGTGATTTTGTGGATTATTCTGATTGGTTACATGACTCACTGATTGGATGGCTGCGACCACACCCGAGTCTATTTATCGATCCTTACTAGATGGCTACGTCCATGCCTTGGATCTTGATTATTTTATACTCTGTTACGGATGGATGCGCCCATACCACATATATATCATGTATTTGAGATATCAGTTGTACTTGTCTATGCAGGTTTTTCGATGACAATGTTTTTATATGGGCACATTCTCGTAAAGCATTTTCACCCCTCTCTCTCTTTCAGGCCTCATGCTTTAGGGGGAATTTGTTACACAGTAATTTGTCACCATCCCTAAAATCCCCCGTCCCACACATTGGAGGGCTTATTCCATGACCTATGAGCAGTGACATGACCTGAAATCACTTTCATGGCATCCCCCTTGACAAGGACAATCATTCCCTTGAAGACAATTTCCTGTGAAGAGCCCTAAAAATAGCCTTTTTAGCCTTGGTGCAACTAGCCAGTTCAGACCTCGTGCCAATGGGGGAAATCCACCAAAGAGGGCGTGCCAACTGGCGCTCTGTCCCAGTGTATCACCCGCGCCAGGCTTAATAAGGAGTATTTAAAAAAAATAAATGGTGGAATTTTGATTCCAACCAACTCCTGAACGAGTCTCTAAAATGAGTTGGGAGGTTTGGCTCCAAATATCCATGTAGGGGAAGTGGTTTTCCACCTATCATGGAAGCTTCCTTGAGGATAGGGCCAATCCCACCATTGTAGGGATCCCAACTCCCCTTCCACCATCTATATAAGCTTGTCATTTTCCCTTTGCAAACTAGCTTGAATGGAGCTGAATCAATTGTAAGGAGATTATCGTCAGACAGACAAAGAGAGAGAGAGACTTGTCCTTTTCCCGACGAGCTTTATCGAGACGTACTCCTTTGTCGACCCGTCGAAGGAAGATCCAGCATCAGAGCTTAGGTTTTATCTTTCTTTGTTCTGATTAATAATAAGCGACTTCGATTATGGTTCCACTCAGATGTTCATGTTTAATGTTATGAGTTGTATCTTCTCTGACTGATGCATAATTGCATGTATTAGGTTTTACGCTTGTTTGTTTGTTGTTTATTCTTGTACGTGCAAGTGTTCGATCGCATCGAGCGGGAGAATTGTGATCTGCCAAAGCAAGGGACAGAAGCACCATCTTCTCCACAAATGATGGTAGCGTAGGACTTAAGGTAGGCCTCTTGTCGCATCTTGGTATTTTGCAATTAGGAACTTGCATCTTAGTGTGAATCAGTTGTTGCTAGAGCTGATTTGGGCTAGTAGGGATCGCCTCTGTCCGCAGAGGGGATTTACCTCTCCAACACCATCACACCATGGCTATGCAAAAATGGCAACGCTATGATGAAAACAATGTCACACATGGAAAAAACCATGCCATGACAACAAAGAACCACATGCAATACCATGCATACCAAATCTAACAAGTAAATCACACATGCAAATTGATAATCACAAAGAATCTTGTTGTAGTTGTCTGATCCTACTCTTCCTTGCTTACTCCTTTCTTCCCCTTTCCTTATTTTCCTTTAGTGATCCAATGCCAAAGTTATGCAAGAAAACTCTGTGTCCAAGAGTGAGAGAGAGAGAGAGAATAATAAGAGAAATCTAAAACTGAACTGACAAAAGGTTCACTGATAAAAGGTACCAATTGATCCTCATAAGCCTTTTTATTAATGAGGTCTCTTTTTCTTCATTTCCCATTATTTTCCTTCATTTTCCTCCTCACATGCAACTTGTGACCTTTCAGCTTCCTTTCCTCCTAATTTCCATTATTTTCATAAATAAATTTTCAAATATGCAATTTTGCCTTTTCAAATCATTTGCCATTGTCTTTGCAAATTTCCTTAGCTGTTATAACCAATGAACAACCTCACAAGGATGTTTTCCCAACATTTAGCTTGGGATAAGTTTCTCATCAAC
The DNA here is from genome assembly GCA_034641835.2 of Pinus albicaulis. NCBI lineage: Eukaryota > Viridiplantae > Streptophyta > Pinopsida > Pinales > Pinaceae > Pinus > Pinus albicaulis. Next base: position 170,757 of record JAXQQM020060351.1, read on the forward strand.
TGTGGTTATTATTTTTCCTTTATTAAGTTTTATTACATGGAGTTTTCACCAGGGTTGTTACAAAACCCTCCCCCTTAGGGGAACACCATCCTTGGTGTTCAATGACACCTACAACCAACAAGACTGCTAAAGGTAAAACATAATTCCCATGTAGATTTATAACATAGCTCGTTGCAGGACCTACAATGATCAATCTGTTAAAAAAATGATGATCATATTGTTTGCTGGTACTTTATAACACATCTCATTATGGTATTTACCATAACAACCACATTTGATCAACCAAAAAATAACCATATTGTTCATGGAGCTTTATAAATCTAGCTCGATATAGTATTTACAATAATATACACATATGCACATTGAATCAACCAACAAATAAAAATATATGGCGTTTGCATCCACAACAAGGGAATCCAGAGGCTCACACCTCCACCCTCAAAGTAATATAAGGATTCACCTCCTTCTCATAAAGTTCATAAACCACTACCAAAGTCAAAGTTGCATCCGATTTCCAGCACTACAATCATGTGCCACTTGTCCTCCCAATGAACAATTACCAACTCATTGTTCCAAGGCACACTCCCAGTGAGCATCTGATTCCATTTGAAAATGTTAATGACCAACACAAATCCATCCCCAACCTTCCCTTCTTTGATACACAATCCCTCGGGAAATATAGTCATCCCCTTTCGTGTAGTCACTCACCTTCCAAGTTCCCCAACATCCCCTATCCTGGGCGATCCATCCCTTGGCAAGGATTCCTCACATCAAAAGGTACAAAAACAAAGGCATATACCTGCCTCAAGCATCATACCGATCATAGCATGCTCATGGAAATAAATGAACACTATTGGGTACCAGTGTTCCACAATGGCCCTGCTCTTGAAGTGATTTACTAGCATACTTCTCCTTGTTTCAATTCATTTTTTGTTGTTGTTGCTAATGCTATCAATCTGTTTCAACCATGCAACCCAACACTTTCATGCTTCTTGTACCAAGCACATAACAACCATTAGATTCAAAATAAATTGAAATAAATTCACATAATAACTCATTGCTAGCTCGTCAATAAGGTACACTTGCAATTATGTTCACTTCCTGTCACAACAAGTCAAACTAGTTGTTTGATCAAATCATCATGTATAAACATATCACATTTGGTTAGCTCAAAACGTGACCATCATAAATTAAAATCATGAATAACATGAAACCACCATAAACCATAATCATAAATCACATGTAACCATCATAAATCAGAATCACAAATCACATGCATAATAAGCTGAAATAAAATAACGATACTTATCCTTCATCAACTCTTACTTTTGCCTTTGTTATTTTATACACACACCGAATTAGTTGCCACACCCAACAAGAACCCAATGCCCTTGCTTCTCTTCAATCATGTACACATACAAATTTTTCACAACACGTACATCTACACAAGGTGTACAACTCCACACAATACATACACTCACACCCGAAGTACAAAAAAACACAATACATACACCGACATCCAGTGTACAACAAAACACAATACATACACCTACACTCAGTGTACAATACAATACATATACATACACATAATACAACACAATGAATACACATGTCATGATGCCACGACTGCACAATGCACATATATAGTACCACATGCCTGCAACACAACATGTACGACGTGCACACAATACAACATGTACACTAATACCATATGTAAAACATGTACACGGTACCGCATGTACATAGCACCACCTACACATCATGTGCACAACATCACATGTACAAGACACCACCTCCATAATGTGTACACAACACCACATGTACACCACACCACATGTACAACATGTACACAACACCACATGCATGACATCACATGTACACAACATCACATTCACGACAAGTACACAACACCACATATACAACATGTAACAACACGTGCACACAAAACCACATATACAACATGTACCCAACACCACATGCACACAACACTACATGTACAATCATGCACAACACCATATGTACATAGCACCACATGTACAACATGCACACAACACCATATGTACACAACACTATATGTACAGAGCACCGTATACCCAACATGTGCACAAGACCATATGCACACATCATCGCATACCCAACATGTGCACGATACAATATGAACACATCAACACATATCAAACATGTACATAAAACCATCTATACCTAGCACTACATATGCAATATACACACAACAACATATATACACAACTTCGTATGCCCATAACATCACAAGTGCACCGTGTACAACATATATACAAAAGTAGTACTATAGATCCATAGACCACACATTAACCCACAAATAAACCTTGCTTCTAGTGTCTCTCCACTAATGCATGCAAGCTTCAGCATGCCGCATATCACACTGCTTTCATTCTGTTGATTTTCCCCTCAGCATTACCTACCATAACATAGATATATAGATAGTATAATCACATAATATCAAACCATACCCACTTGATACTGACCTTGTAGATCTTCCAGGTTTATTATTACCACTTGATTCCTCATAAGCCAAGAACATATTCATGCCATTCAAGTGTATAAGCAATCATTCCTTCACGAGAATGATTCTTGATGACCCTGTCTGACAACGACAGACATACATACATATATATACATATAAACATTGGCATAAAACATTCACTGATCTTTGACGACCCTATCAGACAACTGCATACATACATACATATATACATATATAAACATCAACATAAAGCACTCATGATCTCGTCATACAGACACATACATACATGCATATATACATATATAGACATTATCATAATCATGATCACAGCATAAGGTCAAGGTTAAGAGAAATTCCTTTATATCCACACAACATGCACCACGTTGAGAACCACAATTCCCAACTTAGCCAAGGCATCTAACGCCTCAAATCCATTTACTTAACTTTACCTGATTACCTTTGTCATTACTGCTATGCCATCGTCTATTTATCCTAATGAACCCCACCAGTCGAATCGATTGTCATATTCTTACCTTCCACTGCCCTTTACTCATGCACCGAGCTTCATTTGACCCTTTCATTACTTTTTGTGTAGCACACAACTCTCCCCGAGCTCCATTAACTTTCCTCTTTCCCAACCAATTCCCAAGACTCTTAAAACATAAAAGTAAAGAAAAAGAACAAGCATGAAAAACCAAAAGCAATATGACACCTCAACAAAGTGGCATGATCATGCACCAAACATAAACAAAACTGAAAATCAAGCACAAACAAATCATACAAACGTAAAGCATAAAACTAGCAACAAACACCATGACTCAATCCCCATGGGTTCTTAATGGTTCCAAGGGAAATATCAACCTAAGCCTTCTTCAGAGATTTCATGGCAGTCCCTTTTGCCATGCGATCCCCTGCATCATACTGCCATAAACACATAATTGTCAGTGTATAGTACAAACATACAATATACCAGTTACCTTACCTTGTTATGCCAGGCACATTGCCTTGTATTTGAACACATACATATATCATCTCACAAGGGACTCCAATCCTTTGACTAATCCAACCATAACTATAAACCAACTTTTATACCTGTCAAATACATGTTCATAAATATAACACATGTCCACATAATGCTAGACAAGATTAGGATCAAGAAGACTTCTTGTATGCAAAGCACTCAAATGTTTTGATTTAGGGTTTCCAAAAATATCCAAAGGAATTCTTACCCAATTCCTTTCTTTTACCATTTACCTTGCTGCAATTTATTCTTTATTATGTACTATCACATCACCCATCTGTTAGTTATATAAACAAAAACTATTACCTTGTCATGCTAATACCAAGCATGTTTCCCTGCAACTGTTCACACATTTCAATCACATGTTCCAAATACCAAGACATCATATCTATTAAATAAAATAAACCTCTACCAAGACTAACCACCATGTCATGATCAACTAATAGTCAAAACCATAATACTACAACTATCGCCTACTTATACTCAAGTACACATTAACTATCTCAACACATAGTGTGTTAGTACAATCATCTTAAAACAAGATCATTACTTCATGCAATCTTATAGACAAATGATCATATCATGCAATTAATCAAACATTCAAACAACAAACAGATGACATAATAGATACCAAACACTCAAACACCAAATAAATGATATAATCAAACACTAAAACACTAAATAAATGACATAAGCAAACACATACCTTAATGTATCTCATGGGAGGTTATCTTGTTCACATAATCAATCTAATTAGTATGATATAACTTCACAACGTATCAACTCAATCATAAATAAGGTTATTATATCCATAACAATAACTAGCTAACATGTTCACCTCACAAGTTCATAGACAATTGTCATTCATGCATAACAATCACATCTACACAGTCGGTCTAGATTAGTATGACATAATATCACAATATATTAACTCATACCTGAATTTCATAACCATACATATAACATCAAGATCTTAATTTAATAACCCAAATAATCAAGTTAACTAACATATAACAACCACAAGTTAACATATAACATACTCATAAAAAACATATAACATAATCATCAAGTTAAATAACATAAAACAACAACAACAATGCATATAACAATAAGTTACTGACATTCATGACTATTCGACACATGTGTGTTGAATTTCCATGACCTTGGGTCTAGGATAGGGTCTTAAAATCTTTGATGCTACCAAACCAACAATCTCAACCATGAACTACTTTTCACAACGAAAATATAAAGTAGTAAATTACACGTGCACAAAATATAGATTTAAAAAAAAAATTTCAACCCAAATTCATTATATTAATCAAACTGATATGATACAACAGGCTAGGGCTCCCGTACCAGGGATAATGGCCCTCATACATCCACTAGTACAAGACACAAAGCAAGATGCTCTAACCATGTGGCTATAACATGCTCTATCAATAACTCTCGGTTGTATCTTGTAATTGCCCAGTCCTTCGGCTCCCGATCTGAAAATCCTGCCTCTATCAATGCTCCAAGTCCATCTGGCCACTAAATCTCGGCTATCCAATATTCTCTCTAGTTGTGCCTTAGTCCATCAAGGCCACAACACATCGAGACTCCTATCGAGTTTTTCACAGCTCCACTTGTGAGAAAATCTCAATATTCCCACTGCTGCTCCTCAACTACTTAGGGACTTCAACCCACTATGGTCTTCTTGTGCTACTCCAACATAGAGCAGAAAGGGATGCCACCTATCACTACAAGATGTCCATCTCCCACAATGAACATAGGCTAGGAGGGTTTCCCATCATCTGTTATAGAAATCCTTCTCCACACACAAGTCTCAGGCTCCACAATCCTACTCTTGGTTGATCAAACCCTTGAGCTCAGCAAAATCCAACCTAGCAGTCACCTTTATCCATCAATGTGTTGCACTTTGGTACCAACTTGGACACTATCACTTTTTCCTCTAATAGACCATAAGTGCCCAATCTCGTCCACACTTGGTCCTCTCTCACGCTGCCCTCCAACAATCCATGAGAGACCAAGTCCACGCTGTAGCATTTGCACCTAGTTAGGGAATCCCCACACCTGGGAGACCCTTACACATTACTGCCCACAAAATTCACCAATCTACCCTTTTATTCTGCAATAGAGGAGCTATTACACAAATATGGGCACCAAACATGTCCTCACCTAGGACATCTATCCAAATGTTATCCAAGGGAACATCTGCAACTCTCATTACTGCTGGGGAAGATTTTAGGGGCTAATATTCACAGATGGGCTAATTTTCCATGTTTTTTCCAAAAGAAAGATTCGTCAATTTATATATTTTTTTTCTAAAAATGATTCGCCCACATTTTATAGTATAAAATTATTTTATCCTAAAAATCACCAAAAAATTATATAAAAAATTATTAGAAATCTAAATAATTTTACAAAAATATCACCAACCATTTTACATTTTTCATATTAGTGACTAGCAAGATTTGCCAAGATTTCTAAACTTTAAGATAAACTTCCATCCTTAAAATTTTCCTTCTCCTCTTACCTCTCATCTCAGTGTGCTTGTTGTCACATTTACTTCTTGGTAGGCTTCCCAACAGTTGATGTAGGCTCCTCCAAATAGCTCCTAAGGTCTCTTTTAACTGCCCATCAGCTGATCCAAATCTGGTCACAAAACTATGATCCAATATATACCAAAACATTGTTGTTCTGTTTGCTGCAATGCTACAATTTATGGGACTGGTTAGGGCACTAACCATAATCCCTAACTACCTAACAAACAAGCCCAAAAATTTCTCTTGTTATTGCGGTGTATCCTCCAAGTGTTTTTGCCCTTAATGTTGCTCTCCTAGGGTAGTTTACACCCAAAACGTGGTACTATCTCCCTAAGTGGATTGTGACACCCTTCAACAATCCAATATAGGGTTGTGGCAGCCCCTTGGGATGAATGTCCAACCTCCAAAATAATCATCAACACCTTTGTTGCTCCTCCTATGGCTGCAACCTCCACAAAAAACCCTCTTATGGATCTATTTTAACCCAAAAAATAAATATACATCCCCTCAGCTCACTCAACCTCCTTTGTAGGCTTCAAGCCCCTCTTCCTCCATGTTGTCTCGCCCTCCTAGCTACGTCCAATTTCAAAGCTATGCAAATTTGTATTCAAGGTATGTATTACACACTTTTTGGATGATAAAAAAATACAAATCACTCTATATTTATATCCAAATGAGGGGCTCCATGATTAGTGAACAAACACATCAATTGGACAAATTTACTTCAAGCCTATATGACTTGAAAACCAATAATTGCTTGTCAACTTCAAAAATTCATCTCTTCAACAACAACTCAGAATTGGATTATTTTCGATGCATCGGATTTGTCTCAATGAGCACTATCATCCTCATCCATCACATGTCGAAAACTCATCATGGTTTTGGCCCAAACATCGATGGGTGCAAAACCTTATGCTTGGATTTCAAAACCACAAGCCTACCTGTGGTGCTTTGACCTCCAACCCTTGAACATTAGGGCTTGGAGTACGTCCCAAGATACACAAAAATCAACACTTCCCCTTAGTGAGGGAGGTACTTCAAAGATTAGGAAGTAACCATCATCATCCGACGACGACACTAGCCCATCTGGAATCCATCATTGCAACATACCCTGTAGATGAACCCAAGAATCTTAGTAGTGCCTCAACCTCATCACATATGAACCTGAAGATCCCAAATCTCCATAGGGATGCTCCCTATGAGGCTAGAATTCCTCTGAGCCTAGACAATATCCACTGGATAAGTCCTATAAGCATGCATCCTCCTGGATCAAATACCACTCATGAAAATACCACCAATCTCGGACATGAAATGCCATGATCCAATGAAGACTCTAGTCTCCCAACCTGTAGTCCATCGCATGAAGCCATCTCGATCAAACTTATCTCATCCATGCCAAAGAAACCCTCAAGTTTTCCCAACCATCCATGAAAAATAAACAGAAGTACATGACCAACAACCTACCCCACAACAAACTGTTGTTCACCAGGATCACCACCAATACACTAGAAATCCCAACCAATCTCGCTGCTAAGCCAATCAAGGCCACATATCCATGTCTTCAGCTGAACCCTCTGCTCCATGATCCACACTCCCACAACTTCCTCTGAGTTGATTCGTTGTGCACACTTTGATTGACTGTCCCTCAAAGTAGTTGAGATATCCTCTCATACCATGTTCAGTTTCTATGACCTTGGGTATAGGATAGAGTCTTAAAATATTTGACGCTACCAACCCAAGAATATAAACCATGAATTAATTTGCACAATAGAAATATAAAGCAGTAAATGACACATGCACAAAATATAGAAAACTTTTTAATTTTTCAACCCAACTTCGTTATATTGATCAAACTGATATGATACAAGAGACTATGGCTCTCGTACCAGGGATAATGGCCCTCATACATCAACTAGTACTAGACACAAAACATGATAGTATGACCATCTGGTTGTAGCATGCTCTATCAGCTCCTCTTGGTCATACCCTGTACCTGCCCAGTCCTTTGGCTCCCGATCTGTAGCTCCTGCTTCTATCAATGTTCCAATTCCATTCGGCCACTGAATCTCGGCTATCCAATCTGATCTCTAGTTGTGCCTTAGTCCATCAAGGCCACAACACATCAAGACTCTTGTTGAGTTGTTCAGAGCTCCACTTGTGAGAAACTCTAAATCTGCCCACTGCTGCTCCTCAACTCCTCAGGGACTTCATCCCACTATGTTATTCCTACATTGCTCTGATGAAGACCAACATAGGGCATGGAGGGATGCCACCTATCACTGCAAGACATCCATCTCCCATAATGAACACATGCTAGGAGGACTGCCCATGATCTATTGTAGAAGTCCTTCTCCACACACAAGTCTTGGGATCCACAATCCTGCTCCTGGTTGATCATACCCTTGCGCTCAACAACTATCAGGCTAACAATCACCTTTGTCCATCAAAAAGTTTCACTTTGACACCAACTTTGACACTATCACACTGTCCTCCAGTAGACCATAAGTGCCCAATCTCATTCACACTTAGTCATCTCTCACGCTGCTCTCTAACAGTCCATTAGAGATTGAGTTTAGGCTGTAGCATCTACATCTAGTTAGGGCATCCACACACCTAGGAGACCCTTATACAATACTTCCCACAAACTAAACCAATCCACCCTTTTCTTCTGCAATAGAGGAGATATTGCACAAATATGGGCAGAAATCATGTCGTCACCTAGGACATATATCCAACTATTATCCAAGGAAACATCTGCAACTCTCCTTGTTGCTATCCTCTTTCCTGTCATATGATGTGCCTATTGTCACCTCAGTTGCTTGGTAGGCTTCCCAACACTCCATGTGGGATCCTCCAAACAACTCCTAAGTTCTCCTACAACTGCCCATCAACTATTCCAAATTTGGTCACTAAAATGTGACCCAACACATACCAAAACAATGTGTTCTGTTTGCTACAATGTTTCAATTTCTAGGACTGGTTAGGGCACTAACCGCAGTCCCTAACTACAGCACAAACAAGCCCATAAATTTCTCCTCTTGCTGCGGTGTATCCTCCAAGTGTTGTTTCCATTAGTTTTGCTCTCCTAGGGTAGTTTGCACCCAAAACGTGGGATTGTATCCTTCAGAGGACTGCGACACCCTTCAACAGTCCAATCTAGGGCTGGGAAAGCCTCTTAGGATGATTGTCCACCCTCCAAAAACAACCTCAACACATTAGTTTCTCCTCCTATGGTTGTAGCCTCCACAACCAGGGATGCGGCCTCCACAAACAACCCTCTTGTGGCTCTATTTTAACCCAGCAAACAAATCCACTTCACCTTAGCTCACTTGGCCTCCATTGCAGGGTTCGGTACCCTCTTCCTCCACGTTGTCTCGGCCTCCTAGCTGTGTCTAATTTCATATTTATGCGAATTTCTCTTCAAGGTATGTATTGCACACTTTTTAGATGATAAAACAATACAAATCACCCTTTATTTATATCCAAATTAGGGGTTCCATGAATTAGTGAAGAGACACATCTATAGGACAAATTCTACTTCAAGCCTACATGAGTTGAAAACCAATAATTACTTTTCAACTTCAAAAATTCATTTCTCTTCAATGACAACTCGGAATTGGATGATTTTTGATGCGTCAGATTCATCTCAATGAACGCTATCATCCTCATCCATCACATGTCAAAATATCATCATGGTTTTGGCCCAAAAATCGATGGGTGGAAAACCCTATGCTTGGGTTCCAAGCCTACAAGCCTACTTGTGGTGCTTTGACCTCCAACCCTCAAACACTAGATCTCAGAGTACCACACGAGCTACACAAAAATCAACAATGTGCATATGACCACACTGGTTCACTATCATTTACCATGCATTTAACAACAACAAAAACAATAAGATGAAAAACATGTATATAACCCTAATGTATAATGTAGAAATTATACAAAATGCATGTATATCTTGGATTCAATCCAATTTAACAATGTACTAAAGTTAAATATTGAATCACTCCTACAAATATTTTGCGGAATTAAAAACACAATCGCTAATCACATGAAGCAAAGAGGAATAAAATAAAACCACAACACAGATAATTTCTCGGGGAAATCTTGCTGCTCAAAACTCCACTATCTTCTATTGTATATTCAACATGGAATCATGAAAGAATTACATATAACTCTTCTCACAAGAGCCCTCCCGTACTCAACTAATTGTCTCACTCTGTCATGCAAAAACTGACCAATACTCAACCAATTTACTGCGTTGAGACAACTTGTCTTGCTTGCGCAATCCCTGATGAATGCAATCCTTAAAGAATAGGAATTTTGGCCTTCCTTGACTGCGCAAGTGTCATGGGCACTCCAACATGTGTTTGGTTGCATGGGTGCAGCCGAATACTCCTATAACTGATAGTAAACTTCCCTTTCACCTAGATCTCAACTGGGTCTCCACTGGATCTGACATGCATGCAACTAATAATAGTAAATCCTTAGTTGCATGTGAGATCACTGATTGTGAATTAAATAATATTTAATTCACTTGATCTCTCACTAGTGTATCAAGGAGTTACAACTAGCACAACTGAGTTTAACTCACTTAACTGAGTTAAACTAATTACAACTCGCATTAACTAATGCACCACTGCACTTCGAACTCTGTTACAATGAGAATTGTTCTGCATTCCTCACTAGCTACCTCTAACTAAAAATTCATGAGCTAACTGAGTTTATCACTCTTAGTTAAATATTACAAGTTATTTTGAGACTATATTACATTTTATTGTCCATCTTAATTAAGGGATAACTAAAATAGACATGCACCAAATTTAGCACCTGTGGGCCCCACCCTAATGTAGGTGCTTAATGCACTAGGTGTGGGTGCTAATTTTTTCTTGTTGAATCTCAACACTCCCTCTCAACAAAAAAGGGATTATCCTCTACCCCAATCCTGTCTCTATGGTATTTGAATTTGCTCCTAGTGAGCGCCTTTGTCAGAATATCTTCATCCTGATCTTCCGTGGGAATGTACTAAAGCAACATTATTCTCCTATGCACACAATATTTGAGATGATGGTACCAGATATCTATTTGCTTGGACCTATCATGAAACACAAGATTAATCGAGATTTTAATGCAACTCTAATTATCAAAATGAATCACTATCAGATCCATCTGAGAACCAAACAAACCAACCAAGATATTTCTCATCCATATAGCCTCACATGCAGCTTGACTTTCTGCCATGTATTCTGCTTCCGTTGAACTAAGTGCCACAGATCGCTGCTTCTTGCTGTACCAATAAAATGCTATCGATCCTATGCTGGAGATCCCTCTTGATGTTCTCTTTCTGTTTGATGGACTACTTGCCCAATATGCATCCATGAAGCCTTGAAGCTTCACTCCATCTGTCTGTCTGTACTATAGACCATACTCTGATGTGCCTCTCAGGTATCTCAAGACATGCTTCCCCGCCTTCCAAAAGAGCTTGGTAGGATTAACCATAGCTTGACTTAGCTGGTTAACTGCGTAGCAAATGTCTGGTCTGGTGGTCACCAGATACACCAGTGAACCAACTAACGCTCTATAGACAGTAGCATCCACTACCTCTCTAGAAGTAGCATCCTCTTTTCTCCAATTTCTTGGAAGAGGAGTATCCATGGGTTTGCAGCTCTCCATGTGAAACTTACCCAATATCTCCTTTGAATACTTTCCTTGAGACACAAAAAGTTCACCATCTCACTACCATATTTCCAATCCAAGGAAATAATGAAGGATTCCCATGTCCTTCATTTCAAACTCCCTTGCAAGATCCTCCTTGCATGAGTGTATCAGCTGCTCATCACTAGTCAAAATTAGATCATCAACATACATAATAATATTCAAAATCTTACCCTGAACCACAAACTGGTATAGGTTTGCATCTACTTCACTTTTGGTGAAGCCTAGTCCGGTGAAATATCTGTCTATCTGAATGTACCAAGCATGAGGTGCTTGCTTCAGCCCATACAACTCTCTCTTGAGTCGGCACACATGCGACTCACTGTTGAAGATATTGAAACCTTTAAGCTGCTCTATGTACACCTCTTCCTTAATGATCCCATTGAGAAACATAGTTTTCACATCCATCTGATGAATGCACAAACCCGTCTGTGCTGAGAGTCAAAGTATGGATCTAATAGAATAGTACCTTGCAACAGGTGGAAAAGTATCTTCATAATCGATCCCCTCGATCCGTGAGAATCCTCGGGCCACAAAGATAGCCTTGTATTTCTCTAGACTCCCCTCATTAGCTTGCTTTACCTTGTATATCCATCTCGATCCAACCACTGGTTTGTTGACCGATATTGGGACAATATCCCATGCACCGTTCTTGAAAATGGAGTCATATTCCTCCACCATTACATCAACCCAAGTTGGATTCTGCACTGCTTCCTGAAAGGAAGATGGTTAAGTCACAATACATTTTCTCATAAGAGCCAGGTATCTAGTAAAAATGTCAGGAGACTATCTCTGTCTATGCTGTGAAGTAGGGGCTCCTACATTCTATGCAACATCAAGTCTCAATCTATCAGCTTCCATGGTGCACCTTCTGCCATTTCTGATGGATGGATCTGCATGAGTGTTTTCCTCCACTCCATGAACCTCCTCATGTGGCTGCTCCACATCTTGAGGCTCATCCTTGGGAACCAAAAATTCCTCCTCTGCATGCAAGTCCAGATCCCTATCAAGGGACAACTGCATGGATTTCTCCTCATCAAATTTTATATCCCATCGCACAACATTCATTCTAATCTTTGGAAAATACACTCGATAATTATGGGGTGTTTCAGTGTACCCCATAAAAATTCCGATCTCAGCTGTCGGTTCTAGCTTCTTCCTGGCATCTTTGGTCACATGCACATAAACAGATGAGCCAAAAATCTTAAAATGTGAAACATCAGGTTTCTTGCCAGTGAAATCATCTTCAGTTGTACTCGTGCCAAGTATCCTATGAGGACAACGGTTTTTCACAAATATTGCAGTGTCGCGTGCTTCCTCCGATAGATGCATCAGTAGGCCTTGATCATGCAACATCGCTCTTGCTACACCCACGATCATTCTGTTCTTCCTTTCCGTGACCCCATCCTATTTTGGGTTATAAGGCGCTATGTGTTCTCTTAGAATTCCTTCTTTTCTACAGAAGTTCTTGAATTATTTAGAGATATATTCTCTACTATTATCGCTCCTAAGAGCCTTCACTTTATTCCCCAACTCTTTCTCCACCAGTGCCTTAAACTCAAAAAACTTAGACAATGTATGATCTTTCTTTTGCATGAAGAAGATCCAGCATTTACGAGAAAATTCATCAACAAATATTACATAGTACTTATGTTTTTCTGTCGAAGCAACAGAGAATGGTCCACACACGTCTGTGTTAACTCTCTCAAGGATCCCCGAAGCTCAGTTCTCCTTCTCATGAAAGGTGGCCTTTACATATTTTCCTATAGTACGTCCCTTGCATCTGTCTAATTGTGCAAGTGTAACCTTGGGAAGACCAGTAGAAATCTGCTGCATGACATTCAAGGCTCCATGGTGAAGATGGCCCAATCTCCTGTGCCATAATTCGCTGTCATCCTAGCTCACCACTTTGTCCACCTTGCCCATCATTTCTGTGTAGCCATCTACCTCAAGCATGTAGATATTATTAACTTTAGTCCCTATCGTCTTGGCTTTTCCTGTTGTGTTGTGTCACAGGAAATCTTTTCCTTCTCTAAAAACAACATCATAGCCTCTATCCTCCAACATTGCTACTAAGACTAAATTTTTCTTCAAACCTGGTACATGCATTACATCTTTTAATTGAAAGGGTTTACCTGAATTCCTCTAGAAGGTAATGGTACCAATCTCGGTAGAACTGTACCACCCGTCATCACCCATTTCAATATGCATCTGGAGATCCTTCTCCTCCAAGTCACTGAAAAGTTCCTTGTCTCCCATCATGTGAAAGGAAGTGCCACTATCCAAATACCACACAGATCCCAGTGCACTTGACACCACGCATGCGTTCAATGAGAATTCAAGCTCAAATTGCGAGGCCAAAGCCTCACTAGTTGTAGATCCTCCATCCTTCTTGTTCTTATTATTTTTTGGACAATTAGTAGAAAAATTCCCATGCTCGTGACAGTGCAAAAAATTCACCTTGGACATGTCCTGCTTCTTGCCATTTTTAGACTCAGATTTAGAATGGAATTTCTTCCCCTTCCCCTTCTTCACCTTGGTAGCCAAAGCATAATCTTCTTCATCTTCATTCTTATATGAAGATCCATCTTTGGTGTCCCATCTGAACTCTTCTTGCACCAGATCCGACCACATTCGTTCCCAATATCGCAATTTTTCCCTTCCATTGATAGAGTCTTGATAACTGTGCCAAATATTGGGAAGTCCTAAGAGAGACAAGCTCACCAAATCATCATCAATGACAGTTATACCAACGATCTCCAGTTCATCCCGACATTGGACAAACTTTGTTATTTATTTTGGTATGCAGTCGCCCTTATCCATATTGATCTTCCTGAGTTTATCTTTGAGCGCCAATTTCCTATGGTTGTTACTGCTCTGGAATAGATACATCAAAGCCTTCCACATTGCATATGGTGTGTATTTCCCATGGAAGCTTGAGACAATGTGGTCTCATACTCCCTCCAATAGGATCCTCCTCACCTTTTCCATTTTCTTTTTCCATGCATCAAGATTTGCAGCATCTGTCATAGCGGGTTTATGAACATCATTGTCAATGAATTCCTTCAAGGCATTGTCTTCGAGTACTGCCTCCATCCTGTCCTTCCAAGCAATATAGTTGGAGCTTCCCTCGAGTGCATAATCCAACCTCAAGCCCTTGAAAGGCATTTCAATCTTGAATCAACTGTAGCACCAAGAAAATATTTCTGCAAATTCGAATTCTATCCAGTCACAAACTCAAATCCTCCTTCAAAATTGTGATTTCCTGTGCTTTGATACCATGTAGAAATTATGAAACATGCATGTATATCTTAGATTTAATTCGATCTAAAAGAGTACTAAAGTTAAATACTGAATCGCTTCTAAAAATATTTTAAGGAATTAAAAGCACAATCGCCAATCACATGAAGCAAATAAGAATAAGATCAAACCACAACACAGATAATTTCCTGGGGAAAGCTTGTTTCTCAAAACCCCACTATCTTTTATTGTATATTCAACATGGAATCATGAAACAATTACATACAACTCTTCTCAGAAGAGCCCTCCTGTACTCAGCTAATTGTCTCACACTGTCATCCAAAAACTAACCAATACTTAGCCAATTTACTACCTCCAGACAACTTTCCTTTCTTGCGCAAATCCTGATGAATGAAATCCCTAAGGAATAGGAATTTTGGCCTTCCTTGAATACACAAGTATCATGGTAATTCCAATGGGTTTTTGGTTGCATGAGTGCAACCAAATAATCCTACAACTAATAGTCAACATCCCTTTCACCTAGATCTCAACTGGATCTCCACTGGATCTGACATGCATGCAGCTAATAATAGTTAATTCACTTGATCTCTGTCACTAGTGTATCAACGATTACAACTTCAGCCCGGGTTAATTCACTTTGCGAGTTAAAATGATTGCATTAATTAATGCACCATTTGCACTCTGAACTTTGTTACAACTACAATTACTGCATGCCTCACCAATGAGATAACTGAGTTTATCACTCTTATTTAAGTATTACAAGTTATTTTGAGACTAGATTACATTTTATTGTCCATCTTAATTAAGGCATAACTAAAATAGACATGCACCAAATTTAACACCTGTGGGCCCCACCCTAGTGTAGGTGCTTAATGCACTAGGCGTGGGTGCTGAAATTTTCTTGTTGAATCTTAGCATATATAACAATCCATTGACTAACATACCTGCATGCCAAACATACAAACCTATATGATGATTTGCTCTCTCTTGAAGTTTAGTGCCACAACTTCACTTTGATGATCTGCATCTCCTGCTCTATCTCATCCAACACATCAGCATCATAACATACCAACAACATCATGATGACCTACAATACCTACAATGACCTCATGGATGACAAAATTAACCATGATAATGCATGCATAACAACATATATACACTTACATTCATAACAAATGTAAAACCGACAAGCACTCATGACGATCACATCCAATAACAACACCATAAACTTTCACATGGCGAAACCACTATAACTATGACAAACACCATGCATATGGAACAAACACATATACTACAAGCATATGAAACACATATATAATCGACATGAATGCTTGACCAACACACACTACCCATCCAGTCCAATGGGTGAACCATGCTCTGGTACCACTTTATAGTATCATATATGACCCAAAGAGAGCGCAACCTACTTTGATACCACTTTGTAACACCCTCATCCCACATATACCCAAGTTACTGGCCAACTGAGGTAAATATGTGACAAGAGGCCACTATAATGGGATTAAACCTCCTAGGCAACCTTAAGGAATTTGAATCGATGGAAACACATCAAACAGACCTTCCACACCAACAAAAAAACTCCCATGAGCCATCCCAACCACTCAGGTAACCAAATCCTAGGTCCCACTAGGTTTTTAGACCATTAAAACCTCGTATTCTCCCTTGATATGGTCAAGGGTGCATCTGGGAGGTTGTGGACGCTCCCACAACATGGCATGCATGCGTCCAAGGACTTTTTTCCTCAGACTTGTGCTAACGTACCCATGATTTGAGCCACTTTTTTAGGCCCAAAGCCCAAGTCACTGCCCAAAACTCAATGACAGGTTTAGAAATGAATTATAACAGCGAAACAATAATATGTTTTCAAAAAACTTGACAAGGTCTAGACTCGACCCCTACTAGCCATGAAAGGCATTTCGTCAAACATGTCACAAATATGTAATCTACAAGTTTAAACAACAAATCTGAGCATAGGGGTCTCATACTTATCTCAGAATCACTAAGAAGCATTGTTCCCTTATATCATTAGTTTAATTATAATATATTAGTTCATAGATACATTGTTCATTCATTTACGATTCAAAACACAAGGGGAGAAATACATCATCATTGTCATAATACATGCTTATAACCAGCATAATAACAACAAAAATATCAAGGATACATCATCCATATAATCCACATATAAACCAATACATTTACACATAAGAAGTAAAGGAAAGAACCTCTTATTAATTAATGCAAAAACCAAACTGAGATGGGACTACCATGTTCCACTCGACCATAGATTGGATTAGCAAAATATATTTTCAGCCAATCGCCCGCGTGCCATATTCCAATCATGAATGTGGGACTCAACCGAAAGAACCAACCAGGGCATCCCGAGGCCAAACCACCTCATCCACATCAATAGAAACCAATATTTACCACAATCCATCTCAGATCACTAGGCCATAAAAAAAACATGAATGCCATCAGATTTCTCCACCTACAACGTGAGGAATTTTATTGTCTCCTAGTCACTCAAGATTTACCGCAATCCACATTGGATCACTAGACCCTAAACCCAGACTCCACCCTCTAATATTTACCGTATATCTGCCATTCACTGGAAAGGATTCCTAGGCTTAATCAAGGAAAACCACCTCTAGGATTTACCTTATATCCCTCCATTAACCAGTCAAGGGTTCCTAGGCCCACCGAGGCACACAATACCTATATTTATTGCAACCCATAGTTTTATTCAGGGGTCACTAGTCCAGTGGCTTTACTATAATCCACAATCTAGTTCATGGATCACTAGGCCATGTGTTTTTCCTTTCAGAGATCCACCTCACTCAGCTTCGAATCCATTCGGCAATCCAACTCAACCAAAACATGAAAACCCCACAACACCATGGCTATCTGAAAATGGAAGGTATAGGATGAAAACACTATCACACCTAGAAAAACCCATGCCATGACATAAAAGAACCACACGCAATACCATGCATTTCAAATCTAGCAAGGAAATCACACATGCAAATTAATACATGCAAAGAATCTTGATGTAGTTGCTTTGATCCAAAGCCAAATTTCTCCAAGAAAACTCTAAGTTTCCAAGAGTGAGAGAGAGAGAGAGAGAGAGAGAGAGAGAGAGAGAGAGAGAGAGAGAGAGAGAGAGAACTCAAAATTTGAACTGACAAAAGGTTACACTGAAAAAAGGTACCAATTGATCCTCAAAAGACTTTTTATTAATGAGGCCTCTATTTCTTCATTTCCCATTATTTTCCTTCACTTTCCTCCTTGCATGCAGCTTGTGATCTTTCTCCTTCCTTTTCTCCTAATTTCCATTATTTTCATAAATAAATTCCCAAAAATTCCATTTTTTCTTTACAAAGCATTTTCCATTGTCTTTGCCAATTTCCTTAGCCATAATAGACCAATGAACACCCACGCTAGAATGTTTTTCCCAAAATTCAGCTTCGAATAAGTGTCCCATCAATTGTGGTTATTACTTTTCCTTTATTAAGTTTTATTACATGGAATTTTCACCAGGGTTGTTACAGAACCCTCCCCCTTGGTGGAACACCATCCTTGGTGTTCAATGACAATTACAACCAACAAGACTGCTAAAAGAAAAACGTACTGCCCATGGGGATTTATAACACAACTCGTTGTAGTACTTACAACAATCAACCTATTGAAAACATGACAATCATACTGTTTACTAGAGCTTTATAACACATATCATTAGCGCATTTACGATAATAGCCACATTTTCTCAACAAAAAATAGCCATATTGTTCATGGAGCTTTATAAATATAGCTCAATACATTATTTACAATAGTATACACATATGCACGTTTTCTCAACCATGAAATAAAAGGACACTATGTCTGCATCCGCAACAAGGGGATCCAGATGCTCACACCTCCACCCTCAAATTAATACCATGATTCACCTCCTTCTTAGGAAGTCCATAATCCACTTCCAAAGTCAAAGTTTCTTCCAATGTCTAGCGCTACAGTCCTGCACCACTTTTCATCCCAGTGAACGGTTACCAACTCAGTGTTCTAGGGAACACTCCCAATGTGAATCTGATTCAATTTGGAAATTCTAATGACAAAAAAAATTCCATCCTCGACCTTCCATTTGCTTATACACAGTCCCTCGGGAAATATGGTCATCCACTTCTGTGCAGTCACTCACCTTCAAAGTTCCCCGACATCCCTTTTCCTAGGCTATCCATCCCGTGGTAAGGATTCCTTGCATCAGAAGGTACAAAAACCAAGGCACATACCTTCCCCAACCATCATACCTATCATAACATTCTCATGGAAGTCAATGGACAATATTGGGTAATAGTGTCCCATAATGGCCATGCTCTTGAAGTGTTTTACCAACACATTGCTTCATGTTTCAATTCCTTTTGTTGTTGCTGTTAATGCCTGCAATAAATTTCAAGCACGCAACTAGGAATTTTCATGCTTCCTGTACCAAGCACATAACTACCATTAGATTCAAAATTAATTAAAATAAATTCACATCATACCTCATTGGTAGCTCGTCAATAAGATACACTTGTAATTTTGTTATCTTCTTGTCACAACAAGTCAAACTAGTTGTTTGTTCAAATCATGATGTATAAACATATTACATCTGGTTAGCTCAAAACATAACCATCATAAATTAAAATCATGAATTGAATGAAATCACCATACACCATAATCATAAATCACATGTAACCATCATAAGTCAAAATTACACATCACATGCATAATAAACTGAAATAAAATATCGATACTTATCCTTCATCGATCCTTACTTTTGCCTCTGTTCTTTTGTACACACACTAGATCGGCTGCCACACTTGGAAAGCACCCAATTCCCTTGCTTCTCTTCAATCACGTACACATACACATAGTGTACAACACGTACATCCACACATAGTGTACAACACCACATAGTACATACACCCACACCCGACGTACAACACAACACCATACATACACTTACAGCTAGTGGACAAACAACACAATACATACACCTACATCTAGTGTACAACATAACACATATACGTACACATAATACAACACAAAAAATACACATGTCACGATGCCACGACTTCACAATGCACATACATAGTACCACATGCCAACAACACATAATGTACGACATGCACACAATACCATACCACATGTACACCAATACCATATGTACAACATGTACACAATACCGCATGTAAATAACACCACCTGCACAATGTGTGCACAACATCACATCTACATGACACCGCCTGCACAATGTGTACACAACACCACATGTACACCGCACCACCTGTTCTACGTGTACACAACACCACATGCAGGACATGTACACGATACCACATGTACACAACATCACATGCATGACATGTACACAACACCTCCTGCACACAACACCACATGTACAACATGTGCACAAAACCACATGTACAATCATGCACACAACACCATATGTACATAGCACCACATGTACAACATGCACACAACACCATATGTACATAGAATTGCATATAAAATATGTACATAGCACTATATGTACACAACACCGCATATCCAACATGCGCACAACACCATATGCACACAACACAACATACCCAACATGTGCATGATATGATATCTACACAACACCGCATATTCAACACGTACATAACACCATCTATACCTAGCACTGCATATGCAATATACACACAACAACATATATACACAACACCATATTCCCATAACATGACAAGTGCAACATGTACAACATATATACAACAGTAGTACTACACATCCACAAAACCACACATTGACCCTCAAAGCAACCTTGCTTCTAGTGTCTCTCCACTAATGCATGCATGCTTCATCATGCTGTAAATCACACTGCTTTCATTCCATTGATGTACCCCTCAACATTACCTGACATAACATAGACATATACATAGTATAATCACATAATATAAAATCATACCCACATGATACTGACCTTGTATATTTGTCAGGGTTATTCTTCCCACTTGATTACTCATAAGCCAAGAACATCTTCATGCCTTTCACTTGCATAAGCAATCATTCCTCCACAAGAATGATTTATGATGACCCTATTAGACAACGACATACATACATACGTATATATACATATAAACATTAGCATAAAATGATCATGATCTCTGACGGCCTTGTCAGACAATTGCATACAAACATACATATATACATATATAAACATGAACATAAAGCACTTATGATCCCGTCAGGTAGACACATACATACATAATTACATAATTACCAGATAGCATAAGGTCAAGGTTAAGATAACTTCCTTTATCTGCACACGACATGCACCACGTTGAGAACCACAATTCCCAACTTAGCAAGGGCATCTAACGCCTCAAACCCCTTTTCTTAACCTTACATTATTACATTTATCATGACTGCTATGCCATCATCTATTTATCCTAATGAATCGCACCAGTCCAACTAATTTTCATATCCTTACCTTATTTTTCCCTTTACTCATGCATCGAGCTTCATTTGGGCCTTACATTACATGTTGGGTACCACACAACTCTCCCTGAGCTCCATTAACTGTCCTCTTTCCCAACCAATTCCCAAGACTCTTAAAACATAAAAGGAAAGAAAACGAGTAAGCAAGAAGAAGAAAATGAAAAACCAAAATCAATATGACATTGCAACAAAGAGGCATGATCATGCACCAAACACAAACAAAACTGCAAATCAAGCATAAACAAATCACAAATACTGAAAGCATAAAACTATCAAAAAACACCATGAATCAATCCCCATAGGTTCTCAATGATTCCAAGGGAAACCTCAACCTAAGCCTTCTTCAAATATTTCATAGCAGTCCCTTTTGCCATGCAATCCCTTGCATCATACCACTATAAACACATAATTGTCAATGTATAATATAAACATGCAATATACCAGTTACCTTGCCTTGTTATGAAAGACACATTGCCTTGTATCTAAACACATGCATTAATCATCTCTCAAGGGACTACAATCCTTTGACGAATCCAACCATAACTAGAAACCAATTTTTATACTTGTCAAATACATGTTCATAAATATAGCACATTTCCACATAATGATAGACAAGATTAGGGTTAAGAAGATTTCCTATATGAAAAGAACTCATTCGTTTGGAATTAGGGTTTCCAAAAATAGCCAAAGGAGTTCTTACCCAATTACTTTCTTTTAGCATTTACCTCGCTGCAATTGAGTCTTTATTTTGTACTGCCACATCACCCATTTTCTATTTATATAAACACAAACTATTACCTTGTTGCGATAATATCAAGCATGTTTCCCTGCAACTATTCACGCGTCAATCACATGTTCCAAATATCAATAAATCATACCTATTAACAAAAATCAACCTTTGCCAAGACTAACCACCATGTCATAATCAACTAATAGTCAAAACCATAATACTACAACTATCACCTACTTATACACAAGTACACATCAAGTATCTCAACACATTGTGTGTTAGTACAATCATCTTAAAATGAGATCATTACTTCATGCAATCTTATAGACACATGCTCATATCATGCAATTAATTAAACATTAAAACAACATATATGACGACATAATAGACACCAAACACTCAAACACCAAATAGACAACATAATCAAACATTCAAACATGAAATAAACGACATAAGCAAACTCACACCTTAATGTATCTCAGGGGAGGCTATATTGTCTTCACAATCAATCTAATTAGTATGATATAAATTCACAACATATAACCTCAATCATAAATAAGTTTATGTTATCCATAACAATAACTAGCTAACATATTCACCTCACAAGTTCATAAAAAATTGTCATTCATGCATAACAATCACATATATACAGTCATTCTAGATTAGTATGACATAATATCAAAATATATTATCTCATACATGAATGTCATAACCATAATCATTTTCATAAGCCAATATATATTAACACGATACATATAACATTAAGATCTTAATGCAATAACCCTAATAATCAATTTAACTAACATATAACAACGACAAGTTAACATATAACATACTCATCAATAACATATAACATAGTCATCAAGTTAACTAACATAATACAAAAACAACAATGCATATAACAATAATTTACTATCATTTATGACTATTTAACACATGTGCATATGACCACATTGGTTCACTTGCATCTACCATGCATATAACCACAACAACAATAAGGTGACAAACATGTATATAATCCTAATGTTTATAACAATCCAAAAAATGACATACCTGCATGCCAAACATACAAACTTATATGACGATCTGTTCTCACCCAAAGTTTAGTGCCACAACTTCATTTTGATGATCTGCATCTCCTAATCTACCTCATCAAACACATGAGCATCATAGCATACCAAAAACATCATGATGACCTAAAAATCCTATAATGAACTCATGGACAACAACCTTAACCATGACATTGCATGCGTAACAACATATAGACATTGACATTCATAATAAATGTATAACTGACATGCACTCATGATGATCACATCCAACAATAAGACCATCAACTTTCACATAGAAAAACCACTATAAATATGGCCAACACCATTCATATGCAACAAGAACATAGACTACAAGCATAAGGAACACATATGCAATCGACATGAATGCATGACCAACACACACCGCCCATCCAGTCCAAGAGGTAAACCATGCTCTGCTAACACTCCATGGTATCAGTTATGACCCAAAGAGAGCACAACCTTTTTTAATACCACTCTGTAACACCCTCATCCAAAATCTACCCAAGTAACCAACCAAACGAGGTAAATATCCAATGAGAGGCCATTATAATGGGATTCAACCTCATAAGTGACCTTAAGGAAGTGGAATCGACGGAAACACAACAAACAAACCTTCCAAATCAACAACAAAATTCCCAGGAGCCATCCCAACCACTAAGGTAACCAGCCCTTGGGTCCCATTGGGTTTTTAGATCATTACACCCCTGGACACTCCCTTAATATGGTCAAAGGTGCATCTGGGAGGCTTTGGACGCTCCCACAACACGGGCATGCATGCGTCCAAGGAATTTTTACTTCAAAACCGTGCCAACGTCTCTGGGATTTGAGCCAATTTTTTAGGCCGAGAGCCCAGGTCACTGCCCAAAACTCAATGATAAGTTCAAAAATAAATTGTAATAACTAAACAATAATACGTTTACAAAACATTGACAAGGTATAGACTGAATCCCTACTAGCCATGATAGGCATTTCGTCAAACATGTCACAAATATTTAATCTACATGTTTAAACAACATATTTGAGCATAGGGGTCTCATACTTATCCGAGAATAGCTAAGAAGTATTGTTCCTTTATATCATTAACTGCATTATCATCTTTTAGTTCAGATATACTTTGTTCATTCATTTACAATTCAAAACATGAGGAGAGCCATACATCATCATTGTCATAATACATGCTTATAACAAGCATAGTAACAAAAAAAATATCAAGGATACATCATCCATAGAATCAACTTATAAACCAGTAAATTTACACATAAGAAGTCAAGGAGAGAACCCCTTATTAATGAATGCAAAAACCAACCCGAGATGGGACTACCATGTTCCACTCGACCATAGATTGTTTGAGGCAAATCTCTCTTCAACCAATCACGCCTGTGTCATATTCCAAGCATGAATGTGGGACTCAACCGAAAGAACCAACCATGGCATCCCAAGGCTAAAAGACCTCACCCACATCAATAGAAACCGAGCTTTACCACAGTCCATATCGAATCACTAAGCCATAAAACAAACATGAATGCCACCAAATTTCTCCACCTACACTGTGAGGAATTTTATTATCTCATAGTCTCTCAGGATTTACCAGAATCCACACCAGATCACTAGCCATAAACCAATACTCCAACCTTTAGGCTTTATCGTATATCTTGCCATTCACAGGCAAGCATTCCTAGGCCTAGTCAAGGGTAACAACCTCTAGGTTTTACTGTATATCCCGCCATTAACCAATCGAGGATTCCTAGGCCCACCGAGGCACACAATACCTAGCTTTACTAGAACCCAAAAATCGATTTAGGGGTCACTAGTCGAGTGGATTTACTGCAATCCATAGTCCAGTTCAGGGATCACTATGCCATGTGTTTTTCCTTTCAGAGGTCCACCTAAATTAGCTTCGAATCCATTTGACATTCCAACTCAACCAAAACATGAGAAACCCATCACACCATGGCTATCTGGAAATGGAAAGGGTAGGCTGAAAAAACTATCACACCTAAAAAAAACCATGCCATGACGGTAAAGAACCACATGTAATACAATGCATGCCAAATATAGCAAGTAAATCACACATGAAAATTGATACATGAAAAGAATCTTGTTGTCACTACTTTATCCTGCTCTTCGTTTCTTTCTCCTTCCTTCCTCTTGCCTTATTTTCCTCCCTTTATCCAATGCCAAAGTGCTCCAAGAAAAATTTGTGTCAGAGAGAGAGAGAGAGAGAGAGAGAATAATGAGAGAACTCCAAAACTGAATTGACAAAAGGTTACACTAACAAAAGGTACCAATTAATCCTCAAAATCCTTTTTATTAATGAGGTGTCTAATTCTTAATTTCACATTATTTTCCTTCATTTTCCTCCTCACATACAACCAATGACCTTTCACCTTCCTTTTCTCCTAATTTCCATTATTTTCATAAATAAAATCCCAAAAATGGCATTTTTTATTTCCAAAGAATTTGTCATTGCCTTTGCCAATTTCCTTAGCCATGATAAACCAATGAACACTCTCATTAGGATGTTTTGACCAACATTTGTCTTGGAATAAGTGTCTCATCAACCGTGGTTGTTATTTTGCCTTTATTAAATTTTATTACATGGAATTTTCACCAGGGTTGTTACATAACCCTCCCCCTAGGGGGAACACCATCCTTGGTGTTCAATGACACCTACAACCAACAAGACCGCTAAAATAAAAACATACTGTCCATGGAGATTTATAACACAATTTTTTTGCGGTACTTACAATTATAAACCTGCTAAAAACATGACAATCATACAATTTACTGGAGCTTTATAACACATCTCATTACAATATCTACTACAAAACCGCATTTTCTCAAACAAAAAATAAGCATACTTTTCGTGGAGATTTATAAATCTAAATTGATAGTATTTACAATAATATACACATATGCACATTTTCTCAAACAAAAAAAAAGGATATAATGCCTACATCTACAATAAGGAGATCCATAGGCTCACACCTCCACCCTAAAATTAATACCAGGATTCACTTCCTTCTCAGGAAGTCCATAGTCCACTATCGAATTCAAAGCTACATCCAATGTCCAGTGCTACAATCTTGCACCACTTTTCCTCCCAGTGAATAGTTACTGACTCATTGCTCTAGGGCACACTCCCAATGTGAATCGTTTCCATTTGGAAATTCTAATGACCAAAACAAATCCATCCCCGTCCTTCCCTTCTCTAATACACAGTCCCTCGGGCAATTTGGTCATCCCATTCCATGTAGTTACACACTTCCAAGTTCCCTGACAACCACTATCTCGGGAGATCCATCCCTTGGCAACGCTTCCTCGCATCGGAAGATACAAAAACCATGGCATATACCTACCTCAACCATCATATGGGTAATATAATGCTCATGGAAATAAATGGACACTATTGGGTGCAAATGTCCCACAATGGCCCTACTCTTGAAGTGATTAACTAGAATATTTCTCCCTGTTTCAATTCCTTTTGTTGTTGATGGTAATGCTTGCAATCGGTTTAACCCACCCAAACAGGAATTTTTATGCTTCCTGTACCAAGCACATAACTACCATTAGATTCAAAATAAATTGAAATAAATTCACATCATACCTCATTGGTAGCTCGTCAATAAGGTACACTTGCAATTTTTTCACTTCTTGTCATAACAAGTCAAATTAGTTATTTGATCAAATCATCATGTATAAACATATCACATATGGTTAGGTCAAAACGTAACCATCATAAATAAAAATCATGTACAGTGTTGTGGATCATATGCATATCCTTTTATTTTTCAAATATTTTTCAAATATAAAAATATGAAATTGTTGGAAAATATGTTAAAGTATCAAAATATAATACTTTAGCATGAAAAAATATGTATGTTCGCCAATATCTGAGTTAAATTTTAAACATTTAAACTTTACATTAGTGGGTTCGGTATTTAATGTTAAACATTGATTGATTTGATTGGTGGAAAGCGCTGATAATTAAAGTCTTTATCAAAAGGCCCAACCCGTGGGCACAACTAGCGCACCAGATACCATGATGAGTGCCTACGCAATTGGGCTGAATTGGTGTAGGGACAACATAGATGAATGGCGGAGATTGTTGCGGGGGCACCGGCCCGAAGTTTTCTCCGTGCCTCGGGGAGACGCGCGGTGGCCGTAGACGGCGGGTTGGTGCAATTGTCTTCCACGTCGGGTAGATTCAATGGCTTGCTGGTGTTTCTTGTTAGCATTAAATTTAAAACCCACGCCATCTATTTAAAGAAGATTTTTATCTATTTTTCAATTTACTTGTGATTTGTTGCGCTGCACCCTGTTTTAGCTTTCCGCCACCTGCACAAATTTGACCACCTTGTGAACTATTACTGCAGATTTTTCCAACCATGGCCAAACGATGATCCCTATCAGGTTCAGCTAGCCATATCCCTCTCATGGATACTGAGAGGGATATTCAAGATACCATTTGTTCTATAACTCACCTCCCTTTCTACTAGCAAGTTATCCTGAATGAGAATACCTCCCCTGTGTATTCTGCCATGGTCAAGTCTGGAATTTTGTCTGTATATATTCCAAAGACCCATCTTTTCCTTCAGTTTATCTATTGGTTGGTGTCTATCATGTATCCAGGGAAGTGTTTTGTCATGAATTCCCAGGGAGAGAACGATTTGCAGGTGTCCACCCAGTTAAGTCGCCAAGCCCTTTGTTATCTTGAGTCAGAGTCATCCATCCAATTTTCTGACGATTCGCTGGTACAATATTATGATAATCTTGCAGGTGAAGAATTTAATCAATTCATATTTTATTTGAAACCTGACATGAAGTAGTTCCAGCCAGATTGCAAAGAGTTTTCTATGGGGGTTTTTGACGCTGAGACTCGTCCAGTATTAAGTAATATTGAAATTTTTTTGGGTAAAGACAATGATTATACAATGCAAAAATCAGTCCTTGGAATGTTTTCCATGATGATGAAGCCATGAATGGTGTTGGATATTCCATCATATTGGCAGGAAGCAGTCAATTCACAACTGATGAGCCTTTCATTAACAAGTTCATTCAAATTTCCTTCATTGATTGTATACTTGTTCTTATATCAGAATGTGGAAGAATTCATGCATTTAGGTCTAAATATTATGGATGTAAATAAAAGAAGGCAATCAGTGATATTCTGGATAGATGTAGTTAGAAGGGAGCAAAATGAGGCTGGGTTGTTTGATTTTTCTAGCTATTACATGCCAATTGCATATAAAATATTGAATGTAAGTCCTCCTCCCTATTTCTTACCTAAAGCTCAGGAGTTTCTGCATTTAGGAAATAATTGCAAATATGGAGATTGGTTTGTTTTTGAGGAATATTCTGAAATGAGGCTATATGGAGCAAGTGTTGAGCCTTATAGACTCCCAACATTTGTACCAATGAGGCTTTTTGCTTTAGAGTTCATTAGACAGAGTCTAAATTTTGATCAGGTTCATTTCATGCCTATGAAGAAAGGACACATGTATAAATTACCCATGGTCGTAGGCCCTTTGATAGTAAATATGAGGCAGGCATTTGATGAAGTAACAAGAATGTTAGATGAGATGCATATGCTACTAGGTGAAAGTTGGGCTTATGAACCTTATAGTGTGATTTCAAATAGAATAATTGAGAATGGGTACTCTGCTTTCATTCTTGAAAGTAGGCCAGAACAAGAGAAGATAGCAAGTAAAGGTGTGATGAGTTCAGTAGATGCAAACATTAAAACTCCCATCATAGCAGATAAAACAACTAAAAGAACCAAAGAAGTAGTTATTGATCTAGATGATGAGGAGCAGGGAGCCAAGAAAAGAACAAAACTTACAGAAGAAACTACATCTAATTCACCTAGTTTTTATTTACATTTGGGAGAAGAGAAAAATGCCCCTGCTTCACCTAGGAGTCAGGAAGCTTCTCATGAATAAGTGCCCTTGATCAAACAACTATTTTCACAAATTGAGGAAAGAAATCAGAGGATGAAGGCCAGCATGGAGGCCCAAGATGAACATCAAGTTACTGCTGATTAAACAAGATTGTTGACTGTGATGGATCTTGAGAAATATCAGTTTAGAATTGCCCTGTCACATCCTACAGATATGTCAATCGGTTCTTCCAACAGTTTCAACACTGTAAATGTAACTGTGGATGTGAAGAAAATTCCATTGATGGAAAAAACGAATTTGCATATGCAAACAGGTCAATTGATTGTAAATGACCTCACAAAGAATAGTGAAATGGAAGTAAAGGCAGAGAATATGTTGGGTAAAGTAATTAAACAATTGAAGTTAGAGAAGGCTAACTCAAGGGCCTTAACAATTCAGAATGAGGAATTGAAGAAAATTATTATAAATATTGGAGTAGACCCTAGTGATAAGACTACTGTGCAGAAATTCATGCAAAGTGTTGAGGTAGAAATATCCACATTAAGGAAGAAGTTAAAATTACCTACTAGAGAACATTCAATGGCTACAGAAGTTGCAGAGGTAGAGAAGGAAAAGGAAAATCTGTTGCAACAACTCATGCAGAAGGATGAAGAACTCTCCAAAATAAAGCAGACTGCAATTTCATTGCAAAATCATATTAATAATTATAATTGTACTTTTGTTTTTCCTACAGGTGATGAAGATCCTCAAGCACAAATTGTTCAATTAAATATTGAGTTGCAGATGACTGAAAGAGATCGAAAGAAGGCTCAAATAGATCTGGAGACTGCAACAAAGTTGATGAAAGTCATGGAAAATGAAGCTGACAAGTACAGAATGGATTTCCGAAATGCTGAAGCTGAGATTAAAAATCTCAAAGAAAGACTGAAAGGAAATCTCTCACTGATACAAGCCAAAGAAATCATTTGGAATGATATCATTTGAGAAATGAAATCTAATTGGTGCTTCCTGATGATAATTGCAAAAGAGAAAAGCCTTATTTTAGAATGTGAAGAACCAATCATATTTGACAAGAAAAAAAGAATTAATAGAGCCATTTGGGCCAGAAGATTCATTGATTTTATTAATTCTAAATCAGATCAGGGATTAGAAGAGTGACATGCAGGATAGAATGTTGTATGAAATAGAAATTAATAAAATGATTGTTAGAAATGATCTCAGAAAGGCTGCAGAGAAGAAGTTGATGGAAATTAAGGAAGCAGTAAGTCAGTTTGATAAGGCATTTGATAAAATGACAAGAGTAGGCTTGCCATCATGTTGGCGAGTTGAAGGAAATCTTCTGTCATGGAATTATTATGAGAAGTTATTAGTGTTGAAAAAAATCAAAGTTGATAATAGGCATGAAAAGACTTAGGTGCTTAAGGGAGAGAAAACGGTCAACTTCTTATAGAGACATTTCCAACTCTTTTGGATGGTAAAGACTCTTTTCACAGAAAGGTAATCCTATGATTGAATTACTGCATTCATATTCGAATATCACAATCTGACACATTCATCTAGGAAGAAGGTAGAAATATGGAAAAAGTGCAGAGCTTTGACAATAGACCTGCCAAAAGGATCAACATCTAAGAAAGACAAATTAGTTGATCGAGGAAAAGAAGCCACATCATTAGCAATTCCTATAGATTAGGATATTTATTTTATGTTACTTTATGAAGATAATGTAATTATAATAAGACATTTTCAAGGCATGTAATAGAGAGCCTTCGAATTCTTAAGTAGTTTTGGTAGTTAGGATTGGTTATAGCAGTTTAAAACTGCTTTTTACTGTATTTAATGTAATTTTCAAGGAAAGGAAAGGTTCCGAGTTTTGGACCTCCAGACAATTATTTTTGTACTAAGAGATTAAAAGATTAATGAATGAGTAAGCAATTTTCTAGCATTTTGTTTATGTTGAAGTGTATTCAAGTTTACATTCTGTGTTTTCTATCTATGAATAAAACAAAGTTATGAGCAATAGGTCTCTTTTTACTTTTGTATGTAAGAGTTAAAAACCTTAATTGGCGCTCCTTTGTTTTAACTATTTCTTTCAAATATTTCTTCTGGGGTTTGAGATGATAATTTCTGTATGAAACAGCATATCAGTTTGGGCTTCTTCTTTCATTTTATTCTAGTCACTTCATTCAACATCAACAAATGGTAGCATTGTGAAGCATTCATCATATTTGATATTTAAGGGTTTGATTATAAATACTTGAGGGTTAATAAAACAGAGACATAAATATTTGTGACATAATCATATAAATGTCTTAAGCACTGATTACTTATCACAGCAAAGGGATTGTCTCTTAAGGTACAACAATAATTGGCACCATTGCTGGGGATCGAATATTCGAAGTTTTCCCTGGGTTTTGTTCATATTTCCTCTGGTTGTTCAGAGAGGAGGAAATACTAAGCTGTTCTTTATTATTAATTAATTCTGGCTCCTAGGAGGCCTCACACGAGGTCAGATACCTCTTAGAAAAAAGTCCCTATTTTGTCAGATCCAGAAAAGTTAGTTTCAAAAAAGGGCCAGAAAACAAAAATATTTTCTACACTTGATGCCACACTGCTTGCACCAGGCAACAGTTCTCATATCTTGCCATCCAAGGAAATTTCCCAGAAACTCATTTTCTCGGAAAAAGAATCCTTACCCTCACCCATTCATTTCCAGGAACCAACATTAGAAGAACTATCTTTTGAGTATGTATAATTTCCATTCACAGAATCTCAACCTAATTCAGTTGCCAGTTCTTCTGCCATTGTTCATATACCCATTCCCATATCAGTTGTTCCACCCCTTTTATCCCCACGTACAACTGGTATTCATTTTACCCCCGCTAAAGGAGTAGTCAATCAGGGCATAAACATGGCAGCCCTGCTTTATTGATGAATAGATATGCACCATTAAATCTACCCCAACCAATGAATGCAATGCCTCAGGAGTACCTTAAGTTGCTTCCTAGATTTACTGGTGAAGATTAAATAACTGTAGAACAACACTTGCCTTTGTTTTTCAATTTTGCTGAAAACTTCAATGTAGAGCATCTTGATGTTGTAATGAGACTTTTTGCGCAGTCTCTAAGTGGAGAGGCAAGAAAATGGTTCAAAGGATTACCAAATGGTTCAATCAATGATTGGGATGAATTAGAAAGATAATTCATCCAGAGATGGGGTGAAAAAAGAGACCATGGTTATTATTTAATAGAGTTTAATGCTATAAAGAAAAAAACAAATGAAAGCATGAGTGATTTTATCAAAAGATTTAATAAGTTGTATAATAGTTTGCCTGTGGAAATGAAACCTCCTCCTATTGGAGCAAGGGTTGTTTTTGCTAGGGCATTTGTATCAGATTTCAGTTTTACCTTGAGAGAAAGAAGAGCCTCCACTCTTGAACAGATTCAAACCGATGCCTTAGAGATTGAGGCAAACATGAATGCTGCTGGAAAATTTCAATACAAAAGAAAAGCTAAAGAATAAGACTCATCACAATATCAAAGGATAGATGAAATGAATAAGGTCATTAAAAATTTGTCAAACAAATCAGTAAAGATGGAATTAGATAACAAGAAACCTGCACAAAAAAACATAAGGGTTTTCAATCCCTAATTCAGAAAATAGCGCATACAAATTCTATAGAGAGAAAGAAAAGGTCAAGACCAAGTCCAAGCACCTTTATATATAGAAGCAGCACCATCAAATTCTGTTGATAATGATCAGAAAGAAGATGAGGATCAAATTTCTGGTGTGTATATGGAGGATGGTGAAACAAAGGAAGAAAGTGAGAAAGAATATGTAGAAGAATGTAAAGAAGCTGACGTCTCATTTGATCAGGAAGAAATGGATGCTTATTGCAAACAGTTTATTGATTTTATGCAAGCATAGTTGCATAAAAAATATGATTTGAGGTCAAAAAGGAGATTGAGAACTCAGGATGATGAAGAAAAAAATCAGAATCAATACCTACTCCAATGGCAACTCCACCACAAAAGAATCCAATTAAAAATTTAGATAAAGGGAAGCAGCCGATGAATCAAGAAAAAGAGAAAGAAAAGCAGCAAGCTGAGGCTTCCCAAGTAAAATCTAATGACCCTAATATTTTGGAGAAAATTGTTACTGTTCTTGATCAACATGCAAATTCAAATAGAAACCAAGAAGAACCTGAAAAGTAAACAAAACAAAATCAAAATCTCAGTTTGTCTAAAGAATTAGAGAAATTAAAGATTCAAGTACCACTTCATGAGTTGGTTAAAACACCTGGTTATAAGAAAGAAATTGCAGAGTTTATTAATTTATCTCAGTCTGATGAGGTGGGTGATATAGTGAATCTGCAAGAAGAGAAACCAGTGGTTACTTTTGGACCTCATGTTCATGAGATATATTCTTCTATTCCACCTTTTTATATATTAGTTCTGTTGCATGATTTCATTTTACATAATTGTATGCTAGATTCTGGTGCATCACATAATCTAATGCCACTTTCAGCGATGAAATAATTAAATTTACAAATCACCAAGCCTTATAGAGACCTTTATTCCTTTGATAAAAAAAGGGTGAAGTGTGTAGGTATTATCAAAGATATGGTTGTTTCCTTGGCTCAAATTCCAGCTAAGAGTATTATGATGGATGTGGTAGTAGCAAATATTATAGCCAGATTTGGTATGTTGTTGTCTAGATCTTGGAGGACAAATCTTGGAGTAGTTTTGAAATTGGATTTCACATATGCTATTATTCCTATTTTTAATGGGGAGGAAAGGAGGTTATATAGAGAAACTAGATTTTTGAAAACTACTACCAAGAAAGATGTAGGTAATTCCTCCATTTATGGTCAAGAGAAGGAGGATCTCTCTTGTTTCATGCTTCATGAAGATGCAAAATTTGCTGAAGATTCATAAAATTAGCTCTCTTAAAACAATGTACATAAAGAGCTGTGTTCAAATAAAATTTGGAAGTGTTATTTTGATGGTGCATTCTCTAAGGAGGGCACTGGAGATGGATTCATATTTATATGTCCCGAAGGTAACTTTTGATTTCTTTCCTTCAAATTGGAATTTGAATCTAATAATAATTTAGCTGAATATGAAAGCCCCACGGGGGTAGGCGAGTTGGTAATCGGAATGCGGTGAAGTTCGTTTGTAAGGCGAGCCCGACAGGAGGTCACGAGTTCAAATCCCCCGGACTAAAGCGGAGCTGTGGAGAGGGGCGGGCGCATGCTCCCAGTGGGTATCGTGGTAGCGGTTAGAATCGAACCCGTGTAATGCGAGTCGCGAGGTTGCACTAGTTGCCGATCCCACTGTAAAAAAAAAATAAAAAAATAAAAAAAAATGAATATGAAGCATTGATTCTAAGTCTGCAAACAACTAAACAAATTGGAATTCAGTCTCTCTCTGTTTTTGGTGATTCTGAATTAATAATAAGACAAATTAAGAATTGGTTCCAAACTAAACATCCCAGATTAAGGTCTTATAAAAATGAGGTGTGGGATTTGTTTGAAAATTATTTTGAAGCTTTTAATTTACAGTTTATTCCAAGAGAAGAGAAAAAAATGGCAGATTCATTGGCAGTTGCAGTCAGTACCTTTAAGCCACCATTTAATCCAAGGTTGAGATATGAGATTGAATTGAGATACAAGCCTTCAATCCCTGATAATGTAAAACATTGGCAGGTTTTTGAGGATGATGAGCAAATTAATAAATTTTTAATAATGATTGGAAATTTTGAAGATAGTCAAATTGATTTAGAAGTTGATGAAAGTAGTCAAAGTGATATGTCTAAAAGTCTAAAACATTCAATTGGTGATCAGAAGATAATTCAATTGAAGGATAATATTTTTCCCAGAGGTTTGGTACCTCTTGAGAGATTGTTTGATGCTAATGATGTGGCAATGAACCAGAAAAAGGTACCTCAAGATGGAGAAATGAAGGACTGTAATTTAAGAACTCACCATGAGCCTAAAATAGTCAAATTGTTTAGAGGAGTTCCTAAGCAGTACAAAGAAAGGTATGTAGATCTTTTTAAACAATTCATGGATGTATTTGCGTGGTCATATGAAAATTTTAAAACTTATGATATGGATATTATTCAACATAAAATACCACTGAAAGATAGGGTTAAGCCACACAAGCAGAAACTCAGACAAATTAACCCACTATTGCTGGCTCCAATTGAAAAAGAGGTGAAGGAACTTTTGCAAGGAAAAATCATAGTTCCATTAAGATATTCTGATTGGGTTTCCAATCTGGTACCGGTCAGGAAGAAAAATGGAGAGACAAGATTATGTGTGGATTTAAGAAATTTGAACAGAGCTTCCCTAAAGGATAATTATCCTTTACCAAAGATGGATTTTGTTCAACAGAAAGTAACTTGAGCATTCAGGTTATCTATGTTTGATGGTTTTTCTGGGTATAATCAGGTGGCTGTGGAGAAGGAAGATCAAAAGAAAACTGCTTTCACCACACCTTGGGGAACATTCATGTATGTCAGGATGCCATTTGGCGTCATGAATGCAGGAGCAACTTTGCAAAGGGAAATGGATATTGATTTTGTGGGTGATAAATTTGTAGTCATTTATCTTGATGATGTTACTATTTTTTCAGGTTCTGATGATGAGCACTTAGAACACCTGAGGAAAGCCTTCTTGAAATGCAGAAAATTTGGATTATCATTAAATCCCGAGAAATATTTGTTTTCTTTAGAGGAAGGTAAGTTGTTGGGTCACATAGTTTCAAATCAAGGAGTGAAGATTGACTCGACAAGGGTTGAAGCTATATAGACAATTCCACTGCCTAGAAGTAAAAAATATATCCAAAGGTTTTTGGGAAAAATCAATTTTCTGAGAAGATTTGTTCCAAATTATGCTGAGATTGTCAGGAAAATAACATATATGTTAAAAAAGAATGCTGAAGTAAAATGGGACAAAGATGCAAGAGAATCATTCGGTAGAATTAAAGAAGCTCTTCAAGAAGCTCCTTTTCTGATCAGTCCAGATTACTTAAAGCATTTTCAAATCTTCTCATTTGCATCATCTTCTACTATTGCTGCTGTGTTATTACAAAAAAATGAAGAAGGAAGTGAACAACCTATAGCCTTTTTCACCAAAGTTCTTAGAGATGCCGAGCTAAAGTATAATATTCTAGAGAAGTAGGGATATGCTTTAGTTAAATCATTAAAGGCTTTTAGAACTTATGTACTTCATTCTCAAATAGTAGCATATGTGCCTAATTCTGCTGTAAAGGATGTGCTAGTACAGAGTGATGTGGAAGGAAAAAGAGGAAAATGGATTGCCAAAGTCCAAGAATATGACTTGGATAGCAAACCAACAAAGTTAGTCAAAGGACAGAGACTGGCCAAATTGCTGACAGAATCTAATTTCCATGCTTTGGGAATTAGCTTACTTGCACCTGTAGATGAAGTGACTGAAGAAACAAATCAGATTAAGACAAAGTCATCAATTAAATATAAATTTCTCTGTTCAGACTGGTATAAAGATATCATTCATTATCTCTATTTCTTTTCTTGTCCTCCTTCAATAAATAGAGCTAAGTACAAAGCTTTGAAACTTAAAGCTCAACCTTATGTTATAATTGAAGCTAAGTTGTATTGGAAAGATCCTGCTGGTGTGCTGCTATTATGTTTCACAGAAGAGGAAACCATGGAGGTGATTAAAGAATATCATGAATGCTTGTGTGGAAGTCATTACAGCTGGAAAGTAACTGCTCATAAGATTCTTAAATCAGGTTTTTGTTAGCCCTCTTTATTTGCTGATGTATACAGAACTGTTAGAAGTTGCCATAAATGCCAATTGTTTGCAGAAAAGAAAAGGTTAGCTCCTTTACCTCTCCTTCCTGTGTTTATTGAAGAACCCTTCAGACAATGGGGATTGGATTTTATTGGAGAGATTAATCCACCATCAAGTGGGCAATTTAAATGGATTCTAACTGCTATTGATTATTTTACAAAATGGGTAGAGGCAAATCCTAATAGAAAAGAAAATGATTTAGTTGTGCTGAAGTTTTTAGAAGAGAATATTTTTAGCAGATTTGGATGTCTAATAAATATTGTAACAGACAATGCTCAAGTTTTCAACTCAGTTAGGTTCATAAATTTTTGTTAGACTTATAATGCAATATTATCCCACTCTACAACATATCATCCTCAAGGAAATGGATTAGCAGAATCATCTAATAAAACATTAGTGAAAATTTTGAAGAAAACAAAAAATGAGAACCAAAAGGATTGGGATTCAAAGCTGATTTTTGCTTTATGGGTAGTGAGGATGACTACTTAAAGATCCACTGGTAAGTCTCCTTATGAATTAGTTTATGGTGCTTAGGCTTTGTTTCCCACTCAGCTAGCAAGACCAGTAATTTATTTTCTTCAAGACTCTCAAGAAGAACCTAATGCCTTGATCAGGAGACTAAATAAGGTGATAGAATTGAGTGAAAGCATAAATAAAGTCAGAGACAATTTGGTCACTTATCAGGAGAAAATGAAGTCTATTTTTGACAAA
Source organism: Pinus albicaulis (assembly GCA_034641835.2). Classification (NCBI taxonomy): domain Eukaryota; kingdom Viridiplantae; phylum Streptophyta; class Pinopsida; order Pinales; family Pinaceae; genus Pinus; species Pinus albicaulis. Next base: position 208,582 of record JAXQQM020060351.1, read on the forward strand.
AAGGCAAAATAAATCATGTTTCAGGCTGGAGATCTGGTATTAGGATGGGATAACGGGAGGGAAGAGAAAGGGAAACATGGTAAATTTGATCCTTTATGGTATGGTCCTTACAAAATCTCTGAAGCCAGATCAAATAATATTTTCATGCTGGAAGATCTTGATGGAGAAGTAGTAGAACTGCCTGTAAATCGGCAGTATCTAAAACATTATTTCCAGCACTAAAGGAAGTTAGTTCATTGTTGTACATATTCAGCTTCCTCTCACTGTATATTTCTCATCAAGAAATTTTTGACTCCATGCCCGAAGTGAAGGCACTGATCTGCAGGTTTTTAGTGTTTCGTGGTAAAAAACACTATCCCCAGGTGGAGCCAGATGTTGTGGATCATATGCATATACTTTTATTTTTCAAATATTTGAAAATATAAAATAAGAAATTGTTGGAAAATATGTTAAAGTATCAAAATATAATACTTCAACATGAAAAAATATGTATGTTCGCCAATATCTGAGTTAAAGTTTAAACATTTAAACTTTATAGTAGTGGGTTCGATATTTAATGTTAAACATTGATTGATTTGATTGGTAGAAAGCGTTGATAATTAAAGTCTTTATCAAAAGGCCCACCCGCGGGCACAACTAACACACTAGATACCAATATGAGCACCTTCGCAATTGACCGGGTTGACTGCGGGGACAACAGAGATGAACGACGAAGATTTACTGCGGGGGCACCAGTCGAAGTTTTCCTCTGTATCTCGAGAGCCCCCGCAGTGACGTAAGAGGCTGAGTTGGTCACCGCTGTCTTCCACATTGGGTAGAATCAACGGCTTACTAGCGCGTCTTGTCAACATTAAATTTAAAACCCGCACCACCTATTTAAAGAAATTTTTTATCTATTTTTCAAATTACTTGTGATTTTTTGCACTGCACCCTATTTTAGCTTTTCGCCACCTGCACAAATTTGACCACCCTGTGAACTATTCCTGCAGATTTTTTCAACCATGGCCAAACGATGATCCCTATCAGGTTCAACTAGCCATATCCCTCTCATGGATACTGAGAGGGATATTCAAGATACCATGTGTTCTATAATTCACCTCCCTTTCTACCAGCAAGTTATCTTGAATGAGAATGCCTCCCTTGTGTATTCTGCCATGGTCAAGTCTCGAATTTTGTCTGCATCAATTCCAAAGACCCATCTTTTCCCTGAGTTTATCTATTGGTTGGTGTCTATCATGTATCTAGGGAAGTGTTTTGTCATGAATTCCCAGAAAGAGAACTTTTTGCAGGTGTCCACCCAGTTAATCCGCCAAGCCCTTTGCTATCTTGAGTCAGAGTAATCCATCCAATTTTCTGACGATTCACTGGTACAATATTATGATAATCTTGCAGGTAAAGAATTTAATCAATTCATATTTTATTTGAAACCTGACATGAAGCAGGTTCAGCCAGATTGCAAAGAGTTTGCTATGGGGGTTTTTGACGCTGAGACTTGTCCAGTATTAAGTAATATTGCAAAAATTCTGGTTAAAGATGCTGATTATACAGTGGAAAAATCAGTCCTAGGGATGTTTGCCATGATGATGAAGCCAGGAATGGTGCTAGATATTCCATCATATTGGCAGGAAGCAGTCAATTCACAGCTGATGAGCCTTTCATTAACAGGTTCATTCAAATTTCCTTCATTGATTATATACTTGTTCTTATATCAAAATGTGGAAGAATTCATGCATTTAGGTCTAAATATTATGGATGTAAATAAAAGAAGGAAATCAGTGATATTCTAGACAGATGTAGTTAGAAGGGAGAAAAATGAGGCTGGGTTGTTTGATTTTGCTAGCTATTACATGCCAATTGCATATAAAATATTGAATGAAATTCCTCCTCCCTGTTTCTTACCTAAAGCTCAGGAGTTTCTGCATTTAGGAAATAATTGCAAATATAGAGATTGGTTTGTTTTTGAGGAATATTCTGAAATAAGGCTATATGGAGCAAGTGTCGAGCCTTATAGACTCCCAACATTTGTACCAATGAGGCTTTTTTCTTTAGAGTTCACTAGACAGAGTCTAAATGTTGATCAAGTTCATTTCATGCCTATGAAGAAAGGACACATGTATAAATTACCCATGGTCATAGGCCCTTTGATAGTAAATATGAGGCAGGCATTTGATGAAGTAACAAGAGTGTTAGATGAGATGCATATGCTACTAGGTGAAAGTTGGGCTTATGACGCTTATAGTGTGATTTCAAATAGAAGAATTGAGAATGGGTACTCTGCTTTCATTCATGAAAGTAGGCCAGAACAAGAGAAAATAGCAAGTAAAGGTGTGATGAGTTCAGTAGATGCAAACATTCAAACTCCCATCATAGCAGAGAAAACAACTAAAAGAACCAAAGAAGTAGTTATTGATCTAGATGATGAGGAGAAGGGAGCCAAGAAGAGAACAAAACTTACTGAAGAACCTACATCTAATTCACCTAGTTTTTCTTTACATTTGGGAGAAGAGAAAAATTCCCCTGCTTCACCTAGGAGTCAGGAAGCTTCTCATGAAGAAGTGCCCTTGATCAAACAACTATTTTCACAAATTGAGGAAAGAAATCAGAGGATGAAGGCCAGCATGGAGGCCCAAGTTGAACATCAAGTTGCTGCTGATCAAACAAGATTGTTGACTGTGATGGATCTTGAGAAAGATCAATTTAGAATTGCCATGTCACATCCTACAGATATGTCAATTGGTTATTCCAACAATTTCAACAGTGTAAATGTAACTGTGGATGTGAAGAAAATTCCACTGATGGATAAAATGAATTTGCATATGCAAACAGGTCAATTGATTGTAAATGACCTCACAAAGACTAATGAAATGGCAGTAAAGGTAGAGAATATGTTGGGTAAAGTAATTAAACAATTGAAGTTAGAGAAGGATAACTCAAGAGCCTTAACAATTTAGAATGAGGAATTGAATAAAATTATTATAAAGATTGGAGTAGACCCTAGTGATAAGACTACTGTGCAGAAATTCATGCAAAGTGCCGAGGTAGAAATATCCACATTAAGGAAGAAGTTAAAATTACCTACTGGAGAACATTCAATGGCTATAGAAGTTGCAGAGGTAGAGAAGGAAAAGGAAAAGCTATTGCAACAACTCATGCAGAAGGATGAAGAACTCTCCAAAATAAAGGAGACTGCAATTTCATTGCAAAATCATATTAATAATTATAATTGTACTTTTTTTTTTCCTACAGGTGATGAAGATCCTCAAGCACAAATTGTTCAATTAAATACTGAGTTGCAGATGACTAAAAGAGATCGAAAGAAGGCTCAAATAGATCTGGAGACTGCAACAAAGTTGATGAAAGTCATGGAAAATGAAGCTGACAAGTACATAATGGATTTCCAAAATGCTGAAGCTGAGATTAAAAATATCAAAGAAAGAATGAAAGGAAATATCTCACTGATACAAGCCAAATAAATCATTTGGACTGATATCATTTTAGAAATGAAATCTAATTGGTGCTTCCTAATGATAATTGCAAAAGAGAAAAGCCTTATTTTAGAATGTGAAGAACCAATCATGTTTGAAAAGAAAAAAGGAATTAATAGAGCCATTTGGGCCAGAAGATTCATTGATTTTATTAATTCTAAATCAGATCAGGAATTCGAAGAGAATGAAATGCAAGACATAATGTTGTATGAAATATAAATTAATAAAATGATTGTCAGAAATGATCTCAGAAAGGCTGCAGAGAAGAAGTTGATGGAAATTAAGGAAGCAGTAAGTCAGTTTGATAAGGAATTTGGTAAATGACAAGAGTAGGCTTGCCATCATGTTGGGGAGCTGAAGGAAATATTCTGTCATGGAATTCTTATGAGAACTTATTAGTGTTGAAAAAAAGAAAAGTTGATAACAGGCATGAAAAGACTCAGGTGCTTAAGGGAGAGAAAATGGTCAACTTCTTGCAGAGACATTTCCAACTCTTGTGGATGGTAAAGACTCTTTTCACAGAAAGGCCGTCCTATGATCGAATTACTGCATTCAGATTGGAATATCACAATCTGACACATTCATCCAGGACGAAGGTAGAAATATGGAAAAAGTGCATAGCTTTGACAATAGACCTGCCAAAAGGATCAACATCAAAGAAAGACAAATCAGTTGATCCAGTAAAAGAAGCCACATCATTAGCAATTCCTATAGATTAGGATATTTATTTTATGTTACTTTCTGAAGATAATGTAATTATAATAAAAGATTTTCAAGGCATGTAATAGAGAGCCTTCGAAGTCTTAAGTAGTTTTGGTAGTTAGGATTGGTTACAGCAGTTTCAAACTGCTTTTTACTGTATTTAATGTAATTTTAAAGGAAAGGAAAGGTTCCGAGTTTTGGACCTTCAGACAATTATTTTTGTACTCAGAGATTCAAATATTAATGAATGAGTAAGCAATTTTATAGCATTTTGTTTATGTTGAAGTTTATTCAATTTTACATTCTGTGTTTTCTATTTATGAATAAAACAAAGTTATGAGCAGCAGGTCTCTTTTTACTTATGTATGTAAGAGTTAAAAACCTTAATTGGCACTCCTTTGTTTTAACTATTTCTTTCAAATATTTCTTCTGGGGTTTGAGATGATAATTTCTGTATAAAACAACATATCAGTTTGGGCTTCTTCTTTCATTTTCTTCTAGTCACTTCATTCAACATCAACAAATGGTAGAATTGTGAAGCATTCATCATATTTGATATTTAAGAGTTTTATTATAAATACTTGAGGGTTAATAAAATAGAGAAATAAATATTTGTGACATAATCATATAAATGTCTTAAGCACTGATTACTTATCACAGCAAAGGGATTGTCTCTTAAGGTACAACAATAATTGGTGCCATTGCTGGGGATCGAAGATTCAAAATTTTCCCTGGGTTTTGTTCATATTTCCTCTGGTTGTTCACAGAGGAGGAAATACTAAGTTGTTCTTTATTATTAATTAATTCTGGCTCCTAAGAGGCCTCACAAGAGGTTAGATACCTCTTAGCAAAAAGTCCCTATTTTGTTAGATGCAGAAAATTTAGTTTCAAAAAAGGGCCAGAAAACAAAAATATTTTCTACACCTGATGCCACACTGCTTGCACCAGGAAACAGTTCTCATATCTTTCCATCCAAGGAAATTTCCTGGAAACTCATTTTCTGGGAAAAATAATCCTTACCCTCACCCATTCATTTCCAAGAACCAACATTAGAAGAACTATCTTTTGAGTATGTATCATTTCCATTCACAAAATCTCAACCTAATTCAGTTGCCAGTTCTTCTGCCATTGTTCATATACCCCTTCCCATATCAGTTGTTCCACCCCTTTTATCCCCACCTACAAATGGTATTCATTTTACCCCCGCTCAAGGAGCAGTCAATCAGGGCATAAACATGGCAGTCCCTGATTTCTTGATGAATAGATATGCACCATTAAATCTACCCCAACCAATGAATGTAATGCCTCAGGAGTACCTTAAGTTACTTCCTAGATTTACTGGTGAAGATGAAATAACTGCGGAACAACACTTGCCTTTGTTTTTCACTTTTGTTGAAAACTTCAATGTAGAACATCTTGATGTTGTAATGAGACTTTTTGTGCAGTCTCTAAGTGGAGAGGCAAGAAAATGGTTCAAAGGATTACCAAATGGTTCAATCAATGATTAGGATGAATTAGAAAGAAAATTCATCCAGATATGGGGTGAAAAAAGAGACCATGGTTATTCTGTAACAGAGTTTAATGCTATAAAGAAAAAATCAAATGAAAGCATGAGTGATTTTATCAAAAGATTTAATAAGTTGTATAATATTTTGCTGTGGAAATGAAACCTCCTCCTATTGGAGCAAGGGTTGTTTTTGCTAGGGCATTTTTATCAGATTTCAGTTTTACCTTGAGAGAAAGAAGAGTCTCAACTCTTGAACAGATTCAAACCGATGCCTTAGAGATTGAGGCAAACATGAATGCTGCTGGAAAAGTTCAATACAAAGGAAAAGCTAAAGAACAAGACTCATCACAATATCAAAGGATAGATGACATGACTAAGGTCATTAAAAATTTGTCAGACAAATCAGTAAAGATGGAATTAGATAACAAGAAACCTGCACAACAAAACAGAGGGGTTTTCAATCCCCAATTCAGAAAATAGCCCCTACAAATTCTACATAGAGAAATAAAAGGTCAAGACCAAGTCCAAGAACCTTTATATATAGAAGCAGCACCATCACATTCTGTTGATAATGATCAGAAAGAAGATGAGGATCAAATTTTTGCTGTGTATATGGAGGATGGTGAAACAGAGGAAGAAAGTGAGAAAGAATATGTAGAAGAATGTAAAGAAGCTGATGTCTCATTTGATCAGGAAGAAATGGATGATTATTGCAAACATTTTATTGATTTTATGCAAGTAGAGTTGCATAAAAAATATGATTTGAGGTAAAAAAAGAGATTGAGAACTCAGGATGATGAAGAAAAAAATTTAGAATCAATACCTACTCCAATGGCGACTCCACCACAAAAGAATCCAATTAAAAATTCATATAAAGGGAAGAAGCCCATGAATCAAGAAAAATAGAAAGAAAAGTAGCAAGCTGAGGCTTCCCAAGTAAAATCTGATACCCTAATATTTTGGAGAAAATTTTTACTGTTCCTGATCAACATGCAAATTCAAATAGAAACCAAGAAGAACCTGAAAAGTTAACAAAACAAAATCAAACTTTTAGTTTGTCTAAAGAATTAGAGAAAGTAAAGATTCAAGTACCACTTCATGAGTTGGTTAAAACACCTGGTTATAAGAAATAAATTGCAGAGTTTATTAATTTATCTCAGCCTGATGAGGTGGGTGATATAGTGAATCTGCAAGAAGAGAAACCAGTGGTTACTTTTGGACCTCATGTTCAAGAGATAGATTCTTCTGTTCCACCTTTTTATATATCAGTTCTGTTGCGTGATTTCATTTTACATAATTGTATGCTAGATTATGGTGCATCACATAATCTAATGCCACTTTCTGTGATGAGATAATTAAATTTAAAAATCACCAAGCCATATAGAGACCTTTATTCCTTTGATTCAGAAAGGGTGAAGTGTCTAGGTCTTATCAAAGATATGGTTGTTTCCTTGGCTCAAATTCCAGCTAAGAGTATTATGATGGATGTGGTAGTAGCAGATATTCCAACCAGATTTGGTATGTTGTTGTCTAGATCATGGGGGGCAAAGCTTGGAGGAGTTTTGAAATTGGATTTCACATATGCTATTATTCCTGTTTTTAATGGGGAGGAAAGGAGGTTATATAGAGAAACTATATTTTTGAAACCTACTACCAAGAAAGATGCAGGTAATTCCCCCATCTATGGTCAAGAGAAGGAGGATCTCTCTTGTTTCATGCTTCATGAAGATGCATAATTTGCTAAAGATTCACAAAATCAGCTCTCTTCAACCAATGTACATAAAGAGCTGTGTTCAAATAAAATTTGGAAGTGTTATTTTGATGGTGCATTCTCTAAGGAGGACACTAGAGGTGGATTCATATTTATATCTCCCGAAGGTAACTTTTTACCTTTTTCCTTCAAATTGGAATTTGAATCTACTAATAATGTAGATGAATATGAAGCATTGATTCTAAGTCTGCAAACAACTAAATAGATGGGAATTTAGTCTATCTCTATTTTTGGTGATTCTGAATTAATAATAAGACAAATTAAGAGTTAGTGCCAAACTAAACATCGCAGATTGAGGTCTTATAAAAATGAGGTGTGGGATTTGGTTGAAAATTATTTTGAAGCTTTTAATTTGCAGTTTATTCCAAGAGAAGAGAACAAAATGGCAGATTCATTGGCAGTTGCAGCCAGTACATTTAAGCCACCAATTAATCCAAGGTTGAGATATGAGATTGAATTTAGATATAGGCCTTCAATCCTGGCAGGTTTTTGAGGATGATGAGAAAATTAATAAATTTTTAACAATGATTGGAAATTTTGAAGACAGTCAAATTGATTTAGAAGTTGATGAAAGTAGTCAAAGTGACATGTCTAAAAATATAAAACATTTAATTGGTGATCAGAAGATAATTCAGTTGAAGGATAATATTTTGCCCAGAGGTTTGGTACCTCTTGAGAGATTGTTTGATGCTAATGATGTGGCAATGAATCAGAAAAAGGTACCTCAAGATGGAGAAATGAAGGACTGTAATTTAGGAACTCAACATGAGCCTAAAATAGTAAAATTGTTTAGAGGAGTTCCTAAGCAGTACAAAGAAAGGTATGTAGATATTTTTAAACAATTCACGGATGTATTTGCGTGGTCATATGAAGATTTAAAAACTTATGATATGGATATTATTCAACATAAAATACCACTGAAAGATAGGTTTAAGCCACACAAGCAGAAACTCAGACAAATTAACCCACTATTGCGGGCTCCAATTGAAAAAGAGGTGAAGGGACTCTTGGAAGAAAAAATCATAGTTCCACTAAGATATTCTGATTGGGTTTCCAATCTGGTACCGGTCAAGAAGAAAAATGGAGAGATAAGATTATGTGTGGATTTCAGAAATTTGAATAGAGCTTCCCTAAAGGATAATAATCCTTTACCAAAGATGGATTTTGTTCTGCAGAAAGTAACTGAAGCATTCAGGTTATCTATGGTTGATGGGTTTTTCAGGTATAATCAGGTGGCTGTGGAGAAGGAAGATCAAAATAAAACTGCTTTCACCACACCTTGGGGAACATTCATGTATGCAAGGATGCCATTTGGCCTCATGAATGCAGGAGCAACTTTCCGAAGGGAAATGGATATTGATTTTGTGGGTGATAAATTTTTAGTCATTTATCTTGATGATGTTACTATTTTTTCAGGTTCTGATGATGAGCACTTAGAACACCTGAGGAAAGCCTTCTTGAAATGCAGAAAAATTGGATTATCATTAAATCCCAAGAAATCTTTGTTTTCTTGAGAGGAAGGTAAGTTTTTGGGTCACATAGTTTCAAATCAAGGAGTGAAGATTGGCTCGACAAGGTTTGAAGCTATACAGACAATTCCATTTCCTAGAAGTAAAAAATATATCCAAAGGTTTCTGGGAAAAATCAATTTTCTGAGAAGATTTGTTCCAAATTATGCTGAGATTGCCAGGAAAATAACAAATATGTTAAAAAAGAATGCTGAAGTAAAATGGAACAAAGATTTAAGAGAATCATTCGGCATAATTAAAGAAGCTCTTTAAGAAGCTCCTGTCTTGATCAGTCCAGATTACTTAAAGCCTTTTCAAATCTTCTCATTCGCATCATCTTTTACTATTGCTACTATGTTATTACAAAAAAATGAAGAAGGAATTGAACAACCTGTAGCCTTTTTCAGCAAAGTCGTTAGAGATGCCAAGCTAAAGTATAATATTCTAGAGAATCAGGGATATGCTTTTGTTAAATCATTAAAGGCTTTTAGAATTTACGTACTTCATTCTCAAATAGAAGCATATGTCCCTAATTCTGCTGTAAAGGATGTGCTAGTACAGAGTGATGTGGAAGGAAATAGAGGAAAATGGATTGCCAAAATCCAAGAATATGACTTGGATAGAAAACCAACAAAGTTAGTCAAAGGATAGGGACTGGCCAAATTGTTGACAGAATCTAATTTCCAAGCTTTGGGAATTAGCTTACTTGCACCTGTAGATGAAGTGACTGAAGAAACAGATCAGATTAAGACAAATTCATCAATTAAATGTAACTTTCTCTGTTCAGACTGGTATAAAGATATCATTCATTATCTCTGTTTCTTTTCTTGTCCTCCTTCAATAAATAGAGCTAAGTACAGAGCTCTGAAACTTAAAGCTCAACCTTATGTTATAATTGAAGCTAAGTTGTATTGGAAAGATCCTGTTGGTGTATTGCTGTTATGTTTGACAGAAGAGGAAACCATGGAGGTGATTAAAGAATATCATGAATGCTTGTATGGAGGTCATTACAGCTGGAAATTAACTACTCATAAGATTCTTAAATCAGGTTTTTATTGGCCCTCTTTATTTGCTGATGTATACAGAACTGTTAGAAGTTGCCAGAAATGCCAACTATTTGCAGAAGAAAAGGTTAGCTCCTTTACCTCTTCTTCCTATGTTTATTGAAGAACCTTTCAGACAATGGGGATTGGATTTCATTGGAGAGATTAATCCACCATCAAGTGGGCAGTTTAAATGGATTCTAACTGCTACTGATTATTTTACAAAATGGGTAGAGGCAAATCCTAATATAAAAGAAAATGATTTAGTTGTGATGAAATTTTTAGAAGAGAATATTTTTAGCAGATTTGGATGTCCAATAAATATTGTAACAGACAATGCTCAAGTTTTCAACTCAGTTAGGTTCATGAATTTTTGTCAGACTTATAATGTAATATTATCCCACTCTACAACATATCATCCTCAAGGAAATGGATTAGCAGAATCATCTAATAAAAAATTAGTGAAAATTTTGAAGAAAACAATCAATGAGAACCAAAAGGATTGGGATTCAAAGCTGATTTTTTCTTTATGGGTAGTGAGGATGACTAATAAAATATCCACTGGTAAGTCTCCTTATGAATTGGTTTATGGTGCTCAGGCTTTGTTTCCCACTCAAATAGCAAGACCAGTATTTTATTTTCTTCAAGACTCTCAAGAAGAACTTAATGCCTTGATCAGGAGACTAAATAAGGTGATAGAATTGAGTCAAAGCAGAAATAAAGTCAGAGACAATTTGGTCACTTATCAAGAGAAAATGAAGTCTATTTTTGACAGAAAGGAAAAAGAAATGATGTTTCAGGCTGGAGATCTAGTATTAAGATAGGATAACAGGAGGGAAGAAAAAGGGAAACATGGTAAATTTGATCCTTTATGGTATGGTCCTTACAAAATCTCTGAAGCCAGATTAAATAATACTTTCATGCTGGAAGATCTTGATGGAGAAGCAGTATAACTGCCTGTAAACGGGCAGTATCTGAAACATTATTTCCAGCACTAAAGGCAGTTAGTTCATTGTTGTACATATTCAGTTTCCTCTCACTGTATATTTCTCATCAAGAAATTTTTGACTCCATGCCCGAAGTGAAGGCATTGATCTGCAGGTTCTTAGTGTTTCGTGGTAAAAAACACTATCCCCAGGTGGAGCTAGATGTTGTGGATCATATGCATATCTTTTTATTTTTCAAATATTTGAAAATATAAAAATAAGAAATTGTTGGAAAATATGTTAAAGTATCAAAATTTAATACTTTAACATGAAAAAATATGTATGTTCACCAATATCTGAGTTAAATTTTAAACATTTAAACTTTACAGTAGTGGGTTTGGTATTTAATGTTAAACATTGATTGATTTGATTGGAGAAAAGCACTGATAATTAAAGTCTTTATCAAAAGGCCCAACCCGCGGGCACAACTAGCATACTAGATACCAAGATGAGTGCCTCCACAGTTGACTGGGTTGACTACGGGGACAACAGAGATGAGCGACGGATATTTACTCGGGGGGCACCAGCCGAAGTTTTCCTCCGTACCTCGAGAGCCCCTGCAGTGACGTAAGAGGCTGAGTTGGTCACCGCTGTCTTCCACGTTGGGTAGAATCAACGAATTACTAGCGCGTCTTGTTAGCATTAAATTAAAAACCCGCGCCACCTATTTAAAGAAGATTTTTATCTATTTTTCAAATTACTTGTGATTTTTTGCGCTACACCCTATTTTAGCTTTCCGCCACCTGCACAAATTTGACCACCCTGTGAACTATTCCTGCAGAGTTTTTCAACCATGGCCAAACGATGATCCCTATCAGGTTCAACTAGCCATATCCCTCTCATGGATATTGAGAGGGATATTCAAGATACCATGTGTTCTATAATTCAACACCCTTTCTACCAGCAAGTTATCTTGAATGAGAATGCCTCCCTTGTGTATTCTGCCATGGTCAAGTCTGGAATTTTGTTTGCATGCATTCCAAAGACCCATATTTTCCCTGAGTTTATCTATTGGTTGGTGTCTGTCATGTATCCAAGGAAGTGTTTTGTCATGAATTTCCAAGGAGAGAATGTTTTGCAGGTGTCCACCCAGTTAATCCGCCAAGCCCTTTGCTATCTTGAGTCAGAGTCATCCATCCAATTTTCTGACGATTCACTGGTACAATATTATGATAATATTGCAGGTAAAGAATTTAATCAATTCATATTTTGTTTGAAACTTGACATGAAGTAGTTTCAGCCAGATTGCAAAGAGTTTGCTATGGGGGTTTTTGCCGCTGAGACTCGTCCAATATTAAGTAATATTGCAAAAATTCTAGGTAAAGATGCTAATTATACAGTGGAAAAATCAGTCCTAGGGATGTTTGCCATGATGATGAAGCCAGGAATGGTGCTGGATATTCCATCATATCGGCAGGAAGCAGTCAATTCACAGCTGATGAGCCTTTCATTAACAGGTTCATTCAAATTTCCTTCATTGATTGTATACTTGTTCTTATATCAGAATGTGGAAGAATTCATGCATTTAGGTCTAAATATTATGGATGTAAATAAAAGAAGGAAATCAGTGATATTATGGACAGATGTAGTTAGAAGGGAGAAAAATGAGGCTGGGTTGTTTGATTTTGCTAGCTATTACATGCCAATTTCATATAAAATATTTAATGGAAGTCCTCCTCCCTGTTTCTTACCTAAAGCTCATTAGTTTCTGCATTTAGGAAATAATTGAAAATATGGAGATTGGTTTGTTTTTGAGGAATATTCTGAAATAAGGCTATATGGAGCAAGTGTTGAGCCTTATATACTCCCAACATTTGTACCAATGAGGCTTTTTGCTTTAGATTTCATTAGACAGAGTCTAAATGTTGATTAGGTTCATTTTGTGCCTATGAAGAAAGGACACATGTATAAATTACCCATGGTCATAGGCCCTTTGATAGTAAATATGAGGCAGGCATTTGATGAAGTAATAAGAATGTTAGATGAGATGCATATGCTACTAGGTGAAAGTTGGGCTTATGACCCTTATAGTGTGATTTCAAATAGAAGAATTGAGAATGGGTACTCTACTTTCATTCATGAAAGTAGGTCAGAACAAGAGAAGATAGCAAGTAAAGGTGTGATGAGTTCAGTAGATGCAAACCCTAAAGAACCAAAGAAGTATTTATTGATCTAGATGATGAGGAGCAGGGAGCCAAGAAGAGAACAAAAATTACTGAAGAAACTACATCTAATTCACCTGGTTTTCCTTTACATTTGGGAGAAGATAAAAATGCCCCTACTTCACCTAGGAGTCAGGAAGCTTCTCATGAAGAAGTGCCCTTGATCAAACAACTATTTTCACAAATTGAGGAAAGAAATCAGAGGATGAAGGCCAGCATGGAGGCCCAAGCTGAACATTAAGTTGCTGCTGATCAAACAAGATTGTTGACTGTGATGGATCTTGAGAAAGATCAATTTAGAATTGCCCTGTCACATCCTACAGATATGTCAATTGGTTCTTCCAACAGTTTCAACATTGTAAATGTAACTGTGGAAGTGAAGAAAATTCCACTGATGGATAAAATGAATTTGCATATGAAAACAGGTCAATTGATTGTAAATGATCTCACAAAGACTAATGAAATGGCAGTAAAGGTAGAGAATATGTTGGGTAAAGTAATTAAACAATTGAAGTTAGAGAAGGCTAACTCAAGAGCCTTAACAATTCAAAATGAGGAATTGAAGAAAATTATTATAAATATTGGAGTAGACCCTAGTGATGAGACTGTTGTGCAAAAATTCATGAAAAGTGCTGAGGTAGAAATATCCACATTAAGGAAGAAGTTAAAATTACCTACTAGAGAACATTCAATGGCTACGGAAGTTGCAGAGGTAGAGAAGGAAAAGGAAAAGTTGTTGCAGCAACTCATGCAGAAGGATGAAGAAATCTCCAAAATAAAGCAGACTGCAATTTCATTGCAAAATCATATTGATAATTATAATTTTACTTTTGTTTTTCCTACAGGTGATGAAGATCCTCAAGCACAAATTGTTCAATTAAATACTGAGTTGCAGATGGCTGAAAGAGATTGAAAGAAGGCTCAAACAGATCTGGAGACTATAACAAAGTTGATGAAAGTCATGAAAAATGAAGCTGACAAGTACATAATGGATTTCCGAAATGTTGAAGCTGAGATTAAAAATATCAAAGAAAGACTGAAAGGAAATCTCTCACTGATACAAGCCAAAGATATAATTTGGACTGATATCATTTCAGAAATGAAATCTAATTGGTGCTTCCTGATGATAATTGTGAGAGAGAAAAGCCTTATTTTAGAATGTGAAGAACCAATCATGTCTGAAAAGAAAAAAGAAATTAATAGAGCCATTTGCGCCAAAATATTCACTGATTTTATTAATTCTAAATTAGATCAGGAATTAGAAGAGAATGACATGCAGGACAGAATGTTTTATGCAATAGAGATTAATAAAATGATTGTCAAAAATGATCTCAGAAAGGATGCAAAGAAGAAGTTGATGGAAATTAAGGAAGCAGTAAGTCAGTTTGATAAGGCATTTGATAAAATGACAAGAGTAGGCTTGCCATCATGTTGGGGAGCTGAAGGGAATATTCTATCATGGAATTCTTATGAGAACTTATTAGTGTTGACAAGAAACAAAGTTGATAACAGGCATGAAAAGACTCAGGTGCTTAAGGGAGAGACAATGGTCAACTTCTTACAAAGACATTTCCAAATCTTGTGGATGGTAAAGACTCTTTTCACAGAAAGGCCATCCTATGATCAAATTACTGCATTCAGATTGGAATATCACAATCTAACACATTCATCCAGGATGAAGGTAGAAATATGGAAAAAGTGCAGAGCTTGGACAATAGACCTGCCAAGAGGATCAGCATCAAAGAAAGAGAAATCAATTGATCCAGGAAAAGAAGCCACGTCATCAACAATACATATAGATTAGAATATTTATTTTATGTTACTTTCTGAAGATAATGTAATTATAATAAGAAATTTTCAAGGCATGTAATAGAGAGCCTTCGAAGTCTTAAGTAGTTTTGGTAGTTAGGATTGGTTACAACAGTTTCAAACTACTTTTTACTGTATTTAATGTAATTTTCAAGGAAAGGAAAGGTTTCAAGTTTTGGACCTTCAAACAATTATTTTTGTACTAAGAGATTCAAAGATTATTGAATGAGTAAGCAAGTTTCTAGTATTTTGTTTATGTTGAAGTGTATTCAAGTTTACATTATGTGTTTTATATCTATGAATAAAACAAAGTTATGAGTAGCAGTCTCTTTTTAATTCTGTATGTAAGAGTTAAAAACCTTAATTGGCGCTCCTTTGTTTTAACTATTTCTTTCAAATATTTCTTCTGGGGTTTGAGATGATAATTTCTCTATAAAACAACATATCAGTTTGGGCTTCTTCTTTCATTTTCTTCTAGTCACTTCATTCAACATCAACAAATGGTAGCACTGTGAAGCATTCATCATATTTGATATTTAAGGGTTTGATTATAAATACTTGAGGGTTAATAAAACAGAGACATAATCATATAAATGTCTTAAGCACTGATTCCTTATCACAACAAAGGGATTGTCTCTTAAGGTACAATGAATAGCATGAAATCACCATAAAGCATAATCATAAATCGCATGTAACCTTCATAAGTTAGAATCACAATTCACATGCATAATAAACTGAAATGAAATATTGATACTTATCCTTCATCGATCCTTACTTCTCCCTTTGTTCTTTTTTACACATCAGATCGGTTGCCACACCCGGCAAGCACCCAACGCCCTTGCTTCTCTTTAATAACATACACATACACATAGTCTACAATGCTTACATCCACACAAGGTGTACAACACCACACAATATATACACACAAACCCGGTGTACAACAAAACACAATACATACACCTACATCCGGTTATTCATAGATAGAAAACACAGGATATAGTACACAGAATACACATAAACATCGTGACATGTGTATTCGTTTTGTATCTATAGAAAACACAGAATATAGTACCTACATGTCACGATGCCACAACCGCATAATGCACTTATATAGTACCACATGCGCACAACACATCATGTACGACATGCACACAATACCACATGTACACCAATACCATGTGTACAACATGTACACAATATCATATGTACATAGCACCACATGCACAACGTGTCCACAACATCACGTGTACACGATACCACCTGCACAATGTGTACACAACACCACATGTATGTCTCACCACCTGTACAATGTGTACGGAACACCACATGTACTCAACACCACATGCACGACATGTACACGACAACACTTGTATACAACATCACATTCATGACATCCACACAACACCTCATGCACACAACACGACATGTACAACATCTACACAACACCACATGCACATAACACCACATGTACAATCATGCACACAACACCATATGTACATAGCACCACATGTATAACATGCCCACAACACCAATGTACATAGCACTACATATACAACATGTACATAACAATATATGTACACAACACTGTATATCCAACATGCACACAACACCATATGCACACAACACAACATATCCAACATGCGCATGATATGACATAACATAACACATCACAACGTAATTACTAGATAAAATAAGGTCAAGGTTAAAATAACTTCATTTATCTGCACACAACATGCACCATGTTGAGAACCACAATTCCCAACTTAGCCAAGGCATCTAATGCCTCAAATCCCTTTACTTAACCTTACATGATTATCTTTCTCCTTATTGTTATTCCATCATCTATTTATCCTAATGAACCCCACCAGTCTAACCGATTGTCATATTATTACCTGTCGCTTCCCTTTACTCATGCACCGAGCTTCATTTGGGCCTTACATTACCTGTTGGGTACCACACAACTCTCCTCAAGCTCCGTTAACTTTCCTGTTTCCCAACCAATTCCCAAGAATCTCAAAACATAAAAGGAAATAACAAGAGCAAGCAAGAAGAAGACCATAAAAAACCAAAAGCAATACGACATCGCAACAAAGTGGCATGATCATGTACCAAACATGAACAAAACTACAAATCAAGCACAAACACATCACAAAGAATAAAAGCATAAAAATAACAACAAACACCATGACTCAATCCCCATGGGTTCTCAATGCTTTCAAGACAAATATCAACCTAATAATTCTTCAAATATTTCATGGAAGTCTCGTTTTCCATATAGTACCTTGCATCATACCTCCATAAACACATAATTTTCAGTGTATAATATAAACGTACAATATACAAATTACCTTACCTTGTTATGCCAGTCACATTGCCTTGTATCTGAACACATACATATATCATTTTTCAAGAGACTCCAATCATTTCACAAATCCAACCATAACTAGAAACAAACTATTATACCTGTCAAATACATGTTCATAAATATAACAGATGTCCACATAATGCCAGAAAATATTAGGGTTAAGAAGACTTCATGTATGAAAAGCACTCATTCGTTTGGAATTAGGGTTTCCAAAAATATCCAGAGGAATTCTTACCCAATTCATTTCCTTTACCATTTACCTTGTTGCAATTTAGTCTTTATTGTGTATTGTCACATCACCAATTTGTTAGTTATATAAACACATAAACTACTACCTTTTCATTCTAATACCAAGCATGTTTCCCTGCAACTGTTCACACATGTCAATCACATGTTCCAAATATCAACACATCATATTTATTAACTAAAATCAACCTCTACGAAGACTAACCACCATGTCATAATCAACTAATAGTCAAAACCATAATATTATAAATATCACCTACTTATGTTCAAGTACACATCAACTATCTCAACACATAGTGTGTTAGTACAATCATCTTAAAAGAAGATCATTACTTCATGCAATATTATAGACACATGCTCATATCATGCAATTAATCAAACATTCAAACAAAAAATAGATGACATAATAGACACCAAACACTCAAACACCAAATAGACAACATAATCAAACATTCAAACACCAAATAAATGACATAAGCAAACTCACACCTTAATTTATCTTAGGGGAGGCTATCTTGTCTGCACAATCAATACAATTAGTACGATATAACATCAAAACATATCAAATCAATCATAAATAAGGTCATGATATCCATAACACTAATTAGCTAACATGTTCACCTCACAAGTTCTTATACAATTGTCATTCATGCATAACAATCACATCTATATAGTCAATCTAGAATAGTATTACATAATATCACAATATATCAACTCATACCTGAATGTCATAACCATAATCATCTGTATAGGCGAATCTAGATTAACATGATACATATAACATCAAGATCTTAATGCAATAAACCTAATAATCATGTTAAATAACATATAACAACAACATGTTAACATATAGCATACTAATCAACAACATATAGCATAATCATCAAGTTACCTAACATAAAACAACAACAACAATGCATATAACATTAAGTTACTATTATTCATGACTATTCGACACATGTGCATATGATCACATTGGTTCACTAGCATCTACCATGCATGTAACTACAACAACAATAAGATGTCAAACATGTATATAACAATCCATTAACTAACATACCTGCATGCCAGACATATAAACCTATATGACGATCTGCTCTCACCCGGAGTTTAGTTCCACAACTTCACTTTGATGATTTGTATCTTCTTCTCTATCTCATCCAACAGATCAACATCATAACATACCAACAACATGATTATGACCTAAAATGCCTATAATGAACTCATGGACAACAACCTCGACCATGATAATGCATGCATAACAACATATAGACACTGAAATTCATAACAAATGAATAACCAACATGCACACATGACGATCACAGCCAACAACAACACCATCAATTTTCACATGGCGAAACCACGATAACTATTACCAATGCCATGCATATGCAACACAGACATAAAATACAAGCATAAGGAACACATATGCAATCGACATGAATGCACAACCAACACACACTGCCCATCCAATCCAAGGGGTGAAACATGCTCTGGTACCACTCTGTGGTATCAGATATGACCCAAAGAGAGAGCAACCTGCTTTGATACCATTCCATAATACCCTCATCCCACATCTACCCAAGTAACCGACCAACCGAGGTAAATACGAGACAAAAAGCCACTATAATGGGATTCAACCTCCTAGGTAACCTTAAGGAAGTGGAATCAAAGGAAACACATCAAATAAAACTTCCACATCAACAACAAAAATCCTAGGAGCCATCCCAACCACTCAGGTAACTAGCCCCTGGGTCCCACTAGGTTTTCAGACCATTAAACCCCTGGACGCTCTCTTGATATGCTCAAGGGTGAATCTAGGAGGCTTTGGATGCTCCCACATCATGGGAATGTATACATCCAGGGAATTTTTTGTCAAACCTGTGCCAATGTCCCCGGGATTTGACCCACCTTTTCAGGCCCAGAGCCCAGATCACTTCCTAGAACTCAATGACAGGTTCAGAAATGAATTATAACAGCGGAACAATGATATATTTGCAAAAACATTGAAAAGGTCTAGACTGGACCCCTACTAGCCATGATAGGAATTTTTTCAAACATGTCACAAATATGTAATCTACAGGCTTAAACACTAGATCTGAGCATAGGGGTCTCATACTTATCTGATAATCTCCAAGAAGCATTGTTCCCTTATATCATTATCCGAATTATCATCTGTTAGGTCATAGATATTTTGTTCGTTCATTTACAATTCAAAACATGAGGAGAGGCATACATCATAATTATCATAATACATGCATATAACCAACATAATAGCAACATAAATATCAAGGATACATCAACCATAGAATACACATACAAACTAGTACATTTAAACATAAGAATTCAAGGAAAGAACTTCTTATTAGTGAATGAAAAAACCAATAAGGGATGGGAATACCACATTCAACTTGACCATAGATTGGTTGAGCCAAATTTCTCTTCAGCCAATCATCCCCATTCCATATTCCAAGCATGAATGTGGGACTCAACCGAAAGAACTGACCAGGGCCTTCCGAGACTAAACCACCTCACCCACATCAATATAAACCAAGCTTTACCAAAATACATCTAGAATCACTAGGCCATAAAACAAACATGAATTCCACCAGATTTATCCTCCTACACAGTGAGGAATTTTCCTGTCTCCTAGTCTAAGGATTTACCGCAATCCACGCCAGATCACTAAGCCCTAAACTGAGACTCCACCCTCTAGGACTTACCTTTTATCCTGCCATTCACTGGTAAGGATTCATAGGCATGATTAAGGGCAATCACCTCTAGGATTTATCGTGTATCCCATCATTAACCAGTCGAGGATTGCTACGCCTACCGAGGCACAAAATACCTGGCTTTACCACAACCTACAGTCTAATTTAGGGGTCACTAGTCGAGTGTATTTACTGCAATCAACCATCTTATTCAGGGATCACTAGGTCATGTGTTTTTCCTTTCAGAGATCCACGTCACTCTGCTTTGAATCCATCCGAAAATCCAACTCAACCAAAACATGAGAACCCCATCACACCATGGCTATCCGGAAATGGAAAGGCTAGGATGAAAACACTATAACACCTGGAAAAACCCATGCCATGACAACAAAGAACCACATGCAATACCATGCAATCCAAATCTAGCAAGGAAATCGCACATGAAAATCACTGCATGCAAAGAATCCTATTGTAACTTCTTTATCCTGCTCTTCTTTTCTTGCTCCTTCCTTCCTCTTGGCTTCTTTTCATTTCTTGATCCAATGCCAAAGTCCTCCAAGAAAACTCTAAGTGTCCAAGAGTGGGAGAGAGAAAAAGAGAATAATGAGAGAACTCCAAAATTGAACTTACAAAAGTTTACAATGACAAAAGGTACCAACTGATCCTCATAATCCATTTTATTAATGAGGCCTCTATTTCTTCATTTCCCATTATTTTCCTTCATTTTACTCCTCACATGAAACTTGTGACCTTTTACCTTCCTTTGCTCCTAATTTCCATTATTTTCATAAATAAATTGCCAAAAATTCTATTTTTCCTTTCCAAATCATTTTGCATTGGCTTTGCCAATTTCCTTAGCCATTATAAACCAACGAACACCCTCACTAGGATGTTTTTATCAACATTCATATTGGAATAAGTGTCCCATCAACCGTGGTTATTATTTTTCCTTTATTAACTTTTATTACATGGAGTTTTAACCAGGGCTGTTACACCCTTGTTGATTTCGCCACAAATCTACCCTATGGGTGAAGTAGACCCTTCTTCTAATGATAAGCTCCAAAATGCGAATATTTTTATCATTCCATTTGAATACGCTTGGAAAAATGACATTATGGTGTATATGCACACCCAAAAGGTTGGTCCCCATTTTTTTTTAGACCATTGATGACATTCATGTCATTAGGTTCCTAGATATATCCACATTAATGGTGTCCTTTACCAATTAACCATAGATACCCTATAATGTTGTTGCATTTTTTTTATAGAAATTCCACATAGATTCAATTGATCTTGTAATATTCTAAAACAAAATAATTGAAGATATTGTACAAATTGCAGAAACCAATTACGATCACACAATCACATGAACAAGAAAGAGAAAGAATTTCAATCGCACAATCACATGAACAAGAAAGAGAAAGAATTTCAATCGCACAACACAAAGATTTATCTGGGGAAAGCCTCAGTTAAAAACCTTGCTATCTATATATTGCATAAGTCAAAGAATATGAAACAATACAATGCTTCTCTTAGGCTTGAGATCTCTCTACACTATCTCCATTTGTCTCATAGTATCCTATGATATATTTGGTTCAATACTTAACAAATTTCTTGCCTTTGGATGCCCTACCTTGCTTGCGCAATCCTTAGGGAAATTGGGCCCCTATTAAATAGGAAAATCCCAATTAATGACTACGCAATACATATAAGTACTTTTTCTGACTTCATGCACCACCTGTACAATTTTCTAATTATACAATTGATAGTACACCTCCCTTTAACTCCAATCTCAATTGGGTCATCCTTAGAACTAACATGCATGAACTATTTATAGTGAATTGTTAGTTATCTGATTGATCATTGCATGTGAATTGAATAATATTTAATTCAATGGACCTCTCATTAGTTCCTCTATCAATTAGAACTATTTAAACTAATTTAGCTCAAATAATTAAGTTAAATAATTACAACTCAAAATAAATTGTAATTTGACCCCTTAAAACTTAGAGATAACTCTACATGCCTCTAGTTTGACCCTCAACTTGAATTGACTGAGCTAACTAAGTCTTCCTGACTTAGTTAACTCATACAAGTTGTCATGTGATGTGGAATTACAATTTCCTTCTAATTTAATCAAGGGAAAATTAATCATAAGCCTCTTCTTGTTTCCATTTTCAACACTCCCTCTCAACAAGAAAGGGATTGTTTACTACCTGATCATGCTTTTGTGGAACTCGAATTTGCCTCTTGCTAGTTCCTTCATCAAGATGTCTGTATCTTGATCCTCTGTAGGAATGTACTCTAAGGAAATAATCCTCATCTGCACAAAATCTCTGAGATGGTGATACCAGATATCAATATGTTTCGACTTGTCATGAAAAACTGGATTAAAAGAGAGTTTGATGCAACTATGGTTATCACAATAAATCACCATTGGATCCATCTAATGGAAAAAGAACCCAACAAGTATCTTCCTCATCCAGATGGCCTCACAAGCTGCTTGAATAGAAACCATGTACTCTTCCTCTGCTAAACTGAGTGCAATTGATCTATGCTTCCTGTTGTACCAGGAAACTGCTGCTAACCCAATACTGAAGATTCCCCCTGATGTTCTCTTCTTGTCAGATGGAATCCCTGTCCAATTTGAATCTATGAACCCTTGAATATTCACTCCATTTGTCCGCCTATACCTTAACCCAAACTAAGTGGTGCCTCTGAGGTATCTCAACACATGTTTGCCTGCCTTCCAATAGATCTTTGTATGCTTAACCATAACTTGACTAAGCTGGTTAACCACATAACATATGTATGGTCGTGTCTTCACCAAGTACATGAGTGAACTCACAAGTTTCCTGTAGATGGTAGCTTCCACTACTTCGCCTAAAGTAGCATCTTCCTTACTCCAATTCCCTACTAGATAAGTCTCCATGGGTTTTCTCCTCTCCAAGTGAAACTTCTTCAGACTCTCATTGGAATACTTGCCCCGAGATACAAATAGTTCCCCATCTCTTTGCCAAATTTTGAACCAAGGAAACAATGCAAGAGCCCCATATCCGTCATCTCAAATTATCTTGCAATATCATTTTTGAAAGATTTGATCAACTGCTCATTACCTATCAGAGTCAAATCATCTACATAATGTAAAATGATCAATAATTAATTTCTACCACAATATGGTAAAGGTTCACATCTCCTTCACTTTTAGTGTACCAAGCATGAGTTGCTTGTTTCAATCCATACAACTCTATCTTGAGTATGCACACATGTGACTTTCTATTAAAGGTATCAAAGCCTTGTGGCTGCTCAATGTACATCTCTTCCTCAATCACTCTATTAGGGATGGTTATCTTTACATCAATCTGATGTATCTTCCATCCCATATGCGTTGAAAGTGCAAGGATAGATCTGATTGAAAAGTACCTTGCAACTGGAGCATAATTTTCCTCGTAATAAATTCCCTCCAACTAAGAGAACCCTCTGGCCACAAATCCGGCCCTGTGTTTCTTGACACTCCCATATGTGTCCTGCTTCACCTTGTAGATCCAGGATCCTACAAATGACTTTCCCTTTGGTGTTTGGACAACTTCCCATGTACTTTTTATTATGGTGGAGTCATAATCCTCTACCATGGCATCAACCCAAGTTGGTTGTTGCACTGCTTCATCGAATGAGGATGGCTCAATCTCTACACTCTCGCTCATAAGATCCATGTAGCCAGTGTACCGCTCTAGGGACCTTCTCTGCACACGTTGTGATGTGGGTGCTCCCACATTCTGTCTAGAATCAAGAATCAACATGTTAGCCTCTCTGGTGTGCTTCCTTTTGTCTCTGGATGTCTCTACATGAGTGGGTTCTTCCTGATCTGTATGTGAAAGCTTGATAGTTTATGGTGAAAATTGCAAGTGAAATGATTAGGGTTTTTATTTAATTATGTCAAATTCATTAACGCATTAACATGTTTTAAAACTCAGTTTTTGCAGAAAATAAAGAAGACATCAATACCATAAAAATATACACAAGACAAAAAATGACGAAGGAGTTCACCCCTCTTGGGTTACATCTCCTGGTCTAGCTTCCAATGTTGGTCCTCTTTCATTATGCTAAAAAATATGTGTTTATGTCAAGTTACAGTGCTCAGAATTCTAAAACAATGCTTCCAATGACCCCAGAACAATAAAAACCCCTGGCTGGGATCTTTCTGCACTCGAAAAGGTTCAAAAGTGAACGAGTTATGTTCCATAGAAGTGTTTCTACTAACTGTCCTACAATTTTCACTTTCCAACAAATTAATCTACAAATTTCGCCTTTTGTAGCCACGTGGAGCGACAAATTCACCTTGTGTCAGCAAGATTTCCTCTGCACCGAGTGCAAATTTTCACCTCCTTAAATTGCCTCAGTTGGCCCATGAATCAATAAAAATGCGACAAGTGGCTTGGTTGAGGCCGTCGATCTTGGGGACATTTAAAAAAAACACACCAAACCTACGCTCAGAATGGAGTTTAAGTGGTGGAATCATGGTTTCCGCCACAGTTTGGACGCCCTCAACCATGACCACTGCTGGTTTCGTTCCTACCATACTCCAAACATTAGCATTTAATTCTTGCTTGATGGTTGCATGTGACAGGGATACTCACTAACCGTCGGGGCTAGTATTTAAACCTACGCACCAAATTTGAGTCCAAATCCTACATATAAACCCATGGTTGCACCGAACTATGGTATGGTTTGGTTTCGCCAACATTAAACTTGATTACTCTCCACTATAGTTTGTTCACATGTTGAAACATGAACTGCTGGTGTGGTGGTTACCTGACCCCGCTTTTCAAATTTAGGTTATAAAAATTATTATATGGTTTACATTGGGTGTGATACATTTCCCACGCGGTTTGATACATTGTATCGATCTTTGTTTTAATGTGGATAATACATAGTTTGGGGTTTAATATATCCATCGTCGCCCAAAGCTTTGGTTAATGTGTATAACGTATGGTCCATGGTACATATAATAAGGTTGGGGCCGGGGTTAACCCCAGACTCATGGTTTCCCACCACATCACGTGGGTTGGGTGGGCCAGGGTTATGGGTTAACCCCAGTCTTGACCCCCATGGCATACCCTTTGAAACTTTAAATAGGTTTTGCTCCCATAGTAAAATAAGAACCACCATGGGAGAGGTGGTAGAAGGCTTGGCTAATAGGCATGAGGTCTAGTGTTTGAACCCCGTGGAGGCAGCTCGACCTCATAAAAAAAATTTCACAAATGACTAGAGGCCACTTGGTAACCACCGATTGGACCACGTGGCACTCCCTCATTGGGACACCTAAAAAAAACCCATTAACCAATCAAAAGTCACCATTCCAAAACCAATCAGAATGAGACAAGTGGCAGTGAACGGCTCTTCCACCAAATAATCAATCAAACCCAGTCAAATGCTCAGTCAGTATACAGACTGCTGACTGAGTGTACCTACACTCACATTACAAAATTTTTAGTTGTTTCCCAAATCGATTAGAATGCAATATCTAGAGCATCCGATGTCGGATTTGAGTGAAACGAGTTGCGTTAGATTCAGGGCGATGAAATTTTTGCTTTGGAGCTAGTTTCAAGCCAATATGAGCACTTTGAATTTTGAGCATTAAACTGATCCACTAGATCATTTGTCCCCACTAGAAGCTTTTGGACCTATAAAAGCTCATTATCAATCAACAAATAGATGAGGGTACGAATCCCTCACCCTTCCAGTCTCAATCCACTAAACTTTGCTTGAATTTGTAACTTTGTGTTTTTCATGAAAATATATCACTTTCCTTGATTTTGGAGTCTTTGTCTTGCTGTCGACAATGACATATTGTTGCAATTTCCTAGAAGATGAAAAAAAAACTACCTTTGAAGGAATATGCACATTCTCTCCTCGGTCTTCAATCAAAGGAAACTTAAACAATTTCAAATTCACTTCACTTTTTACATTATCGTGATGACAATGCTTAACATGTCTCTCCTCGCAATTGGCTCGTCTCTTTGCCAAATGTGATTGCCATCACCATGAACCATCCTTTTTCAGAACTAACACATTATGAAACCCAAAGGAATAAGACTTGGAACCAATGTACTCTTTTTCAAATTGCTTTTTCATTTTATTCTTCACACCTGCACTCTTTAACACTGGCATCTTGTTCACACCAATGTTCAACGATGATGCATCTTGTTGCAAATTTACTTCATTTTGATTACCTCTTTTAGGAGGCATCATGTTAGACTCCCGAAACATCTTATCACATTGATTGTAATCCTTAATGAAATCATATTTCATATTTGAATCATATCCTTGAAAGGAAACATTCTCAACATCTTTATGCTTGAACATTAATAATGCAAAATTCTGACTAGCATTAACAATTCTCTTCATTTGTCCAATATTCATAAGAGACAAACTCATTTTCTTGGTATGTAGTCTAACAATATACTCAATCCCATTATTGAAAAAGTGACATTTTTTCTCATGGCGATGAAAAATAGCTCCCTTTCATAAATATATGGGATTCCAAAAACGATATCACATATATCAAGTGGACCTACATCAAGTTCAACTTCATCAAGAAAGTTTGCAGTGATTGAAAATATAAGTATGCACTTCCTTGTCACCTACAATTGTATATTCTCACATACCCAACCTAAAGGATAAGGTTTAGGATCAAGAACTGTCTCTAGATTTAACTTCTTGAAAATGTCTTCAAAGATAATATTTTCTTGTGAACCACTATCAAATAATGTGCTATCTCTGTATGCTTTGAAATAAATCTAATATGGAAAATCTTAATTTTATTTTTTTATTTTTTTGAGTATCATTGAGGCAACTTGAATAACTAGTACTTGCAATGTTCTTACCTTTAAAACCCATGGTTTTGATCTTTGTTTCATCCCTGGAATCATAACCTAAATCATGTTGTGTAGTTGTAGCTATCTTCTCCTTCTCCTTGTTCTTAAGCTTTTTGGGTCTCATCTCTCGATGAAGTTTCTAGCAATGATCGTCATCATGACCCTCTCTAGAATAATGTTTGCATGTAAGTTTTTATTTCTCCATCTTGATGGCATAATTATTATTTATTTTTCCCTTAAAATTATCGTTTCCTTTTTCTCCAGACTCAAGGAAACTCTCACTTTTCTCATCTGAAACATGTTTCCCTCTTTCTTCTAGATGTGTGGTGTGTACACAAACTTCATCTAAACTTGTAGCGTTAAACATGAGAATAGCGTGTCTCAAATAGCTATGCAAACCTCCAATGTATCTGAGCAAATTATCTCGAGATGAAAAATCTATACCCAATATCAATTCTCTCCTTCTAAACTCTTTATTATAACTTTGCACGCTTTGACCCTTTCCTTTCCTAAAGTTTTTCCAATCCATGATATATTTCTGCATGTATGCTAATGGATAAAATTGTCTTCTTATTGAAACACAAAAATCATTCCAAGAAGATAAAACCTTACCATGTTTCCTCATGTCCTCTTGAGTTTTGGCTTCCCACCAAATAAGTGTTGCACTTTCCATCCTTAATGAAGCAAGCTGAAACTTGGTCTCATCATCCTTGATCCTTTGTATCCTACAATAAAATTCAAGTTGACGAATCCAATTATCTAATATCTCAACATTTACCTCTCCATCATACATAAGCAATTCGAACTTTATGTAAAGTTTCAAAATGGAGTTTTACCATGTCCCTTTGGAGAATGTGGAGGTGTTTGTGAAGGGGTTGTTGTGGAAGATGATGATGGTGAAGATGGAGGTGAGGATGGAGGTGAAGTGAAAGGTGATGTTAAAGGTGGTTTATCACCATTCCCTTTTGGAGGCTTGTCCCCATCTCCTCCATATCCTCTTGGAGGCTTATCTCCCTATGGAGGATTGGAGCTTTCACCTTGCAACTTTGTATTTCTCTCTTCATACAGAACTTTCACCATTTGTGTCATGTCAAAGAATGCTTTTATGAAATCCTTCTCATCCTTTGACATATTTTCAGGCTCTCCTTCATGTGCCATGACTGGTGAAGCTTCTAGTACAACTTGAGGTGAAATTTGTGGTGGATATTGTGGCAAATGTGCTCTCCTTGTCCTTGACTTAACTTGAGGACTTGTAACTACAAGCTTTCCTTCTCCTCTTTTGAGTTTCAACCTTGTAAGAATTAGAGACACTTGCAACAAAATTAAACCCTCAAAGTAAACTAAGAACCAAAGCTTTGATACCAAAATTGATCTATATATGAAAGCTTGAGAGTTTATGGTGAAAATTTCAAGTGAAATGATTAGGGTTTTTAATCAATTATGTAAAATTCATTAACACATTTTCATCCTTTAAAACTCAGGTTTTGCAGAAAATAAAAAGACATCAATACCAAAACAATATACTCAAGACAACAAATGATGAAGGAGTTCACCCCTCTCGGGCTACATCTCCTAGTCCAGCTTCCAATGTTGGGCCTATCTCATTATGCTCAAAAATATGTGTTTATATCAAGGTACAGTGCTCAAAATGCTAAAAACATGTCTCCAGTGGCTCCAGAACAATAAAAAATCCATAATTGGGTTCTTTCTACACTCAAAAAGGTCAAAAAATGTCTGATTTATGCTCCATAGAATTTTTTCTAGTAATTTTCCTATAATTCACAGTTTTATGCAATTTTTTCTACAAATTCCACCATTTGTGGCCATGTGGAGCAGCAAATTCGCCCCACACCGACGAGATTCCCGCTGCACTGGGTGCAAATTTTCGCCTCCTTAAATTTCCTCAGTCAGCCCATGACCTGATAAAAACGTGACAAGTGGCTCTGTTGAGGCCGTCAATCTTGGGGGCTTTTGACAAATGCACCAAAACCGTGCCCAGACTGGAGTTTGAGTAGTGGAACCATGGTTTTTGCCATGGTTTGGATGCCCAGAACCACGAGCACTGTTGGTTCCGTTCCCACCATATTCCAAACCTTAAAATTTAATTCCTACTCTATAGTTGGATGTGACGGTGATAAATATTTACCGACGGGGTTAGCATTTAAATATGCGCGCCAAACTCGAATAGAAACCCTGCATATACAACCATGGTTGCACCAAACTGTGGTATAGTTTGGTTTCACCATCATTAGACTTGAATACTCTCCACTATATTTTTTTCACGTGTAAAAACATTAACCGTTGGTGTGGTGGTTACCTGACCCCGCTCCAAAAATTTAGGTTATAAAACTGATCATATGGTTTGAGTTGGGTATGATACATTACTCGCCGTTTTAATACGTTGTATCAAACTTTGGTTTAACATGGATAATATATTGTTTGGGGTTTAATATATCCATTGTCGTTCGAAACTTTGGTTAATGTGTATAACTTATGGTCCATGACACATATAATAAGGTTTGGGTCAGGGTTAACCTCGGATCACTGGCTTCCCACCATGTCGCGTGGGTTGGGTGGATCGGGGGTTAGGGGTTAACCCCAGTCTTGACCCCCATGGCATACCCTTAAAACTTTAAATAGGTTTTGTGCTCATAGTATAATAAGAACCACCATGGGAGAGGCGGTAGAAGGCTTGGATAATAGGCATGAGGTCTAGTGTTCGAACCTCGTGGAGGTAGCTCAACCTCATAACAAAAATTTTCATGAATGAGTTAAGGCCACATGGCAACCACCGATTGGCCTTTGTGGCACTCCCTCATTGGGCCACCTAAAAAAAACTCATTAACCAATAAAAATCACCATTCCAAAACTAATCAGAATGAGACAAGTGGCAGTCAATGACTGGTCCACCAAATACTCAGTTAAACCCAGTCAAATTCAGAGTCAGTATATTGACTGCTGACTGGGTGTACCTGCACCCACATTCCAAAATTTTTAGTTGTTTCCCAAATCGATCATAATATGATATCGAGAGCATCCGATGCCAAATTTGAGTGAAATGAGTTGTGTTGGAATCAAGGCGACGAGATCTTTTCTTTGTTGCCGGTTTCAATCCAATCCAAGAACTTTAATTTTTGAGTATTACACTGATCCACCAGATCACTTTCACTCTTTGTTCCTCTACTTGTGGCTGCTCCACATCTCGAGGTTATTATTTTTGAGCTAAGATTTCCTCAATTTCATGTAATTGAATCTCCCTATCAAGGGAAATTCGCATGGTTTCTCTTCATCGAATTTCATATCTCTCTTGAACACTGTCATCTTGTGAGATGACATGTACACCCGATAGTGTGAGGTGTATTGGTGTACCCCACAAATATTCCCTGTTGATTGTTTTATAGTTTGGGAGGTAGTCCAATCCCTAGGGTTCGGGGTTTGGAGGGAAAAGTGCCACAAGAGTCACTTGTGGGCTTAGAACCCAAGCTTGGGGTTTTGCACCCATCAATATTTGGGCCAAAACCATGAATAATTTGAGCATGAGAAAAATTAAGGTGATAGAGCTTGGCGTTCCGATTATAACGTGTTAGGTCCCTATATTACTAGTGTAGTCCCTTATTGTTGTTAGTGTAACCCCCTTATTATTATTGATGCACCCCTGTAACCCCAATATTGTTATTATTGTGCCCTTACATTATTGTTGTTAGGTCGGCTAGGATTATATTGTGACCCCATGGACTCCTATATATAGAAAGAGGTTTTGGTCATTTGTATCATCCAAGAATTGTTCATTTATGTAATGTATTGTAGGTTTCCCCCTTGAAGTGGCTAATTTCTAAGGTGTTGATCTCTCTTTTCTTCTATTTTTGGAGTTGGTTTCATAACATTTGGTATTAGAGCTTTGGATTCTAGTGTTTCACTGCTCCAAATAGGTCATCGTGGAATTTTTGCTATAATTTTTTTCTTAGAAAGGTTCAAAAGGTAAAAATTTTACAGAGTGAAGGCGAAATCCTAAGGAACATCGTGTAATAATTTCAGATCTTGGTTCACAATATTTTTGGCGATATGATCTGTGGAAGTTAGGGTTTTTTTTTTTCAGGCTCTTGAATTTCACCTAAAACGAGTCATCCGAGAATTTGTGCTATAAATGTTTTTCTACGAAGTGTCAGAAGCAAAAATTGTTATAGAGCGAAGCCGAAATCCTGAGGAACTTCCTGTAAAAATTTCAAATCTTGGTTCGCAATAATTTCAGAGATATGATCTATGGAAGTTAGTGTTTTTTTAGGCTCTCAAATTGCATCTCAAAGAGGTGAACGTGGTAAAATCGTCATAACTATCTCTGAGTGTCAGATTGGAATTATGTAAAAAGTGGCCACAATGACACAGACTATAGTTTCCTGTCTATCAATTGGAGAACCAAAGGAGGAAACAATGAAATGTAGCACGTCGTAAAATTTCGCTCTACTGAACCAGTCCATAACTAGGGCATTGTGGGAGATTGGGCATAACTTGGTCTTGAAGAATCCAAATTAGGTCAAACTTGTGGCATTCGAAAGAAGATTTAAAGGGATACGAAAAAAGAAAATTTTAGATATTGAATATTCTAAATCACAGAGATAATTTAGTTTCAATATCAATCTCCTCAAAAGCAAGAAAAAGGTGTGTATTTTTTTCGAATTGCATAAGTCGTGTTTGAAAAATTAGTTTGAATTGATTCCAAGGGCATATTGTAGAATAGATATTAGTATTGGGTACTAAAATTCCCCCTAAAAATAATTCAACACCAATTAAGCCTTCAAAAGGCTCTAATATGACTCATGAAGAGGAAGAAATGCAACATGACATGTCAAAATTACAAGAGCAAGTGCACCAAATTTCACTCTCGCAAAGATAAAAAAAAAATGAAATGGAAGTTTTGAAGAAAAGTGTGGAAGCTAAGATGGATGGTTTGAAGAAATGCATGGAAGCTAAGATGGATGGCATGGAAGTTGACATGGAATCTAAGATGGATGACATGGAAGCTAAGATCAATGAAAAAATGAAAGAAAACATGGAAAACATGAAGAATGATCTAAAAGCGGACATGGAAGGTTTTACAAAGTTGATACAAGAAATGTTTCCTAATGGCGAAAAGATAGTAGAAGAAACTCATGATGAGAATAAAATAAATGTTAATCGTGATTTCATAAACTCTAATTTTGGATGGAAGAACCACCATATTCCAAAGATGGATATGAGGAATTTTGATGGCAAGGATCCATAACATGGATACTACAGATGGAGCAATATTTTGATCTCAATAATGTGAAAAACACACAAAAGGTATGCATTGCAACATTACATTTAGAAAAAAATACATTTGTATGGTATCGATGGCTTTGCTCTCGTAAAAAAAATGTCACTTGGTCAATTTTTACGGAGGAAATGATAGCTCATTATGAGGATACAAAGAGCAACACCTTCTTTAGCCAATTGATAAATCTCAAACAAAAGGGTTTAGTGGTGGAGCACATTGAGGACTTCCAGAAAATGAATATAAGGGTAACTGATATTCCAGAGGAACAATCTTAAAGGATAACCTCCAGGGTAAATTGAATATCTTAAAGGATAACCTAAATTTGGCACAAAATCGAATGAAACAACATGCATATTAACATCACAGCGAGAGAAGTTTTGATGTAGGAGACTGGGTATTTTTAAGGCTACAACCATACAAACAAATGTCCCTCAAGCAAGCTAAGAAGGATAATAAATTATCGCCAAAGTACTATGGTACTTACAAGGTGTTGCAAAAGATTGGTACTATGGCATACAAATTGGAGCTTCTTGCTTCTTCGTGAGTGCATCCAATTTTCCATGTTTCATGCTTAAAGAAGGTTATAGGTGAAAACATTCCAGTCCAAACAATATTTCCAGAACTTGATGAGGAAGGAAAAATCATATTGGAACCTGAATCAGTTACAGAAACAAGAACTCGACAGCTACGAAATCGATCAA
Source organism: Pinus albicaulis (assembly GCA_034641835.2). Lineage (NCBI taxonomy): Eukaryota > Viridiplantae > Streptophyta > Pinopsida > Pinales > Pinaceae > Pinus > Pinus albicaulis. Next base: position 241,749 of record JAXQQM020060351.1, read on the forward strand.
TTTCAGAGTATCTCATCAAGTGGAATAACTTACCCACTAAAGATTCTACATGGGAGGATGAGAATTTTAGACATAAGTATCCAAAGCCACTCAAGCATTGAGGACAACACTTTTTTGAAGGAGAGGGGCATGTTAGGTCCCTATATTACTAGTGTAGTCCCATATTGTTGTTATTGTAACCCCTTATTGTTATTGTTGTACCCCTGTAACCCCAATATTGTTATTATTGTGCCCTTACATTATTTTTGTTAGGTCGGCTAGGATTATATTGTGACCCCATGGACTCCTATATTGATCAGGAGCTCAAGTCCGAGCTATGGAAAAAGCTCAAAATTGAAAGTGTTTAAAATCACTTGCAACTTGAACGATCGGATATTCCTCGTCGCTATGATTCTAGCGCCATGAACGACAATCAAATTCGACATCATATGTGAAATTTATGCAAGTTTGAAGTTTTCAGTAAACTCCAAAAACTGAGTTGACCAGGTTTGACTTTCAAATTTTGAAAAATTAAAAAAGGAATATTCCATTCGAGCCAATCGTTTGTGAACAAGTGGCATTCACTCATTGGTTTATGGTTTGAATTTTATATGGGCAGACCAATGGGAGGCTGCCACGTGGCCCCAGGTGGTGGAAATAATTGGTATGGCAATTTGTTTTTGAAGTCCGCGAGGTTTGAACCCCGGACCTCACCTCCACAAGCGCTACATCCGACCGTCATACCACACGCATAATTCTTATTAACTATGGAATGCCATGTGTATTTAAATGTTAAAGAAATTTTGGGCGACAGAAAAAGGGGGCCAGCCCCCTACATATCACATGAGCTGTGTGCCATGACCCAGGGCCTAAGGCCTCAATCGACGGTGGTAACGGTTAACCAACAAACCGTTAAGTTATAATGTGACCACCCATAAACAAATTTAATGCGGTGGTTTATGGCCTGCCTAATATTAAATGTTACATTAACCATTTCTGCCATTTATGGAGCAGTTCCGCATTTTTTTCAAACTCTGCCATTTTTGAAGCAGCTATCTGTAGTTCTCCCACATTTAGTGGGGTTTTTACTTGACATTGGGCATAACGTCTCCAATATTGGACCAAATTGGACGAAATTTTAGTCAATTTTGACTATTTTCAGCATTCTGGAGTGTTTGGAAGAGGTTCCAGAGGTAGTAGAAGTGTTTTACATCCATTTTTTCTTCAGGGAATCTTGGAAAGCCATTAGGGCCATTGGGGAAATGGAGTTGTATTGAGTTGTACCTCACTGTTTGAGGTGAAAAAAAAACCATTTTCAACTATTTTCCACCTTATGAACCTAATGGAATAGGTTTTAGAACTGTTTGAAGACTTTTAGAGCCTGAAAAGCTTCAGAGAAGCTTGGAGAACCACCAGGGCCATTGGGGAAATGGAGCTGTATTGAGTTGTACCTCACTGTTTGAGGTGAAACAAAAACCATTTTTGACTATTTTCTACCTTCTGAACCTAATGGAAGAGGTTTGGAACTATTTGAGGACTTCTATAGCCCAAAAAGCTTTAGAGGAGTTCAAAGAGCCATCAGGGCCTTGTTGAAGAAGGCACTGTAATTGGTAATTTTTCACTGTTTAGTGAATATGGAAAGGCATTTTTAGAATTTTCATGTCTTATGATTCTGTATTTACAGTCAAATTTTTCTATTGAGGAACTTTTAAACTTGTATTAGCATTTTGGAGAATTTTAATACAAGAGGACAAGCCAATTTGGGAGGCTTGGTCCAACAGAAGTAGCCCAGGAGGGGTGAACTGCTCACCAAATATCTGAGTCATGTTATGCTGAAGTTATTTTGCTGTGTATTTATGATTTAATATGTTAAATAAAAAAATTAATTAACATTCCCTCACACATAAGACTCAGAAAACATATCAAAAACACTTTGTTTAACCTGCAACACATGGAGAATTTTGCACAAATTTAATTAAATGGAAATGGATACTTTGCACAACATTTACAACATTTACAAATACTTCCATTTTCAGATCATATATATAGAAGGAGGTTTTGGTCATTTGTATCATCCAATAATTGTTCATTTATGTAATGTATTGGAGGTTTCCCCCTCGAAGTGGCTGGATTCTAAGGCATTGATCTCTCTTTTCTTCTATTTTTGGAGTTGTTTTCATAACATAATGCTTCAAATATCACTCACATCAGGGCTCTAGAAATGAAGTTATGAATTTTTGAAGTCAAAGTGTGGGTTTGCACAAGAAGTTTCAAGGTCGGCCTACTGTTATTTAGGCTTGTGACAACTTTTCAAGTCCTATAAAGACGTTGGAAGAAGCCATATTTTTTAGTATAAATAATAGGTTATGTGCGTTCATTTCATCACCCATTTTGGTGAAACACAAGAGAAACATAGAAGGAGATATAGGAACTCGTAGGAGGATAAGAGGCATATTTTTTTTGAGCCGCAAAAGTAGGGCTACTTCAACAGGGAAATAGGCTTCATTGCAGTATCTCCATGGATGTTTGAAGGTGAATTTACTTCTGTAGGAGGGCCACATCAGAGAGGGAGAAATCTGGGTTGTTGGGAGGCTGCGTTAAGGTGATTCCCACCTGAATTTTGTAGGTTGCAACCCTGTAGTAAGAGGAACAACACAAACCTGTAGTAACCACGAGAAAAATGCAGATCTGTTAGGGTGATTAAAGAGGGGCATAAGGTCTATTTATACAAATGGAAGTGTGGAACATGGTAGCGTGGATATGCAACAAACAAAGGATATTAAGCTGCAACATTTGAAGGACTATTGAGGGTGTTTTTTTAAGGGCTGACGTGGAATGTGCATGCCCTATCCATAACTAAAACATGCACAACAATCGATGAAGTAAAGGTATGTCACTTCTCCTTTGTTGTCTTGTGTTGGGTCAAGTGTTGAGCAGTTAAGACGATGGATCTTGGAGGACTGTAGTAGCCAAGAGATAGGGTTGAAATGAACTGTCAGATGCCCTAATCAGTGGGAAAATGTTGCAGCAGTATATTGGAGCCTATATTTGTGAAATAGCTCTTCTATTGTAGAGCAAAGAGTAGATCTTCAGAACTCTAGAGTGAGTGGTATTTGAGCAGATCTGAAGGACATGTTGAGAAGTATGTTGGCAGCTAAGAGGATGGGTTTCTAGGTGTAAGGATCCCCTAGTCAGAGGTATATGTTAAGACATATATTGGGTACTCGTGATCTGTTGGAGGGCAGTGTGAGAGTGGTCCAAGTGTGAAAGTGATTGGGGATTTATGGTCTGGTGGAGGACAACATGATAGTGCCCAAGTTCGAGCCTGGTGTGCACCATCTTCATGGGCCTAGATGGTTTCTGGAGTGGTAGTTGTTGAGTTTAAGTGTCTAATCAAGGAGGAGTAGTTTTGAGTAGCTCAAGACTTGTGTATGGAGAAGGAATTCTACAGTAGATGATGGAAAATCCTCCTAGCCCATGTTCATTGTGGGAGATGGACATCTTGCAGTGATAGGTGGAATCCCTTTGTGCCCTATGTTGGTCTTCATGTGCGAAACATAGGAATACCATAGTGGGTTGAAGTTCTTTAGTAGCTAAGGAGTAGAAATGGGTAGTTTATATTTGTTCACAAGTGGAGTTGTGAACAACTCGAAAGGAGTCTCGATGTGTTGATGCGTTAGTGGATGAATGATCAAATAGTGACCAGATTGACAACAGAGGTTTAGTGGCCAGATGAACTTGTAGCATTGATAGAGGCAAGGGTTGCAAATCAAGAGCCTAAGGACCAGGAAGGTATAGGGTACGACCGAGAGGAGCTTAGATATTTGATTGCATCATCCAAATGGTTAGAGTATCTAGTTGAGAGAAGATTTGTCGTCGATGTACTAACACTAAGCCCCAGTTTGTATTTTGTACTAGTGGATGATTGGGGGCCATTATCCATGGTACAAGAGCCCTAGATTGTTGTATTATATGTTGTTTAATATAACGAAGTTGGATTGAAAAATGTAAAAAGTTGTCTATATTCTCTACATGTGTGATTTACTGTTGTTTATATTCCATTGTGCAAAGTAGTTCTCTTGAGATTCTTGGTTTGGTAGCTTCAGATATGTTTAATATTATATCCTAGACCCAATATCATGGAAAATAAAAATGGTATCAGAGCGTATTTGAGCTACTTTGAGGGAAAATGAATTAGAGTGTGCACAACGAAGTAACTCAGAGGGAGTTGTGGGTGTCTAGCTCATGGAGAAAAGGTTTCAACTGAAGACATGAAGATGTGCTCTTGACTGGATTAGCAACGATATTGGCTGGGAGTTCTGGTGGATTGGTGGTGATCTTGGTGAACAAGAGTTTTTTGTAGGGAAGACTGGTGATCACAGACTTTCGTTGATTTGTCATGGATGGCTGGGACAAGTTGAGGATTTCTTTGACATGGACGAGACTAGGTTAATCGAGACAAATTCATGTGAATGACTAGATATTGGCAGGCTAGAGTCTTCATTAGATCATGATGTTGCATATATGAGATTGGAGGGATTTGCACGATTGGTATTTGATCCAGGAGGATGAGTGCTTGCAGGACTGAGCCAGTGGAGATTGTGTAGGATAAAATGGAGTATAGCCTCAAAGGGAGAAGCCCTATCGAGGTTTGGTATCTTTATGTTTATATTCCATGAGACAATGATACTACTGAGATTAGCAAGTTCATTCTACATGGTATAATTCAGTGATGGATGAAAAATGGGCTAGTATCACCAGATGATGACGGTTACTTCCTAGTCTTGGAAATACCCCACTCGCTAAGAGGGATTGTTTATTTTTGTGTAGCTTTGGAGGTACTCCAAGCCCTATGGTTCGGGGTTTGGAGGCTAAAGCACCACAAGAGTCACTTGTGGGCTTGGAGCCCAAGCTTGGGGTTTTTCACCCATCTAGATTTGGGCCAAAATGATGAAGAATTTGAGAATGAGAAAATTTGAGGTCATATAGGTTAGCGTGCCGATTCCAACACTTTGAAGATCACTCAAATCAGAGCTCTAGAAATGAAGACATGAATTTTTGAAGTCAAAGTGTGGGTTTGCACATGAAGTGTCAAGGTAGGACTAATGTTATTTAGGCTTATGACAACTTGTCAAGCCCTAGAATGACATTGGAAGAAGCCCTCTTATTTAGTATAAATAATAGGTGATGTGTGTTTATTTCATCATCCATTTTTGTGCAACACAAGGGAAAAGTGGAAGGATAGATAGGAACTCATAAGTGATTAGGTGCTCAAAAATATGCTAAAAAATGAAAGTTGTCGGATGGTGTGGAACTTGAACAACCACGTAGATCTAGTCATTATGAATTTGGTGCAACTCGTTTCATAGAAAACCGACACCATATGCTAATGGAAAAAAGCTATGTTCATTTTCCCAAATAGGAAAATTTTTGGTAAAAATTGTGCAGGCTGCCCAGTCATCAGTTCGTACAGCTGAATGGGAAAGGTTGAATGGGCATGGTTGACTAGGCATTGGACCAATCCGGTCACGCCATTTGTCTGAATTATATTGGTGTTGGTCAGTGTTTTTTCATTGGATGGTTGGTGGCCAACCACATGTTTCCACATGGCCCAACTGGAGGCTGCCACGTGGCAACATAGGGGCCACCAAAATTTCTTTAAGGTCCGAAGTCACCTCCGTAGGAATCGACACTGGAACCTCTTCATAAAAAACATAACTCTTAACCGTCAGGCCACGATGCTCCTTGTTAAACTATAGCTTGAAAACCATACAAAACGTTTAATGCGTTGGAGGTTCGGGGTAAGGGGCTAGGGCTTAGCCCCAAAGCCCCCATATGATTCACCATAGGCTACCAGCTGGAACCAAGGGTGTGACCATGCGGTGGTGCCCGCTGAAATTTAATTAAATTTTTTTTAAATGCGACTATGTAATATGGTTTAAATTTCGGGTTTTAGGTGTTTTTGGGCATTTTAACTATCCAAAAAATTCACCTAGAATGCCACAAAAACGACGCTCATTTAGCTGAAATTAGGGTGAATTTGTATGACAGTTTCGGATTTTAGGGAATTTGTAGAGAGATTAGCAACAAAGCTAGGGAGGTTCATAACTGCTTCAGTTTATGACCAATTTTGGTGCAAAAATAGGGTAGATAGGAATTTTTGACATTTATGAAGCTAATGGAACAGGTTTTGAAGCCATTTGAGCACTGTAAAATGTATGTAATCACCATTTTGAGCATAGTGATATAGGGACAAGGCATTGAAAGTTGGACCAAGGAGACTTAGCCCAGGAGGGGTGAACTCCTTCATCACTTGCTGTGTTGTAGTTATTTTTATGGTGTATTTGTCTATTGTTTTCTACATTTTTATAGTTTTAATTCATGCTTTATGTATATAAAAATTAACATAAAAGCCCACAAAACTTAGTTTTTAACACTTTCAATTTACACATCCTCAAGCACATTTACATTAAGATCTCATACAAATTAGGTTTGGTATTGTAGCTTAGGTTTTCTTTGATATTGTGAGGATTTAATTTGTTTGCAAGTGTATGTGATACTTACAAGGTCAAAGCTCAAGAGAGAAGGAAAGCTTGTGGTTGCAAGTCCTCAAGTTAGGTCAAGGATAAGGAGAGCAAGTTTGCCACAATATACACTACAAATTCTTCCTAAAATTGCAGCTGAAGCTTCAGCAAGTATGTGACATGAAGGAGAGCCTGAAAATATGTCAAAGGATGAAAAATCATTCAAGAAAGCATTCTTTGATATGACAAGAATGGTGAAAGTTATCTATGAGGAGAGAAGCACAAGGATGCAAGGTGACAACTCCAATTTTCCAAAGGGAGATAAGTCTTCAAAAGGAGAAGAAGGAGATGGATAAAAGCCTTCAAAAGGTAATGAGAATGGTGACAAACCAAATTTGACACCACCATTCACCTGACCACCATCCTCACCACCATCTTCACCATCATCTTCTTCTACAAAAAACCCTTCACAAACACCTCCACATTCTCCAAAAGGTCATGGTAAAAATCCATTTTTGAAGTTTGACATTAAGTTTTATTTGGCTATGTATGATGTAGAGGTAAATGCTGATATATTAGACAATTGGGTACGTTAGCTTGAAGCGTATTGTAGGATACAAAGAATCAAGGATGGTGACACCAAGATTCGACTTGCTTCATTATGATTGGAAAGTGTATCTTTTATTTGCTGGGAAGCAAAAACTCAAGAGGACATGAAGAAACATGGTAAGGTACTAACCTCTTGGAATGATTTTGTGGCTGCCTTAAGGAGACAATTTTATCTATTAGCAATATTAAAAAGGCTATAATGGATTGAAAAAGCTTTCGACAAGGTAAAGGAAAAAGTGTGCAAATCTATAATCAAGAGTTTAGGAGGAGAGCACTAATTTTGGGTGTAGATTTGACATCTCAAGAAACTTTGTTAAAGTATATTGGAGGTTTGAATAGTTACCTGAGACATACTATTCTCATGTTTAATCCTTCAAATTTAGATGAAGTATGTGTGCATGCCACACATCTAGAGGCAAGAGGGAAACAAGTTTCAGAGGAGACAAGTGAGGATACCTTTGATTTTGAAGAGAAAATAAAGGGTAAGTTCAAGGGTAAGGTAAGAATAATGCTTCCATCAAGATGGATAAATAAAAACTCACATGAAACAATATTCCAAATATGGGCATGATGAATATCATCGCCGCAAAATTCCTCCAAATATGAGAACCAACAAACTTAAAAATAAGGAGAAGGATAAGAAAACTACAACAATAAAACATGATTTAGGCTATGATTCCAAATATGAAATAAAGATCATCACAATGGGTTTGAAAGGTAAGGACATTTCAAGTACTAGTTCTTCAAGTTGTCTCAATATTACTCAAGATTGTAGGAATTTACAAGGTAAGTTCTGTAGATAAAAAACCAAAGGTCACCGCTCACAAACAGATCACAAATAAGTACACCAATATTATCACGTGGTTAAAAAGTCCATGGCCTGAGCCAACATGGCCACTTCAGGTAATTTATTAATATAAAAAGAAAAGTTACACATGTTTCTCTCATAAATGGTTACCGGAAAAATTACCCTCCATGCTCTTTAAATAGAGATCATGGACCAATCAGGTGTTAAGCCACAGATCAAGTGTCGTTAATATCGAGGAGAGAGTGAACCATTGGATCACTACAAATCGTGACCGTCGGATTATAAGTTACATATGTACATAGTAAAGAAACACACTTTACCTAACTCTACACTAGACTAAGTTATTCTTAACTATTTCCTATGTGTCGGAATATCCTCACAAAGATGAAGAAACAAGAATTTAACTTTTCCATGTAGAGTTATTTCAAAGCATACCAAGATTGACACCCTATTTGATAGTGGTTCACAAGCAAACCTTATTTCTGAAGACTTAGTCAAGAAATTGAATTCCATTCCTCATCCAAGACCTTATCCTTTAGGTCAGATATGTAAGAATGAAATTTTTCAGGTGACGAGGAAGTTCATACTTAGATTTTGAATCACTACACACTTTCTTGATGAAGTCGAACTTGATGTTGTTTTGTTTGATATTTCTGGTATTGTTTTGGGTAGCCCATATCTTTATGATAGGAGAGAAATATTTCATCTCCAATAGAATAAGTATCACTTGTTCAAGAATTGGATTGAGTACATTGTTAGAGCGCATAGTAAGAAGATGAGTTTGTCTCTTATGCATGCTGGACAAATGAAGAGAATTGTGAATGCTAGTAAAAAATTTTCTTTATTAATATTCAAGCATGAAGATGTTGTGAATGAGGTCTTTCAAGGTTATACATAAAATGTAAATTTAGATTTCATTAAGGTCGCTAATTTTTGTGATGAGATGTTCCATGAGTCTAACATGTTGCCTCCAAAAAGAGGTCAACAAGATGTGGTAAAATTGCAGCTACATGCACCATTATTAAGTGGTGATTTGAAAAAGATGTTGCTGCAAGAGAGTGCAAAGATCAAAGACCAAGTGCCAAAGAAATTTGACAAAGAGGGCATTGGGTTCAAAAGTTTTTCCTATGGATTTCACAAAGAATTGTATTTGAAATGGGATGCTGCATGGCGATGGCGTTCACATTTGGTCAACAGCCGAGCCAAGCACAAGGAAAGACAAGCTAAACATCGTCATGTTGACAGTGTTCGAGGTGAGAATAATTCCAAGTTGTTTAATTTTCCTTTGATTGAAACTTGAGGAGGGAACATGTTTTTTTCTTCAAGGATAGTTTGTTGTTGTGCAAATTCTAGTAAATTATAGCAAGATGGTATCTACAACAACAAGTAAAGGTCTCCAAATTCGGGGAAAAAACCAGTTTTCATAAAAAGATCAAATTATTGAATTCAGGAAAATTCCAGTGGATTGAGACTGGAAGGGATAGGGGGTTGTACCCTCATCTAGGTGTTCAGTAATAAAAGAGCTTTTGGGGTCAAAAATCTTCTAGTGGGGAGGAGTGATCAGGTGCTCAAAAATGGAATTTGTTTGAATGGTGTGGAACCTGAATGACTACGTAGAACTTGTCGTTCTGAATCTGGCACAAATCGTTTCGCATAAAGCCGGCACCATACGCTCCTGGAAACTATTTTGGTAAAAATTGTGTAGGCTTCCCGGTCAACAGTATGTACAACTAACTGGGCATGGTTGACTAGGCATTGGACCAATCTGGTCGCGCCATTTGTCCAAATTCTATGGGTGTTGGTTGGCATTTTTTCATTGGATGGTTGGTGGCCAACCACATGCTACCGCATGGCCCAAGTGGAGGCCGCCACATGGTAGCACGAAGGCCACCAAAATTTTGTTAAGGTCTAATGTCACCTTCGCAGAAATCGACACTAGAACCTCTTCACAAACAACGCAACATCTTAACCGTCGAGCCACGGTGCTCCTTGTTAAACCATATTTTGAAAACCATAGATAAAATTTAATGCTTTGAAGGTTCGGGGTAAGGGGTCGGGGCTTAGCCCCCGACCCCCCATATGATTCACCATATGAAAGCCGGCTAGAACCAAGGGCACGATGCAGTGGAGCCCGCCAAAATTTAATTAAAAAAAAATTAAATGTGACTATGTAATACGGTTTAAATTTCGGGTTTTAGGTGTTATTGATAATTTTAAATGTCCAACAATTTTGCCTGGAATGCCTCAAAAATGGTGCTCGGTTAGTTGAAATCAGGGTGAATTTGTAGGACGGTTCCGAATTTCGGGGAATTTGTAGGACGACTAGCAGGAAAGCTAGCTGGGAGGCTCATAACTTCTTCATTTTTTGAGCAATTTTGGTGTAGAAAGAGGCTATACAAGAGTTTTTTACAGTTCTTAAGCTGATGGAACAAGTTTTGAAGCCATTTGAGCACTGTAAATGTATGTAACCACTAGTTTGAGCATAATGATATAGGGCCAAGCCATTGGAAGATGGAACAAGGAGACGTAGCTCAGGAGGGGTGATCTTCTTCATCACTTGCTGTGTTGTGGTTATTTTTGTGGTGTATTTGTCTATTTTTTTATACATTTTCTGAGTTTTAGTTCATGCTTTATGTGTATAAAAATTAACATAAAATCCCACAAAAACACAGTTTTTAACACTTGAAATTTACACATCCTCAAGCACTTTTACATTAATATCTCATACAGATCAGTAGGAGGAGAAGAGGCATCTCTATTTTGGGCCACATAAGTAGGGTTACTTCAACAAGGAAAGAGGGTTCGTTTGAGCATCTCCATGGCTATTTGAAGGTGCATTTACTTCTGCAGGAGGGCCACATCGTAGAGGGAGAAATATGGGTTGTTGGGAGGATGTGTTAGGGTGATTCCCACATTAATTTTGTAGGTTGAAACCTTGTAGTAACCACAGGAATATTTCAGAATTGTTAGGGTGATTAAAGAGGGTCGTAAGGCCTGTTTATACAACTGAAAGTGTGGATAGGAAACAAACAAAGGAGGGTAAGCCGCAACATTTGAAGGACCGTTGAGGGTTTTTTTTGTAGGGATGATGTGGACTGTGTATGCCCTAACCAGAACTACAACATGCAAAACAATCCATGAAGTAAAAGTATGCCACTTCTCCTTTGTTTTCTTATGTTGGGTCAAGTGTTGACCAGTTCGGATTATAGATCTTAGAGGACTATAACAACCAAGAGATAGGGTTGACATGGAATTTCATATGCCCTAATCAGTGGGAAGATTTTGCATAAGTATATTGGACCCTAGATTTTTGCAATAGATCCTCTATTGCAGAGAAAAGGGCAGATCTTCAGAACTCTAGAGTGAGTGGTATTTGAGCAGATCTGAATGACATGTTGAGAAGTATGTTGGCAGCCAAGAGGAGGGGTTTCTACGTGCAAGGATTCCCTAGCTAGAGGTAGATGATACAACATGTATTGGTCACTCGCGGTCTGTTGGAGGGCACCGTGAGAGTAGGAAAGTGTGAACGTGATTGGGATTTTATGGTCTGCTAGAGGACAACGTGATAGAGCCCAAGTTGGAGCCCAGTGTGCACCATCTTCATGGACTTAGATGGTTGCTAGAGTGGAAGTTGGTGAGATCAAGGGTATGATCAACCAAGATCATTTTTTAGTAGCTTGAGACTTGTGTATGGAGAAGGAATTCTACAATAGATAATGGGTAGACCTCCTAGGCTATGTTCATTCTGGGAGATGGAAATCTTGCAATGATAGGTGGTAGACCTCCGTGCCCTATGTTGGTCTTCATTGGTGCAAAACAAGAATACCATAGTGGGATGAAGTCCCTGGGTAGATGAGGAGCAATAATGGGTAGTTGAGATTGTTCACAAGTGGAGTTGTAAAAAACTCGACAGGAGTCTCGATGTGTTGATGCGTTGGTGGACAAACAACCAACTAGTCAACATATTGACAATTGAGGTCTAGTTTCCATATGGACTTGGAGAATTGACAGAGGCAAGAGTGGCATATCGGGAGCCTAAGGACCGGGCATGTGTAGGGTACAATCGAGAGGAGCTGAGAGAGTTGAATGCATAAGCCAGATGGTCATATTATCAGTAGTACATATGGTCAAAATTCCGACACTTTAGTTTCGACACTTTTGACGTATTGTCAGAAATTTCCCCAAATTTTCTTTTTTGTTTTAATCCCACCAATAAGTGTTGCTATAGCGATGTTTTGGGAGTATCTTCAGAATATCGATGTTTAGGATAATCGTCAGAATACCGATGTTTTGGGACACACTGTCAGAATTGTGGCGTTTCGAAGCAAGGTGTCGGTCTTACGAAGTTTAGGAGACAAATCGTTGGTCTTGCGATGTTTAGGGACAAAACGTCGGTCTTGCGACGTTTCAGAGAAAAATTTCAGTCTTGCAACATTTAGGAGAAAATCCATCGGACTTGCAATTTTTAGGGACAAACCATCAATCTTACAACGTTGTGGGACAAGTGTCGGTTTGCCTCCTAAACGTCACAAGACCGATGTATTAAACCATATTCCAATTAAATAGCAATTAAACCATATTCCAATCTCAAATGTTTGTATCCAAAGGCCGAAGGTCCATGTAAGCCAAGGCCCGCATTCAAATGGCCACATCCAAAGGCCGACGATCCACGTAAGCTAAGGTTTAATGCAATATGCATATGGTATGTCCGTTTAACATTATTTGGTGGTGAAAAACAATACACGGGGTCGAGGTCTGAGATTTGAACAAGTGATCTCCCCCTTAATACAAATACGCCTCCAACAACAAGCCATGGGACCAGTACTTGATTCTTATGCGCGCACACAGGTATTTTAACTTCAGGAATGTGCCCAAACGGAAGGAGGAGGGGGCTAGCCCCCTCCCCATGCGCCAAAGTGCCCGGAACCAGGAGCTCTGACAAATTCTAGTGGAATATTAATGACGTTAATTAAGTCACTAATCCGCACTTGAGCCACGATTAAGACGTCATTTGCGCTAAGTGCGCTTAACGTTAAACTGAGCTTATCTTATCCTTAATCGCACTTTAATCTGCTAAGTTTTACCCTAACTACCCTACCCCAACTCATAAACTATTTTTCATTCTCATTGTTTTTGTTTCCTCCGCTTTGAAATTCTTGGAGTTGTTGGTTTGAATCCTTATTATGCCACGAGTGGGGTTCATCTCCTCGCCCCCAGTGGTTGGCATGGCATCTACAGACATGAAATCCTTCGTTGGCTGCAGCACTCGAGTTACTTCCTCTCACTTCCAGGTTCCAAATTTTCGTTTTGTAGGTATAACATCATTACTTCCTTTTTACTATTGTTTTCTGTTCATTTACCTGAAGGTTTCAGCTCACAGCTCAGTGTAACTAATTTTTTGCGCCATGTCTCATTTGCAGGTACATCCAAGATGCTTCAAGTCCATCTCCCAGGAGCTTAACAAATTCCACGCCAATGGTTGACACGTAGGCCTTCATGCCATTTTATCTATCCTATTTATTTCAAAAATATTTTATCATAGTGAAGTACCAATCCATTTCACTTAGTTCTTGCAGGGTTTTACTCTGTCAAGGTTGAAGTATTTATCATGGCACCCTTGCCACGACACTGGGCTCGTTGTAAAGTTAATGTTTTAGCTTAGCTGGGTTGGAAACCTCTGGTCCAAAATTGAGGGTTTTTAAATGACTAATTTTGTTTACATTAGGTTTGAGTGTAAGGCCCGAAGTTCCAAAATTACGTCTATGTCGAGAGGTTACAGTATTATGGCTGCACACTATGCAAGTTAAGTCTAGCCATGGTTTTTTATACACTACAGGGTTTCACCCTGAGCTTTTAGTGTATTGTTATCTCGTTTCATTTCTATATAATTTTAAATCGCATGCAGTGTTGGCCATATACATTATGATTATCTTTGCTATTTTTTTGTAATCATATCCGAATTGGAATCTCATGGTAACAGGGTGGGGTTTGACTTAGAAGAAACATTTACGAGTTTGATTTCATTTGAACAATGAATGAAGTTGATTGTTAAATTACTGTATGGTCATTTATTGAAGAAATTATGTGCAAATAGTAAGTTTCTAAAATCTTTCTACTGTCTATTTACTCATTATGTAGCTATCGTTTCTCCGGATGCATGTTTGTTGCGTAAGTAAAAATACTTTTGTTTCCCCTATAATACCTCTTTTATTTTAATCCATTTTTTTGTAGGGACATGTTGTCGTTGGTTTCCTAACTGGAATATAGCTAAACCCTGTATAGATTCATTGAAGCTTGTTTAAAGATGTCTTAATAAATAAGGATTTACTCTTTTTGTGTTTAAAATAACATTATTATCTGGTTCATGATTAGGAATAGACTGTTTCTGTTTCAGTGCCAACAAAAAATACTTTTACCAGTTTACAATCTTCTCATTTAATTTATTCTCTGATATTTACATTTAAATCTACCCATTTAATTGAAGTGACCGTTATTGGTTGATTTAACCCCAAGAGGACCAGAATTGACCAGTTCCACTACCGGGCTTGTCCAAACCCCTCGGTAATATACCTCGCGAGAGCTTCCTATTTTACAAACTCTGCCCTCTTCTAGATGGAGGTTTCATATTTGTTTTTTCAACACTCGACATATTTAATTTAGTTTACTGAATGAGAACTATTACAGGCTTTTCCTTATTTCGTAGTACTCGTAAACTGTTTATTCTTTCTGGGTTTCCCAATGCTTTTAAGTTCGAAGATTGATCATTTGGAGGGTTCATGTACTTTTATCTATATCAAAATCCTGGATTATTGTTGATAGATTAGGCATGGATCTATTCTTTGCTGCTTCTTGTTTGCTTTACTCTTTATTGTGCTTATGTATGATCCATCTTCTTAGGTTGAGTCATGAGTGTTATCTTCTTTCATGGAGGGAGGGAGCCAATATTTCTTTGAGTCTAGGGGAATTGCCACAAATGGGAGGGGAATGAATGTCCCAGAGATTTTACAGGTCCTTCTTCACCTAAAATTTTCTGCTTTGGGCATCTTTATTTTGGGGATGATCATAAAAACAAGGTACATAAATTCGCAATTCCAAAAACAAATAAATGAACTACAACAACAAATTAACAACATAAAAAATGCTCAAAAAAGAGAGATTGAAGATATTAATAATAAAATTGTCGGCTGAAGTTGATACAAATTTTCATTTGAGAAATCATAATAAATCTATACTAACGGAAATAAAGAAGATAAAGAAAGAGAGAAGGCACAACAAAGATCCAAAAACAAGGATAAGAGCATTGAAACCTACACAATTGATGTGGAAAAACTTAATGTTATTATCAATGAAGTTGTACCAGTGAAAGAGCTTACAAAATTTGAAACTCAAGTACATATTCTCGGAATAAATAATAACTATTTAATATGGATTACTTTATATAGTTCATGATGTTATTTTGAAGTGAACTATTCACTTCACCAACAATCTCATAGCAGAAATAGAAGTAGTTCTAAACATAATACAAATTACACTTAACCACTCAAGAACTAAGAGAAACAACAGTAACATCGAACAAAGCCAATTTGAACCCTCTACATTTTTAGTTTAATACATCTCTCTAGGCTCATTAAGGTGATTATATAATATTACAGGTGAACTTGTGATCTAGAATTTGTAATATATCGATATAAAAGGGGCTCTACACCTTTATGAAAAATGTGTAAAGGATCTAGGAGTCTTGCTCTAGGGGAAATAATTTGCATTATCTACATCTACATACTTAGGCTTCTATGGATTTAGATATCTTATGATTACCCTTAATTATTAACATCGGTTCTGCATTCTAGTTCCATAGTCAAAATATGGGCATGCACAATATTGGACCCTTCCTTTCAAATTGTCCCAAGTTCGTTGTGTTATCTTTTATTGAAAATGTAGTTATAGGAACTCTTGAACAAGGTTATCTTGCAACAAGGTGAAGAACACTTGTAAAGAGGGAGGGTTAGAGTTTTCATACCTTGTTGCTCTGACAGTGTTCATGTTCAGCAATAGAAGCACACTAGCAATAACAACAATTTAGATTTTGTTAGAACAGAGGAGGTGCAACAATGTTCGAGAATGGTGGGTTGTTGATGAAGTCTTCCTTGAACAAGGAATGCACACTTTGAATATTCTAATGAGATTTCAGAGTATAGAAGGGAGTAGTGGTATAAGGTTATATTTCTTTAGGTTCATAGATGGTCAATGTGATGATGTTTCCCTTAGAAGATAGGGGGTTCAAGGTTTTATAATATTATATTTCCTTGGTGGAGAACACTTGTATAGTGGGAGTGTTAGAGTTTGCTTACCTTGTTGCTCTGACAATGTTCATGTTCAGAATAGAGGTGCACCAATAATAAAAACAATTTATATTATGTTATAACAGAGGAGGCAAAACAATGATATAGAAGAGGTACAGTGAAGGGGAGGGTTGGCACATGCATACACCAACATCAGTCTTCTACTGGTATAATTATACAGACCTCAAAACAATTCCTTACACCTCAGACCAATCAATATTGGTTTCAGGACCATGTCATCTCACAAATCGGATGTGTGTGAAGGATCACTACAACTCAGTTTAGTGGATCTATAATATTCCTAGGCTTGGATCCGTGGAGGGATTCTACTAAAAAGGTGCAGTGACTTACTTCCATACATAACTACTTAGCTCATCTTAGACAATATACTTTGGTCTTTACCTTTCGTGGCTCAAATATGTGGGAATATGAGTCTATAATCATATCTAGTGATGTGGAGAGGCAGTGGAAAGTGACACTTGGGGAGTTTGGAAAAAAATAGTTTATTGAACAGTTAAAGATCTAGAAACCTTGACAACTTGCTTGTAACGAAAGGTGATCCTGCTAAAATTCTTATACCTTATGAATTTACATAAATAGGTGTCCCTAATGTTCTTATCCACCATCAAATTTAACTAACATACAAGGTACAATGGGGAAAAAACATATATAATAACAAGGTAATTATCATACATAAATCACGAGTTATGCTCCCACATTGAAAAAATATATATCATTCATTCACCAAGTGGATCATGTACCAAATATAATTATACCAATAAAACTGTTTCCAGAGCATTCACATTCCATCTTCATAAGAAATGATCAATTTCAATGATTAGTTTAAATAGTGATTTTTCTTTGACCAATTTACCACGAGTTCATTATGGATTAAGGGAAATGCAAAATGTTCTAGTAGCATAGTAGCATACCTAAGAACAACACTTTCAACTGCGATATTTAAGAGCATATCTGGGAACAACATGTGGCAAGTATTATCGTGTGTCCTGTCTTACCATTGTGGATCCAAGTAATTGTTTCTCACATGAAAATATGATATATTGCCTTCTAATTAAAAACTGAGTTTTCCCTGTACTGGGTCAATATAACTTCATCTAGCCTAGGCCTGGTTTTGTGTTCTTCCTATTTTTCTGCTATATTTTTCCTGATTAAAATTATTTTAGTCAAATTTGAAATAGGTCCACACCCAACATTTTGGGACAAGTTAAAACTTACTCCCACTCAATTTTGGTTTCTTTCTTCATCCTTCATCCACTTAGTTTATTGTTTCTTATTGCTGGCTCTGGATCTGCTACCTGAAAACCAAGTCCTATGGTGATGTAAGAATTGTTTTTTCTTCTTTCTAATTTATGGATCTTTTTTTCATGCTTCGTTATATCCGCTTCATATTTTATTCCTCTTCTGTTTGACAAGTATGTTTTTAAATACCCTTGATCTCCCTATGGTCAATTGAGTAACTTAAAATTTCCTTGTTCTCCCTCGTTTGAGATACTTTGTTCCATTATATCCCTAATTTAAATTGAGTAACCTAAGTTTCTTGATTTCACTGTAGTCGAAGGAGTAACTATGATATTTAGGCAGGTTGTTGTTTGACTGACAACCTTTTTCTTCATTTCAAGGCATTCTTATTTTTTCGTGCTCATTATCATCACTTCATTTGCAGGATTTGAAAGTGGTTACATCCTTTAAATTTTCTTTCTCTTTTTGATATTTTTTAAATTAGCAAGGAGAATTCCCTAGCATCCTGGATGGCTTTATCTTCAACCGTTTCTCTACATAGACAATTATAGAGCTTCTCGATGCTATTTTTCCATTGCATTTTTTTTCAAGTCAATGCTTAAAGAAGGCATTACAACTGAGGTGAATGGTCAGTCATTTGATTGCATCTTAAGACACTGAAGATGGTTTTAGATTCAATTACTTGAATATAAATGGGTTTAGGCTATACCATTATTTGTAGGTTCTGAAATCTTGAACAATTTCTTCAAGGTGTTGTTTTTGGTTCTATAAGCTAAATCTTCCCAAAGTTTTAAGGGTAAATTAAAAAATAGTTACCAAAACTTGTAGTGTTGGATTATTATTGTTCTCATTCATTTGTAGTCAAAGGAGTAACTATGATATTTAGGTAGGTTTTTGTTTGACTCACAACCTTTTTCTTCATTTCAAGGCATTCCTATTTTTTTGTGCTCATTATCGTCACTTCATCTGCAGGATTTGAAAGTGGTTACATCCTTTGACTTTTATTTCTCTTTTTGAGATTTTTTAAATTATCAAGTAGTATTCCTTAGCATCCTAGATGGATTTATCTTGAATTATTTCTCTGCATAGAAAATTGTAGAGCTTCTCGATGCTCTTTTTTCGTTGCATTTTTTTTCAAGTTAATGCTTAAAGCAGGCATTACAACCAAGGTGAATGGTCAGTCATTTGCTTGCATATTAAGACACTGAAGATGGTTTTAGGTTCAATGACTTGAATAGAAATTGGTTTAGGCTATACCATTATTTGTAGCTTCTGAAATCTTGAACAATTTCTTCAAGGTGTTGTTTTTGGTTCCATAAGCTGAATCTTCTCAAAGTTTTAAGGGTAAATTAAACAATAGTTACCCAAAATTGTGGTATTGGAATATCCTCATTCTCATTCATTTGTAATCGAAGGAGTAACTATGATATTTAGGCAGGTTGTTGTTTGATTGACAACCTTTTTCTTCATTTCAGGGCATTCCTATTTTTTCGTGCTCATTATCATCACTTCATTTGCAGGATTTGAAAGTGGTTACATCCTTTGAATTTTCTTTCTCTTTTTGAGATTTTTTAAATTAGCAAGGAGAATTCCCTAGCATCCTGGATGGCTTTATCTTCAACCGTTTCTCTACATAGACAATTGTAGCGCTTCTCGATGCTCTTTTTCCATTGCATTTTTTTTCAAGTCAATGCTTAAATAAGGCATTACAATCGAGGTGAATGGTCAGTCATTTGCTTGCATCTTAAGACACTGAAGATGGTTTTAGATTCAATTACTTGAATATAAATGGGTTTAGGCTATACCATTATTTGTAGGTTCTGAAATCTTGAACAATTTCTTCAAGGTGTTGTTTTTGGTTCTATAAGCTAAATATTCCCAAAGTTTTAAGGGTAAATTAAAAAATAGTTACCAAAACTTGTAGTGTTGGATTATTATCATTCTCATTCATTTGTATTTAAAGGAGTAACTATGATATTCAGGTAGGTTGTTGTTTGACTCACAACCTTTTTCTTCATTTCAGGGCATTCCTATTTTTTTGTGCTCATTATCGTCACTTCATCTGCAGGATTTGAAAGTGGTTACAGATTTTTTAAATTATCAAGTAGTATTCCCTAGCATCCTAGATGGATTTATCTTGAACTTTTTCTCTGCATAGAAAATTGTAGAGCTTCTCGATGCTCTTTTTCCGTTGCATTTTTTTTCAAGTTAATGCTTGAAGCAGGCATTACAACCAAGGTGAATGGTCAGTCATTTGATTGCATCTTAAGACACCGAAGATGGTTTTAGGTTCAATGAATTGAATAGAAATTGGTTTAGGCTATACCATTATTTGTAGCTTCTGAAATCTTGAACAATTTCTTCAAGGTGTTGTTTTTGGTTCCATAAGCTGAATCTTCCCAAAGTTTTAAGGGTAAATTAAACAATAGTTACCCAAACTTGTGGTCTTGGATTATCCTCATTCTCATTCATTTTTGTGGCATCACAATATAATCCATATGTTTTAGATTCATTGATTTGAATCTATTACATTGAACTTTATTCCAGAATCCATTCCTTTGTTGTTTTTGACATCTTTAGCCATTTATCTAAGGTAAATTCAACAATGCTACCCAAAGCTTTATTTTCATTGGAGCATCCTGAAGGGTTTATTTTGTGGTGGGGGGGGGGGGGGGTGGTGTTTTGAAACTGAATGTTTAATTTTGTGAACAATAAAAAGTATTACAAAGTGACCTCTCGACATAAATGCCAATGAATTGAAGGTTCAAATTCTTTGTATCTAGGAAAGTCAAAGGCTCAATACGAGGGACAGAACTTTAGTATTGGTACTAGATTCAAAATTTATGTGGATTACCCCATCTCATAAACACTCCATTCTCCATAAATTCTAGGCCAAGTTTCTTTTCCTCCTTGTACCGGAATTTTTTTCTAAGATTTTAAATCGTTTGGGTGGGACATAGATCCTCCTCCCCATTTTTGAATCTCTAAACAAACTCTACACTGGAGTTCAGATTGAAAAACATTAAAAAGCTATTCATTTTTTACATTTCCATGATGTTAACTGCTTAATCTCCCTAGAAGTATATCTCTTCAACTTGTTGCAAATGGTTCTGGACCCCTTCAAGGTGGCGTCCTATTGGGTGCAGTGTGTGTCAGCGGTGGCCTGCCTTGGTGTCGTGGTTTGTTGGCATGGTTTGACAACCTTGGTCAGTGTTTTATGTTATTCATTGTGTGATTGGCCTCCCCTAGAGATGTTCAAAACAATAATTCATATGATGGCAATAATTGGACCTATTGTTGCAATTGAAGTGATCTATCAAGATATTTTCCTTTTATTTTCATTTATAGTACAGTTATACCTTTTGAGTGAGACTCTTGAACTTGATTGTTTGATCTGGTTTGAGGTGATTCTGACATTATTAATATGGTATCATGAGATCAGTGAGCATCTCGGATGGTTTAGCCAGAGAATTGTCATTTTCTGACATTGTTCTATTTTTTTGAGAAGGTAGTGGCAAAATAGTGGGTAGAAATTCTCAGAGGCAGCAGAGAGAGTTTAATTTATACTGGAGAGGCAGCGAACTCATTTGAAACTAGAATTTAGATTGATGTTCTATGTTTGGGAGTGTATTAAGTGCTGCACAATGTCGGGCAAAGGTTCTTCTCTATGCAATTTTCACCCGTGTAAGATACTCTTTTTGATTTGATGCGAAATAATTGATTTAGTTGTTGGAATACCACAATCTATTGTTTTAGGTCATTGATTTTTGCAGGAACTTATTTGTCTTGATGATGGTTATTATGTTAAATCACAAAAATGATTTCTAATTATTAGTCAACACTAAATTTGGGTTGACCTTTACCACTATCTAGAATATCACTCTCGTGAATGCTTTATGGTCTTAAAATATTTAATGCTTCCTTATCTGAAAAGATACCTTATAATTGTTAATCCCGTTGGATATTATTGCCAATAATGTGGAAAGTTCAGATGTGAAAGTGCACTACCTTATGTACAATGATGTTACAAGGTGAGGATTAAAGATTTCCACTTCAATTTCAAGCAGCAATTTTAAAGATGTGATTCCAATTAAATTTTATAGACTTTTATAGTAAGAAAATAAATTGTGGTCAGATTTCTATTCTGAAAATACTAGAAGGATATGCTAGTGTTCAAGAAAATGTGGTAGTAGTCCCTTGCGTACAAGTAAATGTGGAGATTAGCATCCATCCGAACTGCAGAAAGTGACGTTTTTTAATTTGCAAAAATAAGGGAATGCAAAAATATAATTAAAATATAAGTATAAAGTGATATTGATGGTAAATGATGCGGAAACGAATCACCGTATTTTCCAGAAAGCATAAATTACTCCATAATGGTTGTATTCATGTGTAATTGGTATAATAATCTGTCTAAAAAGTAATCGACTGCTATAATCCTTATTCTATATTAGTTAAACAAAAAAAAAAAGTGAAACATTAAGTGATTAATAATGTAAGATAATCCTTATGCTATATTAGTTAAATACAAAAAAGAAAAATTTCAAAGCATGATCAAATTTAATTTTACAACGTTAATTAAAAAAAAAAATTATGTCGGTAATACGACATTAATTTTTTTTATTTTTTATTTATTTATTTTATTCAGTATTTCGACGTTTGTTTCCGTCGGTATTACGACGTTATTTATTTATTTATTTTTTAATAAATATTTTCTTTCTGACGGTATTCCGACATTTGTTTCCGTCGGTATTATGATGTTAATTTTTTTTTTTTTTTTTTTTCAAAATTAAAATTTATTTCCGTCGGTATTCTGACATTTTCTTCCGTTTTTTTCTTTCCGTCAATATTCCGACGTTAATGTTTTAAAAAAGTATTTTTGTTTCGTTGGAAGAGTGATGCTAAAAACGTCGATGATAGTGTTCGTTGGCGTCAAAATAACGATGTTTAGAAACGTTGGAAGAGAAAAAAACAATTTGAAATGTCAGAATTGCAACAAATCCAAAAAAACGTCGGAAATATCATCGCTCTACCGAAAATTAAGTCAAGTGTCGGAAGTCCGACATTAGGAGAAACCACGTTTTTCCGCGCCTCAAATCGTCGCTCTTGGGATGCCTATGTGTCGCAAGAGTGACATTTTGGCCATCGAAATTTGGGGCAAATGTGCTAGTGTATCTAGTTGATGGCAGATTGGTCGTTGATGTAATGACACCAAACCCCATTTTGTATCTTTTTTTAGTGGATGATTGAGGGCCATTATCCTTAGTATGAGAGCCCTATAATTTTATATTAAGTTTTGTTTAATATAACGAATTTGGGTTGAAAAATGTAAAAAGTTGTCTATATTTTGTGCATGTGTGCTTTATTGTTGTTTATATTCCACTGCGCAAAGTATTTCTATTGAGATTTTTGGTTTTCTAACATCATATATTTTAATATTCTATCCTAGACCCAAGATCATGGAAAATCAAAATTCCCAACTCAATTGTTTGCTCTAGGTTTTTCCTGGCATATTTCATTACATGCCAATAAACTGATGACCAAAAAATTTAAAGTGTGCCACATCCAGTTTCTTACCTAAAAAATATTCTGCCGGTGTACTCATCCCGAGAATTTGATGAGGACTTATGCTATGCAAAAATACTGTTGTGTTGCATGCTTCAACCCACATGTGCAATGGTATACCCTGATCATGCAACATCGCTTGTGCTGCTCCCACAATAGTTCTATTCTTCCTTTCTACAACCCCATTCTGCTGTGGTTTATCAGGTGCTATCAATTCTCATCGAATTCCCTTTGAAGCACATAATTTCTTGAATTCATTCTAGACATATTTTCCACCATTGTCACTTCTAAGAACCTTCACCTTCCTCCCTTTATCTTTCTCGACAAGTTCTTTGAACTCAAAAATTTTTGAGAATGTTTGATCTTTCTTATGCATGAAGAATATGCAATAATTGTGTGAAAAATCATCTACAAAAATCACATAATAACTGTGTTTTGTTGTGGAGGTTGTCGAGAATGGTCCACACACATCTGAGTGAATTATTTCAAGGATTGCCTTCGCTTGAATTTCCTTATCATGGAAGGTGGCTTTGGTGTAGTTACCTAATGTACACCCTTTGCATGTATCTCACTACTCAAGTGCACCCTTGGGAAGTCCTGTAGAAATCTCTTGCATGATATTCAAAGTGCCATGGTGTAGATGGTCCAATATTCTATGCCATAACTCATTGATGTCTCGTCTCTACACCTTCTCTGCTTTCGTGCTTAAGGAAACACAATCTTCTACATCCAATTTGTAGAGGTTCTTTACCTAAATCCCAATCTTCTCCACTTGTCTTGTGGCTTTTTTACGAAGTAACACCTTTCCTTTGCTAAATATCACATCATAGCCACAATATTCTAACATAGCAACTGAAACTAAATTCTTCTTTAAACTAGGAACATACATGACGTCTTTTAATGTGAGAGGAGAACGAGACTCACTCTGAAAGGTAACAATACTTATGTCGGTCGCGCTATACCTCTTTCTGTCTTCCATCTCGATGTGCATTTGGAGATCTTTATCCTCCAAGTTGCTGAAGAATTATTTTTTGTCGGTCATATGGAATGAAGCTCCACTATCCACATTACCCATCATCGATGAAACCATGCATGTGATGAGAGTGAAATCGAACTCTAATTGTGAAGAAATAGCTTCACATGTCACTCTCTTGAGGGTTTTTTCTGACCTTATTGTGCAAACACTTTGTGGCATAGTGTCCCAAATCATGACAGTGAAAACATTTAATCTTCGACATGTTCTTATTCTTGCCTGCCTGACCAGAATCTAATTTGGAATGGGATGCCTTTCATTTCAATTTATTTTCCTTTCTATCCAAGGCACATTTCTCCTCATCATCAGTATTTTATGAGGATCCATCTCTGTTATTCCACCAAATCTCTTCTTGTATCAAGTCATACCACAATCGCTCCCACTCTGGTAGCTTCTCCCTCCCATTAACCAAATCCTAGTAGTTGTGCCAGCTCTTGGAAAGGCCTAGAAATGTTAGGCTCACTAGATCATCCTCTACAATTATAAAACCAACACTTCCAAGCTTATCTCAACATTGAGTGAACTTCGTCAAGTGTTTTGGTATTTTTTCGCCCTTCTCCATATTGATTTTTCTGAGCTTGTCCTTCTATGACATATTCCTATGTTTGTTGCTATTCTAAAACAAATATGTTAAGGTATTCCACATAGAATATGTAGTTGTGTTTCCATATGGTTTGAGACAACATGATCTCAAACTCCTTCTAACAAAATCCTTCTTTCATTTGCTATATTCTTCTTCCATGCATCAAGATTTTGGACATCCGTTGCCGCGGGCCTGGGAATATCACTGTCTATGAAGTCCTTCAACCCATTGTCTTCCATCCCGTCCTCCCAAGATATGTAATTTGAACTACTTTGAAGGGAATATTCGAGTCTCAATCCACAGAAAGACATCCTGATCCTACTACTGGTCTTGAAGAGTAGATCTGCAAATTTGATTCACATAAACTCGTATTCTTCTCTTTTATAGCGATTCCTTATCTGATAACATGTAGAAAATCCATAGATTCAAATGATATTGTAATATTATAAAACAAAATACTTGAATCTATTATAAAAATTACAAAAACCAATTACGATCGCACAATCGCATGAATAAGAAAGAGAAATAATTTCAATCGTACAACACAAAGATTTATCTGGGGAAAGCCTCAACTAAAGACCTCACTATTTGTATATTGCATAAGTCAAAGAATATGAAACAATACAATGCTTCTCTTAGGTTTGAGATCTATCTACACTATCTCTGTATGTCTCACAGTATCCTAGGCTAGCTTTGGTTCAATACTTAACCAATTTCTTTCCTCTGTATGCCCTGCCTTGCTTGCGCAATCCCTAGGGAAATTGAACCCCTATTAATTTAGAAATTCCCAATTAATGATTGCGCAATAAATCTAAGGCCTTCCACTGACTCCATGAACCAACTTTAAAATTTTCTAATTATACAACTGATAGTACGGCTCCCTTTAACTCCAATATCAACTGGGTTTTCGTCATAACTGAAATGCAATAAATATTTATAGCGAATTATTAATTATCTTATTGATCACTGCATGTGAATTAAATCAATTTTAATTCACTGGACCTCTCACTAGTTCCTCCATTAGTTATAACTAGTTAAACTGATTTTAACTCAAATAATTAAGTTAAACAATTACAACTCAAAATAAACTGTAACTGGACCCCCTAAAACATAGACAGAACTCTACATGGCTCTAGTTTGACTCTCAACTCGAATTGACAGAGCTAACTAAGTCTTCATGACTTAGTTAACTCATACAAGTTGTCGTGATGTGGAATTATAGTTTCCTTCTAACTTAATTAAGGGGAAATTAAATTAGAAGCCTATTCTTGTTGCCATTTTCAACACTTTTCATGATGAGGTTGAGTGACTTTTAAATTACTATAAAACCATTGCATGTGGTGGTCATATTTCAAACATGGAAACTTCTCCGAATATCATCTATGTCATTTATTTTTGGCATTCCATTTTTAATTATTACATCCAAGTAACGAAGTGATGTGTTAATTATCAAATTTATGCCCCTGAAGTTATACCTCTAGTGGTTCCTTTTCACCCAGTAGTCACTTTTGATCCATTTTTTCAAGTGGGGAATTGACTTTATTAAGTACGATGCATCATCCCTTGATGGTAACACGTAAATTTTTATGTCCATTGACTATTTTATGAGGTGGGTTGAAGCCATTCCAACCTTCAACGAGCCTACAACCACAACTACCTACTTCTTTCTCAAATATGACATCACTTACTTTGGTGTCTCCAAGTAGTTGGTCTCCAACGATGGTTCACTTTTTGAACACAATGTATTCCAAGAATTATCTTTATTCTTATGTTTTATGCATGATTTCTTCTCTACACTATCTATAAGGTTAATGGCCAAGTTGAGGTTATTAATAAAATCCTCAAAACCATGCTATGGTGGATAATATATGTAATGATCTAATGTTTGACTTAATGTTTTTAGTTTTGAATTGTGAGAGATGGTGCTTTGGGATCTAAATGATGTCAAATTATTTTTAAATGAATACCATAGAGGAATTTATGGTGGCCATACTTCAAGGATGGAAACCACTCATAATATTGTCCATGTTTTTTAGTTTGGCCTATCCTTTTTTATGGTTGGAACCAAGTAATTAAGCAATGTGTTAGTAGTCCATTAGCCCTGATTCAACCTATAGTCATTATTGGCCCCTTCTACAAGTGGGGAGTCAACATTATGCATTTTTATCCAATATCCATCAATTGTCACAAGTACATTGTTATAATCATTGATTATTTTATGAAGTGGGTTTAAACCTTCCCAACCTTCAACAATCCATAACCTCCTATTTATTTTACAATCATGTCATTACTTGATTTAGTTTCCCAAATATATGGTATCTAACCATGGTTCACATTTTGAATGTAAAATCTCTTAAGAATTGTCTTCACAATTAGGTTTTGTGTATAAATTTTCTACACAATTTTTATAGGGTAATGGCCAGCTTGAGGTCATCGATAAAATCCTTAAAATCATGAATCATATGTTGTTATATGCTTTCTAGGCCTATCATGCATTCATCGTCATTATGACTTAATTTACAAATTTTCATCTTGTTCATGGTGTTGAAGAAATTTTACCCATCAAGTATGAAATCCCCTCCTTCCATTTAGCTATCTAACTCATTCCTCACACCACCAATATTGATAGAAGTTTTTTCAGTTTGAAATAAGAAAGCAAGGAAAAAATTATCTCTTTACAAACAAAAAATCTAAAAAATGTTCCAAAGCCTCGAATGACTTTCAATTTCACCCTCACTTATTTCATGAAGGTGATCTAGTTCTTGTTTACAACCAAGTTCATGACACATTACGTCAAGGGAAGTCTTAATCTTTGTGGCAAGGACATCGTTAAAAAATGTTGGGAAAGAGGGATTACCTACTTGTGAGTAATTATGGTAAATTATTGAAGCATACCTATGATGAGTTATACTTAAAGAGATTACACCCTCGGTCCTTCAAGGATCATTTATTTTTATATGCACATTTTTTTGAAGGTTTCAGCTTCATATGCATATGCCTTGACTTTTGTTTGTTTCTACATTTCAACATTACAATGTTTCAACTCCTTATGGTTTGTTCCATATGATTTCAAATGGTTTCTTAACCTTCTCATTATATAAGATACTCAAAACTATTTCTTTATCATAGTACATGCATGTATCCTTATGGAATTGTATTTATAAAATAATTTCAAAGAGATTGCTTCGAGAGTCAATAAGTTATTAGAAATTGTTATTTCTAGTGAATAGTTTGGGTTCTTTTCATGCAAACAAATTTATGAGGCTATAAGGATATCCCATGAGGGGCTTCATTAGGTTAACACAAAAAAATGTCTTTGTTGGTTATAAAATTAAATATTTCTAAAGCTCGTGATAGATAAAGATGATTGTTTTTTAGGATTATGTTGATTCACTTGGGTTTTAATGTACACTTTGTAAACTAGGTTATGGGTTGCATAACCTTGGTTTCATTTGTCATTTTAATTAATGGGTTTTCTTTAGTTCTCTTTAGGCATAATAAAGGGTTAAGGTGTTGTAAAATATAACTAGGTTCGGTCTTCATAATGACATGTAATTGTGACTTTGATAAATGGTGTAGTAAAATTATTATTAAGCCTTGATTCATGGGTTTCATGAGCAAGTGATTTTATTTTTAGTTGGATCTCATTTGAGAGAATTAGGATTTGTCATTTAGAGTCAAAGAATTAATGTCATGTATGAAGAGCTATTCATGAGGATGTGTCAATGTATATAATTCTCTGTAAATGTCTGGAAATCCCTCCAACGACAATCACTCATGCTCATCTTTATGTCGGCCTCAAAATGTATGTAAAATATCATGTCTTCTCAACATAGATAGACACCCTTATTCACAAGCATATGTCGGCTTAATATGTCAACCTAACCACTATATATAGGCATCTAGGCACATGCTATAGACACATAATTTTGGTGATACAAATATGATATTTTTGGATGGGTATAACAATGATAGAAATCGGACAAACCAAAAAAACCTCCTCTACATATGTCTGAGATTTTCGGTTGACAAGACATCAAGAAGTTCAGATGCTATCTCAGGAAACACAGTGATCACAGTGCAGATTGAAGCAAAAAATTTGGGTGACATTATAGTGACATTTTTCTCACTGTCTCGACATAGTATATTAGTGTATTTTGTTGAAATATTTGCAATAGCTTCTAGTGCTCCCACATTTAAGGTATCAGTGTTGTTTCAAAGAGAATATCAGTGCTTGGTGCTATTTGGTGATGTACTCGGTGATACAATAATGATATGATGCTCGCTGATTTGATGTTATGATACCTCAGTACCTTTCAGTGCAAGAAGGTCTTACAAAAAGGAGATTTTGTTGAAGAGATAGTAAGAAGATATCGAAGGTGAAAATGGTCCCAATGATAAGGAGATCAAAGTGAAAAGAAGAATCCTAGTGTCTTGGTATTGGAGTGGCTACTAGGTCAAGGGTCATGGTCTTGGTATTCGTCAATTGAAATATTTATAAGAATAATTTGTGCATGTTTTCCTCTGAAAGATTGAGAAGTTTTGGCCCTGGCTTATAGCCTACATGGTGTGTCTCTTGTATATTTATGTTTATGCATTGGTTATTGTTTGATGAATAAGAAAACTATTAATATAAAAAGAAGAATATCCTGATCTAAAGAAGTTAAAAGCATTCACAAACAATCACAGATTAAGATAAATCTCCTAATGTTGATGCCCTATATTTATCAACATGGTTTCAGAGCTATGGTGATATTTAAGGAAGGGAATATAATCAAAGAGACACTCATGGATCATATTTCAATAATGACATCAAATCAAGTCAAAGGTTATCAAAGATTAATATCTACATTGAAGAATAAAACCCTAGATCGAAGAAGAAGTCTTCAACATAAAAAGTTTTGGATCCTATGGTCATCATAAAAAGGCCACAAAGACCCTCATCAAGTCATCTACAAAGCAAGGTACTATTGAATGACTTTAAAGATGAAGATCACATCATCTTGGAGAAAGTCAAAATTATGATCTACATTCATTCTAATTGAAGTATATTGAAAGCGAAAAGGCATTATTAACATCTTCAAAGCTATAAGGATAGCATGGATCCTCTCCTTGTCCTTGAAAAAGATCATCCAAGGAAGCAGTGTGCTGGATCAAATAATGTTGTCATCATAAAAGGAGCAATATCCTTTATTGGTGAAATGCTTTTTCATTTGGAAGAAGATCATCAAAAAGGGAGCACTAATACATCTTCTTCAACCATCATCAAAATGATCAATTTGAAGATTTCTTATTCACTTTTCAAGTAAGTATTTTTAATTACTTAATCAAATTTGGTAAAATGACTTTGTGTTCACAGGCAGATCCATAAGCTGGTTGCGTCATTGAAATTCCTTGCATGGACAAAGGAGGATATACATAGTCCTCAAGGAAAGTAAAGTAACTGATCATATCTATGGAAAAGTCTCCAAAGGTCAAGTATTATCTAAATATATGGAAAGAGATCAGAGGGATCAAAGGATTCTTATAAAATTAGTCAAATATCCTCTCATCCATATGTAGCAATATTGGAGACATCAAAGAGATATATGATAAGATGGAATAACTATTCTCTGAAGATGCAATAAAGCAGGTCATATCACTTAGACATGATCTATACAAAATTGAAGGTATCAAATAATGAAGGGATATCTTCATAAAATACGATCTGAAGAGATGATAAGAAGATAATTATCATTATGATAAACAATTTAAAAAATGTACATGGGATAAGAAAGCTACCCCATTCAACAACTTGTGGTTTCTATGCTAGATAGAAAATGACAAGTTGAGGGAAAAAGTGTTGAAGGTTATTTTTATGAAACCAACTCCCAAAATAGAAGAAAAGAGAGATAAATGCCTTAGAATTCAACCACTTTGACGGGGAAATCTCCTTTACATTACATAAATGAAAAATTATTGGATGATACAAATGAAAAAACCTCCTTTCTATATATAGGAGTCCAATGGGTCACAATATAATCCTAGCCGACGTAAAAAAAACAATGTATGGGCACAAAAATAATAATAGTGGGCTTCTATGGGGAACAATAATAACAATATGTGGACTACATGGGCACAATAATAACAATAAGGGGGCTATACTAACAATAACTGTAGAAATTTGAATAACCGATATATTATTCACCGAGATTCTCCTGATCATACACTATTTTAACTTCATGTACAATGCAGAATCTCATCTACCATTGATCATAAATTGCGGAAATAAAAATAATCGCATGCGCACATTAAAACCATAAACAATCACCCATATGAACATAGTATTTTATGGGAAAGCTTAAAGCTGAAATCCCCCAATTATCTGTATATTATATGTCATAGAGATCATGTAACAATCATTATACAAAGCTTCTCACAAGCTCTCAGTATAATCTCCAATTGCTACACACTAATCAAGCCCCGATCTAGCAAATCACATGCTCCAATCTCTGCCACCTGATAGCCTGCCTCTACTGCGCAATCACTGCTGAAGAATGGCTCTGAATGAACTCGAATTGGTCCAGCCTTGCTCATGCAATCCTCATTGGCATATCCAATCACTGATTGTTGCAAATCATGCAACAATATAGTCACAACTGATAGTCACACTGCTCTTTCACCTACCTCTTCACTGGTCTCCACTGAAATTGTCCATGCACTGTAGTTAACTGATGTATTCTTTAGTTGATTAATGAGTTAATAATTAGTGAATTAATTAATAATTAATTCACACCACTCTCACTAGTGTATCAATCAGCTAGACTAGATACAACTAGCTCAACTATGTTTAACTCAGTTAAACTGAACACAACTCCATCAACTACCTCAATAACTCCACCAAACTCTGTCACATGAGTTCTAACTGAAGTATCCATGCAATAGCTCCACTTAACCCTCAGGAATAGCATAATTCCTTTTGTCAGCTCCTGTGCCACATCTGTGCACTTAACTGAAGTGCTCCAAGAGAATAAGATAATGTTTATAGTCCAAATATTATTAAGAGCTAATAATATTCGACATATCTATTTTTAGACTGAAAATCTAAAAATAGATTCCGCTCAATATGTCTAAAAATAGAAGTCCATATATTTTTCCAACTTGACCAACCATCCACAAATAGCATCCTGCAACTCATAGAATCATGATCGACATGTCTAAAAATAGACTTTGCGCCAAAAATAGCCTGCGGGCCCACTTAGTGAAGGCGACTTCTTTCCACTAAGCTCATCATCTTGTTGCAATATCAACAATAACAATAAGGGGGTACACTAGTATTAAAGGGACCTAACATGCCCCTTTCCTTCAAACAAGTGTTTTTATCAACGCTTGATTATTTTTGGATGCTTCTGTATAAAATTCTCATCCTCCCATGTGGAATCTTCAGTAGGTAAGTTCTTCCACTTGCTGAGATGCTCTGATATTGATCAATTTATTAGTTGTTGAGTTCTTGTTTCTGTGACTGCTTCAGGTTTCAATATGATTTTTCTTTCCTCGTCAAGTTCTAGCAATATTGTTTGAACTAGAAGTTTGTCACCTATAACCTTCTTTAAGCATGAAACATGGAAAAATAGGTGCACTCATGAAGATGTAGACAACTCCAATTTGTATTCCATAGTACCAATATTTTGCATCACCTTGTAAGGACCATAGTACTTTAGCGATAATTTATTATACTACTTAGCTTACCTGAGGGATATTGGTTTATATGGTTTTAGCTGTAAAAATACCTAGTCTCCTACATAAAAACTTCTCTTACTGCGA
The DNA here is from genome assembly GCA_034641835.2 of Pinus albicaulis. Classification (NCBI taxonomy): domain Eukaryota; kingdom Viridiplantae; phylum Streptophyta; class Pinopsida; order Pinales; family Pinaceae; genus Pinus; species Pinus albicaulis. The sequence goes on from JAXQQM020060351.1 coordinate 274,252, forward strand.
TGTTGATCTTCCCATTGTTTCATTCGATTTTGTGCCAAATTTAGGTTATCCTTTAAGAGTTGGAGAACTTGTTGTTGATGCTCGATGTGATCTTCCACTGATTTAACCTTATAATTTTCTCTCAAGGATGATGTGATGGATGGTGGATGATATCCATAAAGTGCCACAACTGGGGTCAATTTTTCTACAATATAGAAGGAAGTGTTATACCACCATTGAGCCAGAGGTAACCACTTGACCCATTGTGTTTGTTTATCATATAAAAAACAACAAAGATATCCTTCCAAACATTTTTTCCCTATCTCAGTCTTCCCATCGAATTGAGGATGATAAGATGACCTATGAGCTAGTTGAGTGACCAAACAAGAAAATAATTCTGTCAAAAATTTTCCAGTGAAAATGGGATCTCTGTCGCTTACAATATTATTTGGGTTTCCATGTAGCTTTTCAATTGTTTCCATAAATGCAGTAGCAATTGTACTTGCTTTAAATGGATGAGATAATGCACAAAAGTGTGCATACTTGGTAAGTCTATCAACTACCACCATGATGACACTCTTTCCTTCAGACTTAGGTAAACCTGTGATAAAATCCATTAAAACCTCCTTCCAATGTTGACTTGAAATGGATAAAGGTTATAGCAGACTCGGGGTCTTAATTGTCTCAACTTTATTTTTCTAGAAAACCAAACATTCCTCCACAAACTTTTGAATACCAGATTTTTGATCATCCCAAAAAAATTCTTTGTTCACCTTGTGGTAAGTTTTTAAAAATCCCGAGTGTCCTCCTATGAGAGAGGTGTGCAATTTCAAAAGAATATTTTGTTTTATTTGGGAATTATTACAACGATATAAGCAATATTTGTACCATAATGAAAGTTTTTTCCAAGTAAATGTATTAGATGTACTGGGATCTTGCTGCAACTTTTCAATGAGTGTCCACACTTCTCCATAATTCTACCATTCCTCCCTTGCTTCGGTTATCCAATCTGGTTGGATAATAGAAATGGCACAAAGAAATACTTCCACCTTCTCATCCTTTCTTGAGAGTGCATCTGTAACAACATTTAGCTTCCCTTTTTTGTATATGATTTCAAAGTCATAGCCCAACATCTTTGTGACCCATTTTTGTTGCTAGTCTGAAGATAGTCTTTGTTCCAAAAATTATTTAAGACTATCATGATCGGTTTTTACCTTGAAGTGTCTTCCCATTAGGTAAGGTCACTATTTCTTTAGTGCATGTAGTATTTCCAACATTTCCTTCTCATAAATAGCTTTCTGTAAATACTTTCCTTTGATTGTACAACTTTCAAAAGTAGCAGGTCTTCCTTCTTGCATTAAAACAACACCAAATCCATTTCCATGAGGCATCACATTCCACAATAAAGGTTTTTGTGAAGTCTAGCGTAGCTAATACCGGTGCTAGGCACATTGCCTCTTTAAGATGTTCAAAGGGCTTAGTTTCTTCGGGAGTCCATGAAAATGCATCTTTCTTCAATATTGTTTTTAGAGGTGTTGCTATTCTCCCATAATTCTTAAAAAACTTGTGATAATACCCCGTTAACCTGAGAAATCCTCACAATTTCTTTATGGTTATGGGGAATTTCCATTCCCTAATGGATTTAATTTTTTTAGGGTTTATCTTAACACCCTCCTGAGATACAATATGACCCAGATATTCCACCTCTTGTACTCCAAAGAAACATTTGGAGGCTTTTGCATGTAATTGCTTCTCCTCCAATAGTTTGAGCACCTGTCAACATATTGAAGATGATCCTTCCAAGACATGTTGTAGATTAGTATATCATCAAAAAATACTAACACAAATTTTCTAAGGAAGGGTTTGAAAATATAATTCATCAACCCTTGAAATGTAGAAGGTGCATTGGTAAGGCCAAACGACATGACCAAAAATTCATAATGACCCTCATGAGTTTGAAATGCTGTTTTTGGAATATCCTAAATCTTCATTCTAATTTGATGATATCCTGAAGGAAGATCCAACTTGGTAAAATAAATTGCTCCATGTAATTCATCAATCACAAGAATGGGAAATTTATCTTTAGTAGTGAGCTTATTGAGATCCCTATAATCCAGACACATGCGGCATGATCCATCCTTCTTGCACACCAATACTATTGGAGTAGAGAAAGAAATTTGACTAGGTTGAATTATACCAGCCTTTAACATTTCTGCAATCATACGTTCAATTTCTCTCTGTTGGACATAAGGATATCTGTAAGGCCTGATGTTTGGAGGAACACTTTCTGGAATCAAATGAGTAGCATGATCATGGTCATGAATAGGTGGGAGTCATTTGGGAGTTTCAAACACGTTGGAATGATTGTCCAATATTTTTTGGAGATCTGGAGAAATAGATGATTTTGATGTTGGAACTTCAAGTGAGCATAATTGTGCAATTAATCCTTGTTGTTATTTCTTCAGAAGCTTTGTCATGAAATTAGAGCTTATTATATTTCCTGTATTCCCTGCGATATAATTCAACTTCCTTTCCTTCCGAAAAAAATTTCAAGAAAATTTCTTGAAAATTAAAAGCTACCGTCCCCAAATATTGTAACCATTGTACTCCTAGTACAACATCAACACCTCCCATTGGAATGTAAAGCATTGGACAATTCAATACATATTCCCCCATGTAATTTTCTAGAGAAATTTATAGTTCCTGCATTTGCAACCATCACTTGACACTCTGGTGCTGGGTATAGAAAGCAATTCAATTTCTTGGCTACCTTACAATGAATAAATTATGGGTACTACCCAAAGTAATCAACACTATTACATTTTTCTTCTTGATATGTCCTTCTATGTTGAGAGTTTGAGGAGTGGTAATTCCTGCCAATGCATTACAAGATATGGTTAGACTCATTTCTTATTTCTCTAGGATTGGTTCTTGGTGTATATCCTCTTCTTTTGAAGCTTCTTGTTCATTTTCTTCCTCCTCTTCACAATCTATGTAAAATAATTTATTCTCAACACACTTATGACCTTTAGTGTATTTTCTATCACAACTGTAGAAAAGCCCTTTTGCTCTTTTTTCTTCCAATTGTTGTGTCAACTGAAGTGGAACGAGGAGTAACAACAATTTCATTAAGAGATGTGAGCAGTGTACTGTCGTTTCCTCATCGCCGTAATTTTAATTTCAAATTTTCTTTCCAACTTGAATGCCTTCTCCAATGAATGAGGTTCCCAAAGGGAAACCTCATCTTGGATGTTATCTTGTAAAGTCCTTATGAAGACATCGATCATGTGTTCCTCTGCAATATCAATTGCACTTATATTCAATTTTTAGAAGTCCTTAATTTGCTCCACCATTGAACCCTTTTGTTTGAGATTTATCAATTGGCTAAAAAAGGTGTTGCTCTTTGTATCCTCATAATGTCCTATCATTTCCTCTGAAAAAATTGACCAAGTGACAATTTTTTTATGAGAGAAAATCCATCGATACCATACAAATGTATTTTTTTTCTAAATATGAAGTTGCAATGTGTACCTTTTGTGTTTTTTTCAGATTATGGAGATCAAAAAATTTCTCCATTTGTAGTATCCATGTTACAGGATCCTTGCCATCAAACTTCCTCATATTGATATTTGGAATATGGTGGATCTTGAATCCAAAATCCAACATTATAGTTTATGAAATCACGATTAACATTTATTTTTTTCTCATCATGAGTTTCCTCTAGTACCTTTTCGCCATTAGGAATAATTTATTGTATCAACTTTGTCAAACCTTCCATGTCTGCTTTTAGATCATTCTTCATGTCTTCCATGTTGCCTTTCATTTTTTTGTCGATCTTAGCTTCCATGTCATCCATCTTAGCTTCCATGGCGTTCTTCAAACCATCCATATTATCTTCTATGCCTTTCTTCAAACCATCCATATTAGCTTCCACACCCTTCTTCAAAATTTCCATTTTGTTTTTTGTTATTATTTGCGAGAGTGAAATTTGGTGCACTTGGTATTTTAATTTTAATATATCGTGTTACACTTATTCCTCTTCATGAGCAATAGTAGAGTATCCTGAGGGCTTAATGGGAATTGAATTCTTTTTAGGGGGAATTTAATAACCCAATACTGATATCTATGCTTCAATATGCCCTTGGAATCACTTCAAACTGGTTTTTCAAACAAGACTTGAAATTTGAAAAAAAATACACAACTTTTTCTTGCTTTTAGGAGCTCGATATTGAAATTGATGTATCTCTGTAATTTTGGATCCCTCAGATTTTATCTTTAGTCCTTTAGTATACCTCTGAATCTTCTTTCAAATTCCACATGTTTGACCTAATTTGGATTCTTCAAGACAAAGTTATGCCCAATCTCCCACAATGACATAATTATGGACTAGTTCAATAGAGTGAACTTATACGTCGTGCCACATGTCACTATTTCCTTCTTCGGTTATGAAATTTATACACAGGAAACTATAGTCCGTGTAATTTCAGTCAATTTTTATAGAATTCCAATATGATGCACAGAGAGAGATTTATGACAATTTTCCTAAGGTCACCTCTTTGAGATGAAATTCAGGACCCTAAAAAAACCCTAACTTCCATAGATCATATCTTTGAAATTATTTCAAACCAAGATCTGAAATTTTTACATGATGTTCCTTAGGATTTCTTCGCAAATAGGTTTTTTTTTTTTGAAACTGTGTATCAAAAAAGTTATAGCGGAAATTCCACGATGACCTGTTTGAAGTAGTGAAACCATAGATTCCAAAGCTCTGATTCCAATGTTATGAAACCAACTCCCAAAATATAAGAAAAGAGAGATCAATGCATTAGAAATCAACAATTTCGAGAGGGAAACCTCCTTTGCATTAAATAAATGAACAATTCTTGGATGATACAAATGAAAAAACCCCCTTTCTATATATAGGAGTCCAATGGGTCACAATATAATCCTAGAAACATAAAAATAACAATGTATGGGCACAACAATAACAATAGTGGGCTTCTATGGGGCCTACATGAGCACAAAAATAACAATGAGGGGGATATAATAACAATAAAAATAAGGGGATACACTAGTATTATAGGGACCTAAAATTTATAAAACTAAAAAATTTGCAGGAAGGAAAGGGAAGCTCATATCACCAAAAAGATGGAGGAAGTTGAAGAAAAGAAGTCCAAGGAAAGAGAGAGTAGGAGATCTTTACTATGATTAAGATAGTCTCCTTCACAAAAGGTTTTGTCATAACTCCTAAATATTTTATAGGATATTACTATAATAAATAATAAGATGCAATATGGCATCACGGAAGCATTGGAAACAAGACCTCATGATATCACCATAGGGAATCATGAAATACAAATGAAAAAAATCCATGGCATTAAAATATGAAATAGATAGCTCTTGGGAACATCATTGGAAACTTAAGAAAAGGAAGAAGTCATCTAGGAAAATTCTCATCATACATCAAGTAAAAAATGAAACATATGTCAGATAAGGATATGCAAGCCCCTCAAATATTCTTTGATGGAATCCTTATCGGAGGGTTCACCGATATAGAGAGGAAGAAAGTGTTTCATTAGGAACTACAACTTGTGGAATTAACGGGTGATGATATGATGACAAAAGAGATGAAGAAAATCAAGGGATTGAATATCTTCTTAATCAAGAAGGCTTCTAAAAGAATCCTATATGACCTAAAGGTAAACGAGTTATGTATGCTTGTATTTAATATTGTAATGTCATGTCATATGGTTGTAGGTAACATGGATCACAACTTATATCTTGAGAAGCATGATAAAAGGAAAAGGATCTCCTCCTCTAAAAGGATGAAGGAAGGCATAGATCACACTAGATGAAATCAACATAATATGTCCTCATATAAAGTATGAGGTGGCTGAATAAAATCAAGGAAATTTGATTGGAAGCTCCTGGTAATAAAATGTGTGAACATAGGAAGGAAGATATCATGAGATATGCAACCATGGTAAAGGAAATCAACATCCAAGAAGAGAAAGAAGACTTGACTATGAAATATGTTAGAAAGATATGAAGACTCTGATTGAAGTTTGAAAAACATGGGACCCTTGACTATGGATATGTTTGGGAGATGTTTCAACATGTATGTAGGATGCAGATACCTACAGGAAGATGTCATTATGAAAGACCGTCATAAAGGTAATTTGATTTAAGTATTCATTTCTTATTTTGAACAATATTTGGATGGGCTTATGTAGGGATGCCAAAGGGAATAACTGTGGATGACTTCCAAAAGGAACATATACAAGGATGTGAGATCCTTCCGAAAATTATGGCACGAAGAAAACAACATGACATGAAGCAAGACTAGATGAAGATTTATGGATCACTTTCCGATGAAAATAATGATGACATGACTTGTGGATGAAAGTGATGGATGGTCTGTGCCCTATGAATAAGTCCTAAAAGATAAAGAATCCATAACGTAGAAGAAATTCATGACATCAAAGGAATGAGGTCTTCAAAGTAGTTGTTTGTCCGATTATTTCCACCTAAGGAGATGTTGTAGGTACCTGATTAAGATGGAGCCTAGAAACAAGTTTATTACTTGGTATAAACTTGGAAATTACTAAGACAAGAGGGAGCTTAGGTACATTCCTGGTATAGGAATGAGTACATTCCTTTATTGGAATATGTCCTCCAAAATTGAGAGGGAGAGATAGACATGTCATTATTTTCTTCACTTGGGAAGGCATAATGGAGGATTAATTGGGTAATCATCTGGCATCCGATACTCTTTGAGGATGAGATAGGGTATCCATGATAGGAGTAGCCATAGAGGACCAATATTATTTGAGGAATGGGAATCCAAGATATAAATAGTCTTGATGGAACACACCCTGAGAATTCTGGGTAGGGTATGTTCCAGGAGAGAAAATGATTAGGGTGTTTATAAATCATTGTTCTCACCAGCATTGAGCACAGATCTTGTGGAAAGATGGAGTTTTTAGTTAAGGCCTTGAAATATGACAATGCTAGTTGATATGATGCTATACAGATGGGTTACCAATCTGATTCTTCTTATGGGAAATTCTTAAGATTAAAAATGACCAAGTACCATTATGAATACTTCCCTAGTTAAGATGGAGTGTTGTAAAATGTAACTATGTTTGGTCTTCATAATGACATGTAATTGTGACTTTGATAAATGATGTAATAGAGTTGTTATTAGGCCTTGCTTCATGGGTTTCATGAGAAAGTGATTTTATTTTTAGTTGGCTCTCATTTCAGAGAATTAGGATTTGTCATTTAGAGTCAAAGAATTAATGTCATGTATGAATATCTCTTATTGAACATGTGTCAATGTGTATAAGTCTATGTAAATGTCTAGAAATCCCTCCAACGACAAGCATTAGTGCTCATCTTGATGTCGGCCTCAAAATGTATGAAAAATCTCATGTCATCTCAGCATATATAGAAAATCCTATTCACAAGCATATGTCAGCTTAATATAATAGCCTAACCACTATATATCGGCTTCTCGGCCTATGCTGCAGACACAAAATTTCAATGATACAAATTTGAAATTTTTGGATGGGTATAACAGTGATACAACTCAGATAAACCACAATAACCTCCTTGGCATACCTCTAAGATTTTCGATAGACAATGCAGCAAGAGGTTCAAATGTTATCTGAAGAAACATATTGATCACAGTACGGATTAAAGCACATAATTTGGGGTGACATTACAATGACATTTTCCTCACTGTATCGACATAGTATATCAGTGTATTTTGGTGACATCTTTGCAATAACTTCCAGTGCTCCCACAGTTAAGGTGTCAGTGTTGTTTAAAGGAGAATCTTGGTGCTCTATGCTATTTGGTGCTATACTCGATGATAGAATAATGATATGATTTCAAGTGCTTTGATGTTATGATACCTCAGTACCTTCCATTGCAAGGTCTTACATAAAGGAAATTTTGTTGAAGAGACAATAAGATCTCAGAGGTGGCAATAGTCCCAATGATAAGGAGATCAAAGTGAAAATAAGAAACCTACAGTATTGGTTTTGGAGTGGCTACTAGGTCAAGGTTCATGGTCTTGGTATTCATCAATTGGAATCTCTATAAGAATAATTGGTGCAAGTTTTCCTCTCAAAGAGTGAGAGGTTTTGGCCCTGGATGATTCGGATTTATGTAGGAATGCAAAAAGATGCACATATAACCATAAATACAAAAATGCAACAGAAATAACACTTCATTTCATTAATATCAAAGAACTGAAATTTGTTTATAGATAGAATGGAAATAAACTAGCTAGGGCGCTGGTAGCTTATCTCTAAGAAGGGTTGCGGTGGCTACATGCCTCTGAATTGTGTTACAATGTGGCTAGAGGGTCTATTTATTATTGAGAAACAATGGAAAAATCTAAACATCCAAAAACCTATCCCTAGGAGATGAAGCACCAAAACTATGGGCCTTGTTTGGGTAAATTGGTACATCAACTTCCTAGGGACGTAACTTTGGCATACGATCTCTGTTTGATGCGATAAATAAATCGTTAGAAATATCTATGTGAGGACTAAAAAATTTGAGTGAGAAAAATTGGTCCATGACCCATGTTGCTCTCGGTTTTCGCAAAAAAAATAAATTAGGGCCTCAAAACGGCTCCAGAAGTTCACGATCTAAAAAACTGCTAAAAATAGTAATCTGTGTTATAATTAAGGAAACTAAAAAACTGAAAGAAACAATTGTGGGGCCATAAGTGGAATAGGTGGGTGGCCACCAATATCCACCTGGATCATTCCTCTCCCCTTAGGAAGAAATGTTTCCCATTGCGTTGAGTTCCTCTAAGAGATGAGGAAAATTCTGCTGAACTTGGTCCCTGGTGAACCACTTTCCTTGGTGTAGGAGTTGGCCAGCTTTGAAACCTGATACATTTGAATATTCTATTGGAAAGTGTTTTTGATTTTCATGTCCATGATACAATCTGTGGTGGCTTGTTCCATGCAGTCTTGGTTTAACTCTGTTGGTGCAAGGTCGGAGGTGTCCAATAGAGTTGAGAAGTAGGGCCGAAGGCAGTCCACATTGAATACTGGGTGCATACCAAGGAATGGTAGAATACTGAGCTCAAAGGAATTGTTCCCTACAACCTTGGTGATGGTTTACAACCCATATCCGAGCGGGCGAAGCTTGCAATGGGGTCCAGTGAGGAGCTCCTTTTGCAAATGTAGCCACACTTTGTCGCCCACCTAGAAGTTGTGTGGAACTTGATGTTGATAATTTCATTGCTTGTACTTAGCATTGGCTCTGTCCAATATGTCATGAAACTTTTGGAAGATGTGTTGAATTTTCTCAATGAAGCTTTTCGCTTTGTCAGATTCAAACTAGACATGAGCTGAATCGGCTTGAGTAGCCACAAATGGCATGGCTACGTCAATGGGACATAGTGGCTGGAACCCCAGGTCCACCTGAAAGTGGCTGTGGCCCATTTAGCTATGGAGAGCTCGGTTATAATTGTGTTGTAGATAGGGAAGGCTCTCATCCCACGTGTGTGGATGCTTTGAATTGTACATGCACAAAATTTGTACAATCATCCTGTTGAAGACCTCTGTCTGGCCATCAGTTTGGGGATAGAAAGCTGTGGACTTGGTGAGCTTGGTGTCCAAAATTTATCCGAGGCTAGAACAAAATGTGATGAGGAACTTGCTATCCCGATCTAAGATGATAGACATTGGGATCCAAAAGTGCATCCGCACTCGTTCAAAGAAGAGTTTAGCAGTGGCTTCTGTTGTGATATTCTTCTTCCAGGCCGACAAAATGACCATCTTTGAGAATTTTTCGATGACCACGGAAACACAGTAATTTCCATGCTTAGTATAAGGAAGGCTCAACGTGTAATCCATGGAGATGGATTCCCAAGGTCGACTAGGGATAGGTAGCAAAGTATAAAGGCCTTGCTTCTTGATGCTCGGTTTGGCAATGACGCAAGCAGTGCATGATATGATGTACTTCCCAACATCTTGTCGAAAGTTCGGCCAATAGAAATACTTCTACAGTACTCCCACTATTTTCTCGACCCAAAAATGCTCAATGACTCAACTGTAGTGTGATTACTAAATCATATTTGCATTCTCGCTTGAAGGAACACAAAGGTCTCCCAGATGACATAGTAGTGCATACTGGAGGTGAAATTTTGGAACTTGCGTAACCTACAAGAGTTTCTTGTATGTGCGGCCAAATTCTGGATCGCTCTTGTAGAGAAGCAGCCAATCAGAAGTCTCGCGCCCACAAGAGTTGAGAATGGTGGTTAGTGCCATGAACAGTGGTCAGTTGAGGCAGTCTACAACATTATTGGTGCTACCCTTCTTATAATTGATTCAAATGAAATTCTTGTAGATATGTGGACCACTTTTGATGACGATCGTTCTACAACTTCTCTTGTGTTTGTATGAACTGCAGGGGTCGGTGGTCTATGAGTTGATAACTATTTCCTTCCCCAAAATGTAATGCTTCTATTGGCAGAAAGCCTACACAATGGAATGCGTTTATTTGTCATAAGTTGGATACTTGCGGACTATGTTGGAAAATGACTCACTGTGATATGCCACTGGATGCCCCTGTTGCATAAGAAATGCCCCAATAGCATAGTTAGAGGCATCTGTCTCGATCTCAAATGGGTTTTTCAAGTCTAGTAATGTGAGCACTGGGTCAGAGTAAAGGCAATTTTTCAATTCTACGAACGCCTTCCATTGAGATTCCAACCAAAATAATTTTTCTTTCACTCCTCCCTTGGTGACTTGACTCAAGGGCCATGTGATATGAGAGAATCCCATCAAGAACCTACGGTAGAAATTAGCAAAACCCAGAAATATGTGAAGCTCTGTTAGAGTGGTTGGGGCCAACCAATCCTGAATTACTTGGATATTGGTTGGATCCACATGCACCCCTCGTTCATCAATAATTTATCCTAGATACTGAACCTGGGTCATGCCAAAAGTGAAATTCTCCAAATTGGCACACAACTTGTGTTTCCGCAATGCTTGGAGGACCTGTCCGATGTGGTGGAGGTTCTCTTCCCAAGTTTGGCTGAAGATTAGGATGTCATCCAAGTACACTACTACAAATGAGTTGATGAATGGTCGCAATATGTCATCCATCAGCCTCATGAAGGTTCTGGGAGCATTCTTCAACCCGAAAGGCATGACCAACCATTTGAAAAGGCCCTCCTTGGCTTTGAAGGCAATCTTCCACACATCGGAGGGTTCAATTGGTACCTGGTGATACCCAGACTTCAAGTCAATCTTCCTGAAATATTTCACCCCTTTGAGTTGATCCAGAAGGTCATAAATCCGTGGGATCATGTACCTATTATGGGCAATGATCTTATTCAATGCACAATAGTCAATACAAAGTCTCCAAGTCCCATCCTCCTTCTGCACCAACATGATCAGGATCCCACAGGGCGATGAACTCGGCTGGATGTGACCTTTCTGCAGCAGCTTAAGAATTTGCCTCTTGATTTCATCATTCTCCAGAATAGAGCATTGATAGATCGATCCATTAGGAAGTGACACACCTGGGGTTAGATCGATGGGGTGCATGACCTGACAGTGTAGAGGCAACCTTGTGGGTGAGGTGAAGATGTCCCTGTTCTCCTTCACGACCTTGTCCATTTGTTGTTGTCGTGTGGAGGAGCCCTGTTTGGAGGTCGTGAACACAATATTCTTCTTTCCTTGGGGGCGGATCATCAGGAAATTTTTTTTTCCCAGTTTTGGAAATGAGCTTACTACGTTGTTTTGCAGTAACCAAAGATATAACCGCAGGTGGTGGTACCTCTGGTATCCTGTACAAATTATTGCCCAAAGTAAAAATAATAGTGCGAGGTTGGGACTCATACACATCATGTTGCTTCCACAAGTATGGTTGGCCTAATAATACATCACAAACATCAAGAGGAGAAATGTCACATAATACCTCATCCGTGAAAGGCTTGAGCTATAGGGAAGGCGACACTACTGGCTGACGCAGAGATCCTGTCCTTGGTGAAGCCACCCGATGGTGTACGACTGTAGGTGTGCTGTGGTCGGAAAACCCAACCGCTTCATGACCTCTGCTGAAATAAGGTTCTTTTGGCTCCCACTGTTGACAATGCACTGTAGTGGGGAACCCTTTACCCACATTTGGGAGTGGAAGAGACGCCCCTCCTCCTCCGGATCTTCCTGTTCCTCCTTCTGGATCTTTGCAGTGGCAATGGTGGCGTTGGGCTCTGCACCAATAATGTGCTTCCCTTTGTCATTCCCCTTGTCGGGTTATGATTCAGAGTCGAAGCATGCATCTGATTAAGAAGCCCTCATCTCAGCCACGACTGACTGCTTGGCCCGACACTCACTTGTGTTGTGAGTGGAGCTCTTATGGAACTCACACCAATTTCCCATGTTATTTTTTGGCTTTGTGGTGTTGTTCTTTGCTTGCGGCTTTGATAGGTTATCTTAGGCTGCCATGCCTTGGCTTTGACCTTTGTTCTGTGGTTTGGGGGCACCTTTCCCTTGCTTTTGATTATTCTATTTGAATTTATGCTCAATATTGGCAGCATACTGGTATGCCATACCAAGCGAGGAGATGTAGGGGAACTCCATTTCCTCTTGAATGTATCTGTGCAGACAACTACGGTACTTCAACACCAAATGTTTCTCTAAATATTTGATACCCAACTTTGTGCATAGGGTGTGGAAAATTTTTTTCAGCTCATGAAATTTTGTTTTCTTTGCTGCCGCAACGTAATCCATTGTATGTACTTGTCCTCATAGCTCCCCATGAGATAATATTGTTCCTTGATGGCATCTCAGAAAGAATTCCAAGTGGGTATGACTGAGAACCGAGAGGGTTTCCCCTCGTCATTTTTCTCACAGTAGGTTTCCTACCAGTCCTTGGCATGGGGGGTAGCTTTGAGGAGTGAAAAAATAATCTTCTCCCAGCCAGAAAAGTCATGAACTGAGAAATATCTCTCTAATGGATTCAACCATATATCTATGGTGTCTACATCTATTTGGCCCTCAAATATGGGAATGTCAAAGTTTATTTGTACCTTAAAAGGAGTGGATGCAAATGTGAGGCTGATCTTGCAAAGGTTCATCCAGATCGAGCCCTAACTCCTTATACCCTGACCTCATTGGGGACGTGCAAAGAAGGACCAAGATAGAGAAGAATACTCTGATACCACTGATCTGGATTTATTTAGGAACGAAACAGTATACACATATAACCATAAATACAAAAATGTAGTGGAAATAATACTTCATTTCATTAATATTAAAGAACTGATTTTTTTTTACAGATATAATGGAAATAAACTAGCTAGGGCGCTAGTAGTTTATCTCTGAGAAGAGATGTGGTGGCTATAGGCCTCTTAAATGTGTTACAATGAGTCTCGAGGGAATATTTATTATTGAGAAACAATGGAAAACCCTAAACATCCAAAAACCTAATGCTAGGAGATGAAGCGCCAAAACTATGGGCCTCGTTTGGGTAAATTGGTACATCAACTTCCCTGGGAGGTATCTTTGGCATACGATCTCCGTTTGACGTGATCAATACCTTGTTAGAAATATCTATCTGAGGACTACAAATTTTGAGTGAGAAACATTGGTCTATCACACATGTTGCTTCTGGTTTTCCCCCAAAAGCGTATTTTAGGGCCTCAAAATGGATCTGGAAGTTTAGGACCCAAAAAACTGCTAAAAATAGTAAACTATACTATAATTAAGGAAATTGAAAAACTGAAAGAAACAATGGTGGGGTCCCAAGTGGAATAGGTGGGTGGCCACCAATATCCACCTGGATCATTAGCTCATAGCCTACATGTGGTGTCTCTTTTATATTTAGGTTTATGCATTGGTTATTATTTGATGAAGAAGAACACTAATATCTAATAAGAAGAATATCCTAATCTAAAGAAGTTAAAATATTTCACAAACAATCACTAATGAAGAGAAATATCCTAATGCTGATGCCCTAGATTTCTCGACAAATGTGTGTCCTCTATCACCCTTTTTATTCCTTATTGTGGTCAAGAATCTAAGTTGAGAACTTATAAAAGAAAAAACCTATGGGTATTTCAAAGGTATTACAATTGGTAGCAAAATTTACCTATCCCACCTTTCATTTGTACATGATATATGTAAAAATTAATAGAAATTTGTTACTACTGATGAGTTCGATCTAAAAAAAAGAGATTACAAATTTCCTCTACTATTTTCGAGAATCAAAATCACAATTTAGAAACACATGCAAGGACATGCTAATAAAATGAGAGTGAGAAACTATTACAATGTCGTGCTTCAATCCTAAAGCACACCATGCACTATAAACCTATTCTCCTGATGTTTGTCCTGCTCTAGCCAACACTAAGCCTATTCAAGGCCCCAACTTCCTCCTATTTCCTTACACAATCCTTGTGAAAATTAACTCCTAAAAGATAGGAATTTTATCCTATTTTCATGTGAAATTCCCAAGGAATTATTCACTTGCTTATATGATAAGCCTGTACACTCAACTAGTATACCATTGATAATTACAATGTGCCTTTTCCTCCACTCCAGCTAGGCAATTCTAATTCCCTAAATGTCTAGACTAATTTTAGTTGATTGACTAGTTTAACTAAGATATCACCGAGTTAACAATAGTTCTACTATTCAATTGACCTTCAACTCACTCAACTAAGCACTTGAGCTTAGTTAATTGAGTTCAACTGAATATAATTGAACTAGATTGCTAAATTTTTGCAATAACTACATGTACAACTCTACTCCAAGCCTATAACTCTTATTTACAGAGTTAACTGTAGACACGGCCATGTCACATAGGTTAACTACAATCTAGGTCATATTGCTGACACGAAAAATCAAATTAATCAATTTGAATAAGGCAAAAGTCAAATTGACCCTTTCTTGCTACAATTTATAACATTCCCTCTTAGCAAGAAATGGATTTTGCACCACCCCTATCCTGCACCCGTGGAATTTATTTTTTCCTATTGACAATGCCTTTGTCATGATATTTTCATCCTGCTCCTCAATTGGAATGTATTCTAGCATCATAATTCTCATTTGCACACAATCTCGTAAGTGATGGTACTTGATATCAATGTGCGTGGACCTGTTTTTATCACTCATAAAAAGTGAAACATTATTTGACATGTTCATAGAGTTCATTTGTCAAAGGTATGGTCATAGAGTTCATTTGTCACAAGTTGGTTTAGGGAAATTTAAATTTTTTTCATTTTAACCTATCCTAAGGTTCAAAACCACCTCCATTCAAGTCATATGATGTCCCATCAGTCATCATTTGCTGACATGTTTCATTTCCCAATATTTTGAATTCAAAAATATCACTTTAGCCAAATTTTCCTCTTTTCGTAGTGTTTTACACTATAAAAGGCAGTTTTCGCTACGAAACTGTCCGAAAATGAACTAGCCACGCTACGAAAAATGGTTTTTCTGCCTATCTTGTCAGCTCCGGTGCAAGCTGTCAGTCCATGATTAGAAGAGTTAGGGTGGGTGTCATTCGAATCAGTTAGGGTCAAACCAAGGTACAAAGGTAATGTGTGAGGTCATCATTACTATTTTTAGCATGTATGAGTCATGATTAAGGCATGAGTTGTCATCGAAAGTTTAAAAAATTACCCAATTGAGTCTTTTTCATTCTCCTCTTCATATTTGCATGCTATTGAGTTCTGGAGAGTTGTTTAACCAAGCCAAGATGGTTGCTGGAATTTTCAAAAGTGGCAGGTGTCACTAATCAAGCGAGGCAGAGAAGTTATAAAATCACCATGGCTATAAAGAAGAAGACCAACAAAGGTGGTCACTACCTCAGATATGAGAAAATGTACATGATTTTGTTAAATGAAGACCCAACTGCACTGGAAGTGTTTAGAGGAACAGGGTGTTTTTAATTCTGCTAAAGTCTGCAAGGGTGTCATTTGCATTTTTCAAAGGAGTTTGCTAATGGTTTTACTGGATCAAATTCAAAGGTGGGAATGTTCAATATCATAGTAACCCTAGAAACCATTGCAACAGAAACAAGAATCCCTAAAGGAGGAGAGAAATGGTTCAAAGGCATCAAGTTCACCATGCAAGACTGTAAATAATTCATCAAGACAGAGCATAGTGAAATTGATCTCACAATTGCTATCCCAAGGAGCTACATGAAGGAAAAATACTCAAAGTTGTTGTTGATCATTCAGAAGTACTTCACCTGTGAAGGGAGGTATCACATGGTTTATTCCTACCACCTTAGGCTTCTGCTGCATTTTGTGGGTAAGAGTTCTCTTGATTTTCCTTTTCACTTATACCGAAGCTTAGCTAAAATGTCAGACAATGTTCAAGTTAAAATAGAAGGAAATGAAATCTCTCTTTTTCATCATGGCTTGATCAAGTTTTTGGTGTTAGAGGAGTTAAAAATATTAGGTAGATATTGGTCATATTTTTTGTTCATAAGTGGTTTTGAAGTAGATGCTTTCACTCCTAAAATAACTCCCAAACCTAAAGATATTCCATCACCTTCAGTGGCAGAGCAGTTAGAACTAGTAAGCATGGAGACAAAGCCTTTGCAAAAGGTTGATACACCCAAAGCTACACTTGCAAAACAAAAGGAAACAAGACAGTTACAAGGAGCCAAACAATGGCTAAAGGTAATTTAGAGGACATCTTGCATGCCATTGATATTGAAAAAACTCCCATAGTCTAAGCTGAAGACATAGATGAGGGAGGAAGGAAGCTTAAGAAAGGAAAAATAGCTAAAGTTAGAATTTGCAAGGGATGATGCTAGATTTATGTTTCAATGTAGAAAACCAATGACAAGACATGCCATAAAAGTCTTGGAAAGCAGCAAAGAAGCTCAAAACGTCAGTGAAACTGTTCAGCCACCACCAAGCATCATAGACCTCTCCTCACCTGCAAAACATGATCTAGTCATCAAGCAAAAGAAGGGCAAAGAGAAAATCACTAAAAAGACAGAAGTTGAAGCCCTTAAGGAGTAGTTGAAAGAGGTAATGGAAGAGATATCAGTCTTGAAGAAGGAGGCAAATATGCATAGAGCTGAAAGGACCCAGTTTGACCAAATGAGAAATATTTGGGAGGATCAAGTCACAAGTGTCTCAAATACCTTGGACAATTTAGAAAAAATGATAAAGTGGACTCAACCACTAAGAGGAGAGGTAAATCATATGACCAGGACACTGAAGGATCAAGTGAAATAATTAGAACATCAATTAGAGTTGATTCATGGAGAGCTGGAAAATAAAGGTTTAAAGATGATTGTGGTTGAGGAGCCCATTGATCAACTGATCATAAATGAGGAGGAAACACCACAGGAACCATAAGATGAGGTTAAATATGCATTAGAGAGGTTCATTGCATGCAGAAGATCAATTTTTTGCAGTTGGAGGTCATTTTTTGGAGACAGTTTCAAAATGGGCAATTTCTGCACTTTTAGACAGTTTCGTAGCATTTCCTAGGCTTAAAGCCAGGAAAACACTACGAAAAAACCTGTAGCAGCCATTTTGCCTCTAAAGTAACTTTTTGCAGTTTTCAAGGAGGTATTTTGATGGTAGTGATGTGTCATGACTTGGTTGACACCATGGAACAACTAAGGAGCAAAGTTATTGGGTGCAAAAGCCACTTTTTCAATGCTACCAAAGCTCGCTACGAAACTTTCCAGTTTTCGTAGAAAGCTATTTTTGAATGTTTTGGATCATCTTAATGGAAGTTTTGGACAGCTGGACTCCTCCAACATGTCAAGGGACCTCAAAATCAAATATTTATGACTCGAACATAGTGTTGTGGAAACAGGTCATTAGTCAAAGCTCTCGTTGAAGATAAGGGTTATGCGTTCCTGAAAAATAGGGTTTTGTTCCACATGTATAGGAGAGTCTTAAATATGTAAAGTGGTAATGAACTTATCATGTATCTTTCAAGCATGTGATGCTTATTTTGTAACTATTATGTAACTGTTTCACAAGATAAGGTAGAGTTATGTAATAAATAGGAGCTAGAGTCCTATCAGGAGAATGATTTATTTAAGGTATAGCTGTCAGATTTCTATTAGGAGTTATGTACTTCAGTTATGTGATGTGTCATAGGAGAATTTGATGGTCTAGCCACCAGGAAGATCATCCTTGATGTATAGAAGGTCTATTTGAAGAAAAAGCATCGAAGCAGTGAGTGGTTAGAGATTTTTTGCACCAAACTTCTTCTTTATGTATTTTGACTTATATCAGTAATACAAAGTGACTTTCTTCTTGATAGACCTGAGATTCTCATGGGGTTTTTAATGTCTTATTGATCTACATCTTATGTTTTTACCACTTATAGTATATTTCATTTCTATTACTTAGAATTCATAACTCTATGCTCTGACTTCCTTTAGTAATGAAATGAATGTGTTTTCCTATGTTTTATGAGTGAATTCCCTTGTTAAAGACCTCTATTTGCCTCAGCTTCCATGTCAAGAAACCTTGCCACTGAAACTACTGATTGTTGATTCCATAAGCCCAATGGTAGCAAACCTGCATTCTTTCAACATGCAATCATAAAAAATAAGATACAATTTCTATAGAGTTATACATCTAGCACTATCATTAACCAATATCATAAAATCCCTTTGAGATATCCCTCTCAGAATGAAGAGGCTAAGCTTAAGTCAAAATATGTTTTGAAAAAATTACATAGAGTTGTCTGATCAACAACCAATCAAGTACAATTTTGTGATAACACCTATCATGAAATACTAGATTCTTAGAGAGTTTGATACAACTCTAATTATCACAATAAATCAATGTCGGATCCATCTCCTAACTAAAAATACCCACAATTACTTTCTTCATTCATATGGCCTCACATGCTACTTGATTTTCAACCATGATTTAAGCCTCTATTGAGTTGAGTGCCATAGAGCTCTATTTCATGCTATACCAGGAAAAAATTGTAGACCCAACACTGAAGATAACACTTGGAATACTTTTTCCTATCTGATGGAATCCCTGCCCAATATGCATCCACGAAGCCTTGGATATTCACTCCCTCTATCTTATTGTACCATAAACCATACTAATTTGTGCCTCTGAGGCACCTCAACACATTATTTTCTAGCTTCCAATACAACTTGGTAGGCTTCACCATGGCTTGAATCGATTGATTAACTGCATAGGATATGTCGGTCCTTGTGTTCACCAAATACATCAAGGATCCCACAAGATGTGTGTAGATGGTAGAATTTATTACGTCTTCTAAAGAAGCACTCTCTTTCCTCCTATTTGTAGCTATAGGTGTATCCATATGCTTGTAATTATCCATGTGAAATATCTAAAGTATTTTAGAGGAATAATTCCCCTGGCTCACAAATAGATCACCATCACACTGTCATACTTCGAACCCAAGGAAGTAATGCATCAAGCCCATGTCTTTCATCTCAAATTTTCTTGCAAGATAATCTTTGCAAGAGTGGATTAACTACTCATCCTTTGTAAGTATCAATTCATCAACATGCAATACCAAGTTAAAAAACTTGCCATCCACCACAATCTGATATATATTGACATCTGCTTCACTTTTGGTGAATCGCAATCCATTGAGATATGTATCAATCTAAGTATAACATGCTCATGGTGCCTATTTGAGACCATAAAGGGCTCTCCTAAGTCTTCACACATATGTCTCCCTTTCATATGTCTCAAATCCTTCTGGCTACTCTATGTAAATTTCTTCCTCAAAAACACCATTGAGAAAGGTGGTCTTCACATCCATCTTATGGATATTCCACCCCATATCTGTAGCTAGTGCTAGAATGGTTATGATTGAGCATTCCAATGACCAGGGGTAAGGGAATAGTCCTAAACCCTCTACCCAAACACATATTTGGACAAAATTTAACAATAAGTTAGTTGCATAGTATGTTAAGAAACACATGCATGGTGTAGTGGTAGAGCTTAGCAGTGTTGTTTGGCAGGTCACGAGTTCGATCTCGCCAGGGCTTGCAGGACGAACCATAATCATTTTAACCAACCTTGAGGTGCCACATGGCATTGTATGGTTGGGCCACATGGAATCATCCAATTGGACCTTAAAAACTGACATCACCCAATTAGATGCGACCAAGTGGACTAATAGTTGAGTGACACTTGTCGAGGCCACATTGGTATTTCATCTGGTCGTACACCTAGTCAACATGCTGACATCAACAATACGTATTTCCCAGTCAGTAGGTTGACATCATCAGAATAGACTACGGATTTAGGATGTTGACATCAGTAGTATGCACTTCCCAATTAGTAGTCCGTCATCAAACCTGCAAATTTTTTTAGTTGTTGAGCCAAACAATCAAAACATCATAACTTGAGCATACAATATCTGTTTTCAATGATTCACGTGGCATTGGATTTAGAAAAACGAGCACTACAATTTGATTTCATTTTAGAAATATTCTAGGCACTTTCATTTTGGAGAAATATTTTTATCTTTGGATCAAGAAATATCTCGAGCATCATGCACAACAACTTCAACCTGCCTCATTCTGATTTCCCATTCCCTAAAAATTATGATTTTTTTAGTTTTATTCATTTTAGGAAGGTTTGCAACTCTGCCTTCAACACTTTCTTGCCAATTTATAAAAGCAGAAAGATGCTCATTCACTTCATCAAAATAGTTTTCCATGTCAGAAAACTGATCAATCAGAGATTTTTCAGTTTTACATCGATGTTGAATCATCATAAGCTTATTGAAAAATAATTTTTGTTGATGCTTAAGCAAAGAATTTAATTCTTTAGTCTCTTTCTTGAATTATTTCAGTTAAGGATTGACACACAATTATTCTATTTTATTCTACATTTCCTTGATCTGATAAAATTTCATTTGTACTTCTTTGTCATATTATACCTTCAATTTATCAATTTACGATGTAACTCAGACACTTGATTCTACAATTTTTCATTAATTTTATTTTTCTTAATATCAAGAGTCTGCTCCAGTGAGATGATTCTTTCCTCTTTTCCTTTAGAATTTCTTGAAATTCTACAACCTTATAAATGGTTGCTGAAGAATAGGAACCTATGAATTGAGTCAACTTTCCTAAGTCTTCTATAGTTGTTGTAGATGTGCCCTTCGACAAAACTTTGACTAATACTGATCCAAATTTTTTTTTCCTACCCCTTTTGACCATAAATTTATGCCGAGGACTGTAAAAAATATATAGAGGAATTTCCTCCACATTGAGAATCACTTCATAGGTGGGAAAAGCAAGGATAAATTCAACATATTTCTAGACTTGAATGAAATATTTTATAGTAGCTTCTTCTGACCTGGTCTTCTGTTCAAAATTCCATGTAATCCCTTGAATATCTGCTTGTTGTGAGGAAGAAGTAATAAGAGAAAGTGGATTCTGAGTCTTGATTTTAGGATTTATAGTCATGTTTAACACATTCCATGCTTAATTCAATTCATAATTCAAAATAAACTCTCCAGTTTGAGGAGAAGAAGAAATAAGAACAACCAATGGCTGAGTTTTAAGAGGAATAACCTTATGTGTAAAACTATTAGGCTAGGTTGTAGCTTTTGGTGATTGTTTTGGATAAAGTTGTAACAAATGTAATGGGAGATTAATTATCTGAGAATTATGATATTGAGAAAAATTAATTTTCTCCTCTACAGTTAATTAATCTTAAATTATCTATAGAATGGTAGCATATGTAGAAGACTGTTCAAACAAATCATCCAATTTATCTGCTTTGTGGACAAACTGCCTACTATTTTGAGAAGTAGTGAAATTATTTTCCACAACACTAGGATCATATTGTTTGTTTGCCTTAATAGGTGAATTAAGGGCCCGAATGACTAGAGTTTATTTCTCAACATGGTGATAATTGGCCATGGAAAATATGCCAAATTTAACAGGAAAAGCGGGCCATATATTTTTATTAAATTCCTTCAATGTCTTATTGATACCATAAGCCACAGTTTGATATGCTACCTCCTTGCCTACTCGCTTATCTGGGATGAACAAGGGAAAAACAAAAGGATGATAAAGGTTTCCATAGACTCTAATATAAGTGAAAAATCCTCCCAAAACCAGTTTCTGACCTTTCGAAGGTCATCCATGGCTTCTTGAGTCATCCGAGGTGGCTTAGACCCAAAAATAACTTCATAAATCAGAAGCATCACTATGTGAAAAATATGATAAAAATACTCATAATATTTATATTCCCACAAAACATCATGATAAACATGAATGGAACTTGGATATTGAATGGTCCATTTCTAGCCCATGGCACTAATGTCCATTATAAAACACATGGCATCCATGATATAGGCATACATGTAAAAAGGAGGAAGCTTATTCTCAGAAACATTTCTAACTTGCCAAAATGTGAGCAACCAAATTATCATAAAGCATGGTAACCCAATAAAATTGATATCCCTATGAATTCCCATCAATAACAGGTACCCAGTCATCTGGGAATTTTGACACATTATGTTATGCAACCAGCTCACAAATAGAAGAAAAGATAGATCAAGGACTTAAAAATTAGCCTCTTCAAGGGGGAAACCTCCTTTACATTACATAAATGAAAAATTATTGATTGATACAAATGACAAGGCCTATTTTCTATATATAGGATTCTAAGGGGTCACAATATAATCAAAGCCTACATAACAATAATAATGTAAGGGAACAACAATAACAATAGTGGGCTTCTATGGGGCACAATAATAACAATATGGGGACTACATGGGCACAAAAATAACAATAAGGGGATACACTAACAATAACAGTAAGGGGCTACACGAGTATTATAGGGACCTAAAATGCTCCTCTCCTTCAAAAAAGTGTTTTCTTCAAAATTTGAGTAGTTCTGGATGTTTCTATATAAAATTCTCATCCTTCCACGTGGAATCTTCAACGGGTAAGTTCTTCCATTTGATGAGATACTCTGAAATCGATTTATTTTGTAGATGTCGGGTTCTTGTTTCCATGACTGCTTCAGGTTCCAATATGATTTTTCCTTCCTCATCAAGTTCTGGCAATATTGTTTGAATTGGGAGCTTGTCACCTATAAGCTTCTTTAAGCATGAAACATGGAAAATTGGGTGCACTCGGGAATATGCAATAAGCTCCAATTTGTATGCCATAGTACTAATATTTTACAACACCTTGTAAGGACCATAGTATTTTGGTGATAATTTATTATCCTTCTTAGCTTCCTTAAGGGAAATTTTTTTGTATGGTTGTAATCGTAAAAATACCCAGTTGCCTACGCCAATATTTCTTTCGCTATGATGTTGATCCGCCTCTTGTTTCATTTGATTCTACGCCAAATTGAGGTTATCCTTTAAGATTTGGGTAACTTTTTGTTGATGCTCAATGTGATCTTACACTTACTGAACCATACATTTTCTCTTAAATATTATGTGATGGACGGTGGATGATATCCATAAAGTTCCATAAATGGGGTCCTTTTTGTTGCAATATGGAAGGAAGTGTTATACCACCATTCATAGAGGTAACCACTTGACCCATTGTGTTTGTTTATCAGATACAAAGCAACGAAGATATCCTTCCAAATATTTTTCACTATCTTAGTTTTCCCGTTAGATTGAGGATGATAAGATGAGCTATGAGCCAATTGAGTACCCAGAAAAAAAAAAAATTTCGTCCAAAAATTTCCAATAAAAATGGGACCTGTTGAGGCAATTTAATTACCTATCATTTAATTGTCAACCCAGGGGTTTCGTATAAATTGCAAAGCGTGCGTGCACTATATGTGCTAGAAATTAACCTCTAATTTAGATTAATCTAACTACGAAAGAAAATGATGACAAAAAAAAAAATACACAAGGCAACTGAAATCAATATATGTAAAGGAAAAACTTAATATACGAAAGGAAATTCAAATCCTATTTACAAAAGTTGTCTAATATGAATGTGCACACAATCTCTTGAAAATGAATCTTTTAATCTAGGAATGAAAATGAATCTAATCTACTTGCATGGAATGAAAATATAATCTATACACATACTTGCATGATTGAAATCAAACTTAATCTGATGACAAGAAAATAAATTTACACCCATGAAAGAAAATATAATCTAGGAAAGCAAGAAATCTTTAATCTATGAAAAATAGGAAATCTAATCTAG
This sequence comes from Pinus albicaulis, assembly GCA_034641835.2. Taxonomy (NCBI): domain Eukaryota; kingdom Viridiplantae; phylum Streptophyta; class Pinopsida; order Pinales; family Pinaceae; genus Pinus; species Pinus albicaulis. The sequence continues at coordinate 298,399 of JAXQQM020060351.1, forward strand.
GAAGGTAGGAAACTTTAATCTAGGAAAACATTGAAATCTAATCTACCACATATGTATAATTGGAAATCTAAACCATCACACATGCATAAATAGAAATCTAAACTACGACACACTTGCATAGAATTGTAAATCTAATCTAGGCACACTTCATGAATTCAAAATCTAAACTTCTTGCAAGAATTGAAAAGCATGAATTGAACTCTAAACAAACATAACTACAATGAAAGAAAAGTGATAAATCCATCTAAACCTGCAAGAGCACAAAAAAAAAATGAGCATATGAAAACTTAACTTATGAAAGCATGTAAATAAACATAAAGGAAATAATAACAAAGCATGAAATGAAAACTAAACTAAACATAAAGAAATGAATGAAATTATGATACAATCTCACTCATTTAGGTGGCCAATCTAATGATGCATGAGGATGGCAAGTGAAGAAGCTCCATATGTAAGCAAAACCAAGTCAAAGTGAAAGAACACTCATGAGTAAGGTGCCAAATCTAATTCTTTATTCAAAACATGAGCATAACTCCGAAATTTACACATGCCTTTCAGAGGAGAAGACTCTCCTATTTATACAAAAACATAAGAAGCTACCTCATTAATGAGGATCCACTATTCTCTCCCTAAATCCCTAAAAATATCAATCAATTAGACACATATCCCTTTATCCATGATTTTTCTCCATGAGATATGGTTGATTCCTATCCAAAATATTCTTTCAATCTTGAAGAGAATTCGAAATTGATCCCTGGAGGCCACATAAGAGTGTCTTGGAAGCTTCCAAATGACCTACACTTGTCATGAAACTCAAGCCACTTTTAGATATTAGCAAGTATATGCAATTTTTCTAATTTTTAACCATTAATTCACTATAAAAACTTGAAAAATATAACATTAGGAAAATACAATTATGAGCCCATATGATGATAGAGATGTAGGATTATATAGTGACAAAGTGATGGAATGAAGGTGATAAAGGCGAAATCAGGTGTGAATGAAGTGGAAATATATGTTATTTTAAATAAATTTTGGAGACCCAACAGGATCTTTGTAGCTTACAATAATCTTTGGGTTTCCATGTAGCTTTTGAATTTTTTCCATAAATGCAATAGCAACTGTGTTGGTTTTAAATGGATGAGATAATGCAAAAAAGTGTGCATACTTGGTAAGTCTATCAACTACCACCATAATGACACTCTTTCTTTTAAAATTGGGTGTTAGATGGTCCAAAAATACAAATATCTTAGTTTAAAGGTTAGAATATAATATTTGGAATATTTGGAATATTTAATAAAATATTAGAGAAACTTTAGAAATAAAATTAGTTGCAAAAGATATGACATCTAGAAAAAGGTCGTATCTTAGGCTCTAATATAGGAAAAAAATTAGTAGATTTGTTAGGATGATGTTTATTGTAAATGGACACTTGTTATTTTAATAAGTGATCCATAACTAAAATAGGTTAGGACATTTAGCTTATATAAGCTAATTCTCCTGATTGCAAGTGTGTTGGAATATACAGGTATAAACTCTTGCAATTTTTTTGATGTAATTTATTTTCCTGTTAATAAAATTATGTGTTTGAGGACATTTATGCCATTATTGTGGTATTAAAGCACCAGTAATGCAACTGATGTGAAGTGGAGATTCCAGCTCTCTAGGCATTTGGAAAACTCCATCAATTTGTGAGAAATTAATTGGTATGCATTTTTGTCCAATTTCTTTTTAAGGGAAAAGAAATTTATTTAATAATTTATTTTAGATTTTAAATCTGAAAATCAATTTTTTTTAAGATCCAATTAAAAAAAAAATTATTATCAAAATTAGAGAAGTTCTAGATACTGAGCGTGAATCCACTCTCCCATGTATAATCAATATACCAATCCCTCCTTCTGGTTCATAGCCCACAAGCAACAAGTTTCACAACCTTCTTTATGCGAGTTTCTATCGTGCTCGATTGAATTTCTTCACATAGTTGAATAATGTTGCGTCCTTCACTACCCTCTCCACGTTGCACCTTCTTCAATTTATACAGTCGCACCTTCCTCAAATTTTCCATAAGATTTTGGCCATTTTGGAGCCAAATCATCTCACACAGCCTTTGTTAGCATCCACCTTAGTCCAGGGAAGAAATTTGAACGATAAAGCCTGCATACCCTCCTCCTCCCAGAAGTGCACAAATCTCATTGCCAACTTTTCAAGTCTATAAATTTTTTGCAGACAGCTTCAATAATGCCTGAGCATTCAAGGCTATGATATGGGGTGAGACTTTGGGCTGTTGCCGATATTTTTATCAGAAATTCAACGTTGTTGAGTTGAGGGTCATCTGCATCTTTTATTTTCCGTTGCCGATATTTTTATCAAAACTTCAGCATCGTTGAGTTGAGGGTCATCTACATATTGTATTTGCAAAACATCTGCATCTCCTGGAGTCGTTATCACCACTGCTTTCATTTTTCTGGAAATCAAGCTATGGAAACTGACTGTAGATTGTGAGAAACCCCAAGAATTGAGCACTTTAAATAAATTAGAATGTGCTGCAGAGCCTTCTGTCATGTCACGACACCAATAGCTCGATAATTTCGATAAAATTTGTAGGACGGATTGTGGTTAGATTGCGTGTCAAACTTATAAACATAAAGTTGAATTTTTGTTTTTTTTTTTATAGTTTTCCCTCCTACAATAATTTCATTTTAATTTTGATCTGAGACGTGATCCCATTGTACTCTCAACATTGATTTGATTTAGAGGTAAGCCATGATCTCATTGTGAAATGAGATTTTTACATATCATTGGTTTTGAAAGAGACTCGTAAGTGGCAGCATCTGTGGAGCTACGGATGAATTGCAGAAGCAACAAATGGATTCCATCATATTAATGATATGGAGAATTGTTTAGAGCTCAACATCTGATGACACTGATCGATGATCATATATACACACATTACATTAATATTACTAGTTTTGGACCAAAGAATTTTTCTAGGGACTACAATATCAACCTTTTCATATTTGGGGCAAAAAATTTTTGTAATAAGGGAGTAAATTGAGATTTATTTTAAATTTATTTTTTGAGAAATAAAGAGAAGTGCTCAAAATTTTGTCATTTTTTGGAGTAATAAGTAGATTTGATTTGTAATTTTTATTTTGGAGAAATAAGGGTCATTATTTGTAACTTAAAGTATTTTTTTAATTTGAGGGGTGGTTAAATTTTTTTTTGAAAGGAAATTTGTAAGGGCATTGTCAAGAGGTCAAATTTTGAAAGACTTTATTGTAAATTTTCAAGAGAAATTGACTAGCGCCAAGTGCAAAGCTCAATAATTTTTCTCCTCTACCAACGAATATATGAGGGTCAAGGCCAGGCCCTGATAGCTCATTTTTGCATGGCGTGTTTCGTGTGACGTGTTGCTCATTTATTTCTTGTGCTTGTTTCTTTTGGTGCACTACTTCAACACTACAATGTTGAAGTTAATTAATCTGTTCTCTGATTCTGATAAGCTAGAATGGCTAAAATCTTATAAGACATGGAAACATCTAATTGAAAGCACTCTCATATATAGTGAACTGTGGCATGACATCTATGACGGTGAAATTAAGCCTAATAAACCAACAGATGCAACTTTACTTGCAAAATGGGAAGTCAAAAATGCCAAGGCACTAGCTCTTATAAAGTCTTCAGTTAACAATGAGATGTATATTCATATTAAAAATGCTTTAGATGCATGGACTACTTTGTGTACATTCAAAGATCTATTTTATACACAACCTAAATTAAAAAAGGTTGATCTTCAATTAAAATTTCTTCAACAAAAATTAACTGAAGGAGGTGATGTTCTTGAATACATTTTATGACTTAAAAACATCAAGCAGGAAATAATAAATGTCGGTTTTCAAGCTATTGGTGAAAGTTTCCTAACTACAATTTTAATTGCTAGATTGCCATCTTCTTACACACATTTTTTTGGAAACTCTGCAAGTAACTGGAAAATTAGAGAAGAATAATTTTGATGAGTTAAGTGATATGTTATCCCAACATGACAAAAACTTTGGGAAGAAGAAACAAATTGGGGAAGATGTCTTCTTCACAGAGGCTAGTACAAGTAAATACTCAACTGAAAATTCGAGAAGTAGAGGACGAGAAAATTTAAATCAAAGTCAAGCAGCACATAGTGTATAAGGTCATGGTCATAGTCAAAGCAGAGGAAACAATTTCAAGAGAGGCTACAGTTCAGGCAAGAGCAATTTTCAAGGCAAAGGAAACAATCAAGACATAGGCTATAATAAAGGAAGAGGGAAAAGTCCAAGTAGAGGAAAAACTCAAAACATAAGTCAAATTAGAGGCAGAGGACAGTATCAAGGCAAAGGCAGAGATTTAAGTCAAATTGTTTGCAGAAGATGTAACAAAGTTGGCCATTTTGCTGAGGATTGTAGAACTTCCATTGAAAAAATTCCAAAGTTTCATCAAAACACTACACAGTTTGGAAATGATCAAGATTATCATGATGGCTTAGAATATGTCTTCACAAACTCATAATCAACAGCTCTCCAGGTTTCAACATTTCTTAGAAGTGATTATGAATATGCATGGATTTTGGATACAGGAGAAAATCAACACATGAATTTTCGACGTTACTTCTTTTGGAACTTCAAACAATGCCATCTCAATTCAATCTATCTTGTTGATTAAAAAAAACATACTCCTTATGGAAAAGGTGTAGTTACAGTTTTTCTACCTGGCATTGGAGAAAAAATTATTTCAAATGTATAGTATGTACCAACATTTAAGAAAAATTTTCTACCTTTAGTCACGATTCAACAAGTTGGACATTTGGTGTTTATGGAGGATGGCTTAGTTAAAATTAACTTAGTCAAACAGAACATGAAAACAATGATGACAGGCTATGAATTTGGAAAACTGTTAAGGATGAAAGGGAAAATTATTCCAAGGAATTCTGACTTTTCAGGAGCAACAAGTACAAACATTTCACCTATAAGGTTGTGGCATGTCAGATATGGAAATATAAACTTTGAAAGTCTTTCTCATTTGAAAAAACAAGGAATGGTTAAGGGAATTCCAACCTTCAAAAAGGAAAATGCAAAATCTGAAGCTTGCATTTATGGAAAACAACATCGAGATACTTTTCTGACAAGTTCATGGCGAGCAAACAGACGTTTGCAATTGGTTCACAGTGACATTTATGGACCCTAAAAAACTTCTCTAGGAGGATGCAAATATTTATTACTCTTTTTTGATGATTTTAGAAGGATGTTTTGGGTATATTTTTTGAAGAAAAACTCAAAATCATTTTAAAATTTTAAAACTTTTCACCAACTGATTGAAAATGAATTTAGTGAGAATTTTGGCACTCTTAGAACAGACAATGGGGGGGAATTCACTTCTAACAAATTCAACATGTATTGCATGGATAATCGCATAGAACGACATCTTACAAATGTATACACTCCACAACAAAATGGTGTAGTAGAAATAATGAACCGCACCTTGTTAGGGATGGCAAGGTCGATGCTCACTTTCAAAAAGTTAAGCCCTATATTGGGCAAAGGAAATTCATACTACTGTTTACTTAAGGAACAGATCCCCAACTACTTATTTAGATGGAATCACACCTTATGAAGCATGGTTTGGTTTCAAAGCTCGAGTTAAACACCTTAGATTTTTTGGGTCAATCTGTTATGCCTTAGTTCCAAAAGAAAAATGAACTAAGATTGACTCATACAACTTGAAGTGCATCGTGATTGGGTATTATGATGAGAAGAAAGGGTATTGAATTTTTTCCAATGGAAAATTTATTGTGAGCAGGGATGTGATTTTTGATGAAACTGAGATTAAGAGTTCTGAAGAAATAGAAAGTATTCTTAAAAATTTAGAAACAAAAGGTGATAAAATAAAATGAAATATACGAAGTCAACCAAATTCAAAAAATTGGTATAAACTTGATTTTCATTCATCTAAAGATGATTCATTCAGTCCATCTACTTCACCAGCATAGTCCAGGTCTTTTAGCAGTTCATCCAAATCTCCTAGCAGCAACAGTTCTTCTGACAGTGACTCTCAGCCCCAGAATCCATAGTTGATCAACGAACACCTGTTTACATCAACCCTCTTTACAATGATGGGGATTTTTCAGAATCTCAAACAAATGAACATCAAATGCCAAAATGGGTGGTTTAGCTTTTGAAAGATGTAAGGCCTGATGAGCAGAATAAAATAAGAACAAGGGGGTCACACACAAGTGAAGGATATTTTTCCTTGATAACAAATTATTTTACTAAACCCTATACATATAAAGATGCAGTAAAACATAAATAATGGCAACAATCTATGGTTGACGAATATCAGGAAGTTCTCGACAACAAAACATGGAAACTTGTCGATTGTCCTCAAAATGTTAAACCCATCAGATGCAAATGGGTTTACTGAATTAAGTACAATAAAAATGGATTTCAACAAATAAAAAGAAAGCCTTGTTGCTAAGGGGTTTGCAAAATAGGAAGGGATTGATTATGAGGAAACATTGCTCCCACGGCTAAATTGAACACCATATGACTTGCATTGGCAGCCCATAAATGATGGAAAGTTCATCAAATGGATGTAAAAAGTGCTTTCCTCAATGTAGATTTATAGGAAGAAGTGTATATGACACAACCACCAGGTTTTGAAATGGAAGGATAGGAACATAAAGTATGCAAATTGATAAAGGCTTTATACGGATTAAAACAAGCTCCACGAGCTTGGTATGCCAAAATGGACGAATAACTTCGGAAAGTTGGCTTTCAGCGAAGAAAATCTGATGATACCTTGTATGTATGACAACAAGGTAAAAATCTGGTGATTCTTTTTATGTCTGTAGATGATTTGATCATCACTGGCAACAATTATGATCATATTGCACAGGTAAAAAAAGAGTTACATGCAGGATTTAAGATGACAAATTTGGGACTACTTCACTATTATCTTGGAGTTGAAGTACTCCAAAATCCATATAAAATTTTCATTTCTCAGAGTAAGTATGCAATAGAGGTTCTTCAACAATTTGGAATGCAGGATTGCAAGCCTGTTCTTACCCCCATGGAACAAAACTTGAAACTTTCAAAATTTGAAGGGGGGAAATGGTGGATAGCACTACTTATAGAAAATTGATTGGTAGCCTAATTTATCTAACAACCACTCGACCAGATCTTTATTATGCCGTCAGTATTATTTCATGATTTATGCAGGAACCACGAGACAACCACTGGAATGCAGCTAAAAGAGTTCTTCATTATATCCAAGGAACAAAATATTTTTGTCTTATTTACAAAAATACTAAAAACTTTGTAATTGGTGGATTTTCAGATGCCAAATTTGCTGGCAGTATTGATGATAGGGAATCAACCTCAGGTTATTTAATGAACATGGGGTCAGCTGCAGTGTCTTGGAGTTGCAAGAAGCAAGCTACAATAGCCCCTTCTTCAGTAGAAGCCGAATACATATCAGCTTGGGAAGCAAAGTGTGAAATTGTTTGTTTGTGCAGAGTTTTACAAGACTTTGGAATTCCTCAAGCAGAAGCTACATCATTATTCATCGATAGCCAATCAACCATAAAGCTTTCCAAGAACCCAATTTTTCATTCAAAGACAAATCATGTGGACACCAAGTATCATCATATCAGATCACTCATTGCAAAGGATGTCATCATGCCGATTTATTGTCCTTCAGAAGATTAGGTCTCCGATATTTTCAAAAGACCACTTGGCAGGATAAAATTTACTAAGTTCAGGGATGAACTTGGTATCTGTTGTAATGTATCTTTGGATCATGGGGGGAATGTTAGATAGTCCAAAAATAAAAATATCATAGTTTAAAGGTTATAATATAATATTTAAATATTGGAATATTTAATAAAATATTAAAGAAAATTTATAAATAAAATTAGTTGCAAAAGATATGACATCTAGAAAAATGTTGTATCTTAGGCTCTAATATGGGAAAAAAGTTAGTAGATTTGTTAGGATGATATTTATTGTAAATGGACACTTGTTATTTAATAAGCGATTCATAACTAAAATAGGTTAGGACATTTAGCTTATATATAGCTCATTCTCCTGATTGCAAGTGTGTTGGAGTATACAGGTGTAAACTCTTGCAATTTTTTTGATGTAATTTCTTTTTCTGATTAATAAAAATATGTGCCTGAGGACACTTCTGCCATTATTGGGTAAACCTATGATAAAATCCATTGAAACCTCCTCCCAACGTTGACTTGTAATGGGTAAAGGATGTAACAAACTCGAGGTCTTAATTGTATCCACTTTATTTTGTTGGCAAACCAAACATTCTGCCACAAAATTGTGAATATCAGATTTAAGGCCATCCCAAAAAAATCCTTCTTGACCCTGTTGTAAGTTTTTAAAAATATTAAGTGCCCTCCTAAGGGAGAGGTTTGCAATTCCAAAATAATATTTCGTTTGAGTTGGGAATTCTTACAAATATATAAGCGATTTTTGTACCATAATGAATGATTTTTCAAGCTAAATGTATCAAATGTATTGGCCCGATCTTGATGCAAATTTTGAATGAGTGTCCCCGATTCTTCATCATTATTTCATTCATCCCTTGCTTCGGTTATCCAATCTGGTTGGATAATAGAAATGGAACAAAGAAATACTTCCACATCCTCATATTTTCTTGAGAGTGCATCTGCAACAACATTTTTCTTCCCTTTTTTTTAGATGATTTCAAAGTCATAACCCAATATCTTTGTGACCCATTTTTGGTGCTCTTCTGAAGATAATGTTTGTTCCAAAAATTATTTAAGACTATAATAACCATTTTTCCTTAAAGTTTCTTCCCATTAAGTAAGGTCGACATTGCTTTAGTGCATGTAGTATTGCAAAAATTTCCTTCTCATAAATAGGTTTGTGTAAATACTTTCCTTTGATTGGACGAATTTCAAAAGCAATGGGTATTCCCTCTTTCATTAAAACAACACTAATTCCATTTCCTGAGGCATCACATTCCAAAATAAAGGTTTTTGTGAAGTCCGGCGTAGCTAATACCAATGCTTGGAACATTGCCTCTTTAAGATGCTCAAAGGCCTTAGCTGCCTCTAGAGTCTAAGAAAATGCATCTTTCTTCAGTAATGTTGTTAGAGGTGTTGCTATTCTCCTATAATTCTTAACAAACTTGTGATAATACCCTATCAACCCAAGAAATACTCGAAGATTATTTATGATTATGGGGATTTTCCATTCCTTAATGGCTTTAATTTTTTTAGGGTCTACCTTAACACCCTCATGAGACACAATACGACCTAGATATTCCACCTCCTGTACTTCAAATCAAAATTTGGAGGTTTTTGCATATAACTATTTCTCCTCCAATAGTTTTAGCACCCTATCAACATATTGAACATGATCCTTCCAAGAATTTTTGTAGACTAGTATATCATCAAAAAATTCTAACACAAATTTTCTAAGGAAGGGTTTGAAAATGGAATTTATCAAACCTTGAAATGTAGAAGGTGCATTGGTAAGGACAAAAGGGATGACCAAAAATTTATAATGACCCTCATGAGTTCTAAATGTTGTTTTTGGAATTTATTTAGTCTTCATTCTAATTTTATGATATCTTGAATGAATATTATGCAACGTGGTGAAGTAAATTGCTCCATTTAATTCATTCAACAATACATTAGTAACAATAATGGGAAATTTATATTTAATAGCTATCTTGTTGAGCTCCCTATAATCTGAACACATGCACCATGATCCATTTGCTTATGCACCAATACTCCAGGAGCAGAGAAAAAACTTTGACTAAGTTGAATTATACAAGCCTCATGCATTTCTGCAACCATACATTAAATTTCACTCTTTTGGGCATAGGGATATTTGTAAGGCCTGATGTTTGGAGGAAAACTTCATGGAATAAAATGAATAGAATGATCATGATCATGAATAGGTGGGTGGAATTTTGGAGTCTCAAATACCTTGGAATGATTATCTAAGACTTTTTGGAGATCTGGAGAAGTAGATCTAGTGAGCATAGTTGTGAAATTATGCCATGTTGTTTTTTATTTAGAAGCTTTGTCATGCCATTAGAGTTGATTATATTTCTTGGTTTCCTTGCGATACCCCTTAATTCAACTTCCTTTCCTTCCCAAAAATATTTCAAGAAAAGTTCTTGAAAATTAAAAGCTATTGTACTCAAAGATTGTAACCATTTGACTCCTAGTACAATCTCAACACCACCCATTGGAATGGAAAACATCGGAATATTCAATACACATTCGCCCATGGTTAGCTTGCTATTATGACACTTTCCAAAGAAATTTATAGTTCCTCCATTTGAAACCATCACTTGACACTCTGGTGCTATATATAGGAAGCAATTCAATTCCTTGGCTATCTTAGAAAGAATAAAATTATGGGTTCTACCCGAATCAATCAACACTATTACATTTTCTTCTTAATATGTCCTATATTGAGGGTTTGAGGAGTCATAATTATTGCCAATGCATTAGAATATATGGTTGGATTAATTTATTCTTTCTCTAGGGTTGGTTCTTGGTGTATATCCTCTTCTTTTGACGTTTTTGTTCCTTTTCTTCCTCATATTCACAATATATGTAAAATAATTTCTTCTCACTACACTTATGACCTTTAGTGTATTTTCTATCACAATTGTAACAAAACCATTTTGCTAATTTTTCTTCCAAATGTTTTTGTGTCAAACTTGTAGGTTGTGGAAGGCTAGGAGTAGCAACACTTCCATATTTATAGTTTTGAGTGGTATACTTCCTTGTTGCCATAATTTTTCTTTCAACTTTTCTTTCCACCCTCAATGCCTTCTCTAATGCATCAAGTTCCCAAAAGTGAACGTCATGTTGGATGTTATCCTTTAAAGCCCCTATGAAAACATCAATCCCATGTTCCTCTCGAATATCATTTACCCTTATATTCAATTTTTGGAAGTCCTCAATGTGATCTTCAATTTAAACATTTTTTTTGAGATTTTTGATTATCTAAATAAGGTGTTTCTCTTTGTATCCTGATAATGTGCTATCATTTCCTCCATAAAAATTGACCAAGTGAAAAGTGGTTTATGAGAAAAAATACATTGATACCATACAAACGGATTGGGTTCTCAATATAAATTTTCAATGCATACCTTTTGTGTGTGCCGCACATTATGGAGATCAAAATATTTCTCCATCTGTAGTATCCATGTTGTCGGATCCTTGCCATCAAAATTATTCATATCGATATTTGGAATATGGTGGGCCTTTGTAGTGCCCTAATCTGGTTGACTGATAGTGATATGAAATTTAACATTATTTAGCCCTAAGGCCCACACTTTATTCTTTGAGGACCTCAGGTTGAGGATCTAGACACATGACTCTATTATAAGTGTATTTGATGGTTATGTATGTTATTTATGGATACTATGATGATGATATCATTAATGGTTATGTATGTTCTCTATTGATATTATTGTTTCATTAATGGATATGCATGTTCTCTATTGATATCATGATGATGATATATGTTATGGATATGTATGTTTCTATTGATGTTAAGATGATGATATATTTGATGGATATGTGCGTTTCCCATTGATTTTATGATTATGATAACCATGATGGATGTGTCTCCTATGTTAGCTACTTACATTAGTCCTGATTCACAATGAACAACGATGTGAATGACTAGGTCATGTTGATGATGTTATTATGATAATGATTAAATATGAGAAACTTTGTTACTGATGATTATTGTGTATGATAGGAAACCACAAGAGGCACTCACATATGATGAGTTGATGACATCAGGTTTGATAGAAAGCAATATTTTGTCTTGAAATTCTAAGTACAATTTGAAACTTACTATATATATATATATTTATTCTGATGATATGTCAGTGGCTACAGGAATAGATTAGTTTCTTGGCCGAATGAATCACATATGAGTGATGGGTTTGTACAACTAGAAGGAACTACATGGGAGGGGTGGGACAGTGTCCCTGATATCACTCGCTAGTACTCTCGCCGTGACTTAGGCTGGAAAGGTCGAAACACCTTCGCCTTGAAGATCACGATGTCATGGGGGCAGGTCCCAAATTGGGTTGTCCACGAGGAAGTTTCTGTGGGGCACGCATCAAGGTAGATTCCTTGATCCCCAACACCATTAATCTCACTATAACATGCGACAGACGATGTAATATTCCAAATTTGGAACAACTAGCAAGGCATGACTGGAAAATGCATTTTCCAGTAATGGCTGCTACAAAAATTGAAACTAGGACCTGGATCCCTTATACCAATGTGTCTAAGTCCTAAATCCAAGATGAGGCTCCAAATAAATCCTTCTAAGTGGGTTAAACAGACCTACCACACTTAGATGTCCTCAAAAAGTGCCCGATGAAGGGGCTGCAACAATGTAAGCACAAGAGCTGGAATTATAGCGTTATTTTACAACCATGAACACATGAAGATCTGAATAGAAAAAAAATTATGTTATAGCAATAAAAGAGTACAATTTATTGAGGAAACATGCACTCAAGATAGGCAATGCAAGCCTCAACAAGACATGTACATGAAATACAAGACCATTGCTATTTCTGCATAAACCCAAGCTAAGAGGATGCAGTTTATAAGAGGCCGTACTGCTCCATATTACATAATAATATAAATATATGACAATATATAGCTCAAATAAGGTGGGGGAGCAAGGCTCTAACCGCTGAAAGCAATAATACAACAATCCTCCAAAGGATTCGCTGAAATATACAAAATGGAAAAAATGCCGGAGTTGCTGGGCAGCAGCTACAACTCAAAAAATGAAACTAAATAGAGAAGGCTGAAGATGATAAACAGTTTGAAGTAGACTTGTCCAAGGGATCTCCAAAGTGGAAGGCTGATCCTTTCACTTGAGATCTCACCCTCCAATCAACACTGCAATCCCTCACTGCAAGTGTTCTATGAAAATAATGCAGTCTAAGAGGGTAACTGCGTTGTAGGTGGAATAGAATGATTTGGCCAAGTGCCAAGATCTGTAATAAGCTATAATAGCTTCCAAAATGATCCTCCAAAGGAAAGGGAAACTCATACTCTGAAAAACAAGTGATGGAAGAGTTGTTGTAATCCCTCACTGCAACACCCTGCAACACATAATTATGCTGCTACAACAATAACGCTGTCCTGGAGGAGGATGATTGGCCTCAAGCCTAGATGTGAGGAAAATTAGTACAAATCCTTCAAGAGGCTTCTCAATAAAGGAGTAGGATCCCTAAGCAGGTAATCCTTGTGCTAAGCAGCACAACAACTTAGCTGAACAACTGGAGAATGCCAATAGTCTAAACATATAAGAAATCTATAATCATATGCATGAGAAACAATGGCTGCCTTGCCTTCATTTTAAACACATGAGAGCTCTCTCTCCATGGGTCCCACTCTCTAGGGTTTCCTCCTTCAAGGAATATTCCCTCCTCCTTCTCTGCGCTGTCCCATAGAGTGCTTTCCACCTCATACCTCTGCGCTGTTTGACTTGGTCAAAATTTACCTACCCTCTTTGCAAAATGTCTCCTTTCACACATGAGGTTGTGAAATATAGTTCCAAGGCTGATCCCCTTTCATACTAGAGGGATTTTATCCATGTTTTTATTGTGAATGGGAATTCTCACCCAATTATTCAACTCCTAAGTGAAAATAGAAAAAGTTAATATTCCAATTTATTGAAGGGAAAATTTGGAATATTACAGTCCTCCCCTCCCAAATGTTGCTTGTCCTTAAGCAACTGCAAGGATAGAACTGGAAAGTGTCCACTCAAGGCATGGAGTCTGAAATGTGATGAGGAATATCTCCCCCATGTGGATCCTCCATCCCTAAGCAATCATCCAAGAAAAATGAGTCACCTCCCAACATGGCAACTCCTGAAAATCTCCTTCCACCTCAAGCTCCGGAAATGAAGGTGGGCTGAAAATCTGAACATGGAAAGCATCATAGCCTACCCCAAGTTTTCCTTCTCTCCACTTATGATAAGTGTAGAGTATGTGCTGATCCTAGGCTGCAAAAGTATTTCCCTCAAATGGCAAAGTGAAGAAAAATCCTCCAAAGAGTTCTCCTCCAACAACGAAGAACAAGCTGGCCCAAAATGTTTTATCCATGATGAATAGGACAAGATCATCATAGAGTATCCAAATGAGAAGTTTGCTACAAGTGTTACATGATAATGCATGATACAAATAATAGCTTAGAAGGATACAACACAGTATCACCCACTGCAACATCAAAAAGTAGCATGGAAAGTGATGTACAAAATCCCTCACATCTACTAATGGATAGTAAATGGCTGAATGTGTCAATAATAAATGATCCAATACTTGCCCATGATTATACAATGGATGGATATCAATCTCATGGCCCACCTCAAAAGAGAACAAACATGTGGCTGTGGCTGTGGTGGCCATATCTCCTCCCATGCTCCCATTAGAACATGCAGTGCAGAAAATGTGGGAGTTTTCTCCCCTCAAGGACACATCCAACTCATGTGTCAACCTCCCAATCATGCTCTCAACAAGAATATAACCAATATCATAAAGTTAAGACATGATTAGTACAAGAATGAGGGAAATATTGATGGCTCCATGTGGTGCTTGAAGATACCAATAGTCTTCTAGGTGTGTACAATGCAGTTTTACAAGCTGCTACTTGAGAAAAGTACAAGGCAAAATGTTTCTTTTACATGGTTAATCATGCATGTCTTCATATGGTACATGTTTGAGTGCAACAACTGAACATACATGTGTTGATAGAAAATTTTCCCAAGGCCACATAAAATATGGCTGCCTCCATCATATAGATTGGCCCAACTATGAACATGGAGCAATATGAAAAGCTAGCCCTCTTGTGAAGCAATGCACTGCATATTAATGGTAATAGCATGCAAATCAATGAATGTATAAACAAACTTCTCACCATATGTCGGAAGTGAAATGGTACATGGATCCATGAGTGAGTTCTCCATAGTGTTTTGGCAGGCTATGAATATGAATGAACCATGTGCTACAAGAAGATAATCCTCCTCGTGCTTGGAAACCCAAGTCAATAAGAATATGTCATAGTGATAGATGCCTCTATCCACCACTCTATCATCGTCACCTCCTCCTTGTTCATCAAGTGCATACAATGTGAAGTGATCCTGGGGACACTCCATCCATAAATCTCTGCTCCAAAGTGACAGCGCTATGAGCTCATGCAAATAAGCTCCTGTCAATAAAATGTTCTGTTCTTTGACACGCTCCTTGTCAAATATATCTCCCATAATGTTGCAATACATAAGAAGTTCCTCCCAAGGTGGAAGTACCTCTCTATCATCAAAAGCCAAGGAGAAAATGCCATCTCCTCCTCCTGCAACATCATGCAAAGTGTGAGAGCAAATCTGCTCTTGCTCTCCCAAGAACAAGCAAATAAACAAAATATTTTGCTGCCTCCCCATACTTCCATCATACAACTTATGTGATGAAGACACAATGAATGATATGAGTATCACATCAAAACCATGCATCCATACTCTATGCTGCCCAATGATGCAAGTATCCTGCCATCTCTTCTCCATCCTCCTACCCTTAGGAAGAGTGTTTGCCAAGTGATGGCCAAGCTCTTTCAAGAGTAACCAGCGCAACCAAGCCTCCTGCTACCCAGTGTCATACATTTGCAAGTAGCCTCCCAGCTCCTTGCTCATCAACCACATCCACTCAACCACTTGTGGATGCCTTCTCCTTTTCTTCATCTTGGTACTCCCCCCATGAGGGCTACCATCCTCCCAAACCAAATCTTTGTCTTTGCACTTCATGGGATTTTGAAATGAAATATTCTCAATGATCAATGAGACCCTATAAGGACCCAAATAGGTGGTAGGAAAAAACCTCCCATCATGATGTGTATGTCTCAAGGGGTTTCCAACACAAGCATGAGAGATGTTATCCATCCTAATATTTCCTCCATCTTCTATCTGCTCCTGTGAGAAAAGAATAAAATCTTTGCACTCCATGGTGTGTTGAAGTGCCCCTCTAATGAGATATCTTCTTGAGACCTCCCTCTCAACAATAGTCTTCCAAAACCAATGAGGTCTTGGATTTTCTGAAATTAGATGTTCCTCTTTGAGCTGAGAGGAGGTCATTGAGAAAGTGTCATCTTGAAAGGAGAAAGGGTTTCTCACTCCAAGATGTCTACTATCTTCCTTCAAGTCTTCAAACCCCAACCTCAAATGTGATGTAAAGTCCAACAAACGCTCATGATAATGATGGTTTTCTTCCTCCTTGAATTTTTTCATGTTGCACATCACAGTGCAACCAAGCTGCTCTAAAGTAGCAGTGTGATTTGTCCCTTGGTAATGTAAAAGCAAATTTCCACAACTGTCAAAAGAATTTGCTAAAACAAGAGATTGTGGAAATAATTTCATACCTTGATGATATTTGGGAACTTCTTGTAGGGCTGCAAGAGTTCCTTCCTCCAAAGTGTTGGCTTCTCCAACTATTGATGCATGTGGCTGCTCCTCTATGAGTGTGACAACATTAGGACAAAGCTCCTCAAGTGGTGTGAGCTTTCCCTCCTTTGTTCTTTCTGCATCAAAGGTTTGGATCAACATTTGAGTGAACTCTACAAAATTTTTCACCCTTGCATAGGTGGCTGAACCACCAACATAGGCTCCACCATCCAAGTGCAGTGCTGATATTTCAACAGCTTCTTCCCTTGCTACAGGATGTAGTAGGAAAAATGCCTCCAACTTTCTCACCCAAGTTTTTGCTGTAGATGACCCATAAAAGGTAGACAACAAAAATCTATTGCCTTTGAATTCTCTTCTGCTGCAAGGTCTCTTCTCTTCCTTCAACTGGATGAGATGAGGGAAATATAGAGTCTCCTTGAAGGATATAGGTTGAGATTTGTACTCAATAAGGTAATCACTTAGAATTTTAAAATCCAAGTGTCCTTCAAGCTTGTCTTCTTCTTGATGAGAATAGGAAGTGCATGGTCCTTCCTCTTCTTCTTCTTCAATCTTCTTGACCTCCTTGGAGAGGTTCTCTCTGGATCTAAATACTGATGAGAGTAATCTCATTTTCTTCATCATTCTAATCTTCTTGGGCTAAGAATCATAGGATGAGCCAAGAAAGTTTCTCTGATACCACTGTAATATTCCAAATCTGGAATAGCTAGCAAGGCATGACTGGAAAATGAATTTTCCAGTAATGGTTGCTATAGGAATTGAAACCAGGAACTAGATCCCTTAGACAAATGTGTATAAGTCCTAAATCCAAGAGGAGGCTCCAAATAAATCCTTCTAAGTGGGTTAAACATACCTCCCACACTTAGATGTCCTCAAAAAGTGCCCGATGAAGGGGTTGCAACAATTTAAGCACAAGAGCTGGAATGACAACGTTATTTTACAACCATGAACACATGAAGATCTGAATAGCCAAAAAATGATGTTATAGCAGTAAAATAGTACAATTTATTAAGGAAAAATCCACTCAAGATAGGCAATGCAAGCCTCAACAAGACATGTACATGAAATACAAGACCACTGCTATTTTAGCATAAACCCAGGCTAAGAGGACGCGGTTTATAAGAGGTACTGCTCCATATTACATAATAACATAAATATATGACAATATATGGGTCAAATAAAGTGGGGGAGCAAGGCTCTAACCCCTGAAAGCAATAATACAACAATCCTCCAAAGGATTGGCTGAAATATACAAAATGGAAAAAATGTCAGAGTTGCTAGGCAGCAGCTGCAACTCAGAAAATGGAACTAAATAGGTTGAATATGATAAAAAATATAAAGTAGACCTCCTCCAAGGGATCTCTAAAGTGGAAGGCTGATCCTTACACTTGAGATCTCACCCTCCAATCAACACTGCAATCCCTCACTGCAAGTGCTCTATGAAAATAACGCAGTCTAAGAGGGTAACTGCACTGTAGGTGGAATAGAATGATTTGGCCAAGTGCCAAGATCTAAAATAAGCTTTGATAGCTTCCAAAATGATCCTCCAAAGGAAAGGGAAACTCCTCCTTTGAAAAAAAAGTGATGGAAGAGGTGTTGTAATCCCTCACTGCAACACCCTGCAACACAGAATTATGTTGTTGTAGCAATAACGATGTCCTGGACGAGGATGCTTGGCCTCAAGCCTAGATGTGAGGCAAATCAGTACAACTCCTTAAAGAGGCTTCTCAAGAAATGAGTAGGATCCCTAAGCAGGTAATCCTTGTGCTAAGCAGCACAGCAACTCAGCTGAACAGCTGGAGAATTCCAATAGTATAAACATATAAGAAATCTATAATCATATGCATGAGAAACAATGGCTGCCTTTCCTTCCTTTTAAACACATGAGAGCTCTCTCTCCATGGGTCCCACTCTCTAGGGTTTACTCCTTCAAGGAATATTCCCTCCTCCTTCTCTGCACTGTCCCATAGAGTGCTTTCCACCTCATACCTCTGCGCTGTTTGACTTGGTCAAACTTGACCTATCCTCTTTGCAAAATGTCTCCTTTCACACATGAGGGTGTGAAATCTAGTTCCAAGGCTGATCCCCTTTCATACTAGAGGGATTTTATCCATGTTTTTATTGTGAATGGGAATTCTCACCCAATTATTCAACTCCTAAGTGAAAATAGCAAAAGTTAATATTCCAATTTATTGAAGGGAAAATTTGGAATATTACATACGATATGATAGTGGTCTCTGTCACTACTCCTATACTTTCCCCTCGTAGCCACTAGATGCTTGAAGGGAAAGTGGCATGGCACCCTTGGAACATCAAGAGAATTTATTGAAGGGCACGACCGACATGGCATCCCTATCATCACAAAAAAATAAAAAATAAAAATAAACTAATAAATATAATCAAGATTTGAAAATCCTACTAATTCATATCAAGTTTTAAATGATGTTATAACAAAGGAATTTAAATCAAGAATAAAACTTAGGTTCAGGGAAGAATAGCAAGAAATAAAATATTTTACCCTGAGAACTCTACCCCTTTCCATGTTGAAAAATATTAAGTGGATAATGTACACCAGTAACTTAGGCAAAAGGGGTAAATAGGAACATAGAGTTAAGTATAAATATTAATCATAAAATAGTTAAAACTTCATTAAGAGAAGAGGGTGATGAATTAAAATAAGATTAATAAATTAAAATTGGAGAAATTTAGAGAACCTTCATGTGGCAAGAACCAACATAAGAATATCCATCTAAGAGGAAATTGAGTTAAATTAGGAGGTGGTTAGGGGACCAAATATGAGACTCATCATTTAACTTCAATAATAAAAAAAAATTAAGGAGTAGGAAAAGGGGGGATTAAGAGACAACTAGGAGAAGAAATAGGAATCCTTTTTTTTTGGGGGGGGGGGGGATGCTATTTTGAATTAATATTTAAGTAAATGATTTTAGAGAGTTTGGGTGAGAGGGTGAAACATTGGGGGTGAATAATCAAATTTTGGGTTAATAAAAAATAATTAAATATGCATGAAATTTCAAGTGTCGCCTATTAAGACTCCTATAAAAGAAGGGGAAAACCACAAGAAAAAGGAATTTTTTCTTTACCTATTGTTGGATGGAGGAGATTAGGTCATTGTGAGTGGTTACTAGCTATAGTAGAGTTTGGTGACATAGATGACATTAGATAGGGGACTCTTGAGCCAAGGAGGGCTCACCTCTATTAGCTAGTGAACTTTATGCATTGTACAACCCCATTGCATCTCGGGGGGCTGCGCAGAAGGAGAGTACCCAAGGAATAGGCTGGGAGGTCAAACGGTGGGTCACTACATTCAGTCCAAGCACGTTGAAATTCACATTTGGAGGTAGCTGACAACAACGAAGTGTAAGTAGCGACAAGTCAAGATTGAATCTCGTCTCCTGGTGAATGGTACATATGTTAGTTATGATGTTATTTTATATGATTACGTTGTGCCTCTAGTTAATAGCATGTAAAATAGAGGATATGTAAAATGAGGTTCATTATGCCTATAATTAACATGTAAAATATATGTGTGTGTAATGAAGTTAAATTTATGGATGCTGATGTAAGTGCTTAATATTTCTGAGTTCTCAAAGATTCATCTACTTATGCTTGTAGTCCTAGTTTGTTGTTGTTGTTGTTGTTGTTTTTTTTTTAAATGGTTATTCCTTCAATATTAAATCCAATGTTAGAGTCTATTGAATCATGATTAACATTTCTTTTTTTCTCATCATGAGTTTCATCTAATACTTTTTCTCCATTACGAAGCATTTCTTGTAGCAACCTTCTCAAACCTTCCTTCAAACCTTCAATGTATGATTTTAAACCATCATTCATACTTCCATATCTAATTTTAATCCATCCTTCAAAGCTTTCATGTATGATTTTAATCCATTCATCAAACCATCCATCTTAGCTTCCATTTCGTTTTTTATTACTCTTTGTGAGAGTCAAATTTGTTGCACTTGGTCTCGTAACTTTGATATATAATGCTACAATTATTCCTCTTCCTGCGTCATAGTAGAGATTTATTATGGCTTAAGATGTGTGGAATTGTTTTTTCTAGGACTCATTCTATAACCCAATACTGATATATATGCTTCAATATCCCCTTAAAATGACTTCAAACTGATTTTTCAAACAAAAGTTATGCAATTTAAAAAAATACACACCTTTTTATTTCTTTTAGGAGCTCAATATTTCAATGGTTGTATCATTGTAATTTCATATCTCCAAGGTCTGAAATCTGGTCTTATTTTATTCCTCTTAATCTTCTTTCCAATGCCATAAGTTAGACAAATATTGGATTCTTCAATATAGAGTTATTCCAAATCTCCCACGATGACCTGATTATGGACCGTTTTAGTAGAGTGAAGTTTTAAGGGATGCCACATGTAGCTTTTTAAACATTCGACCCTAAAATTTCTATAAGAAAAACTATAGTCCATTCCTTTTTTTCCACTTTTTATAGAATTCAAATCTGGTTCTTGAAACGAAAGTTGTGACAATTTTCCCTAGGTCACCTGTTTGAGATGAAATTATGGAGCCTGCAAAAACCCTAACTTCCGTAGATCATATCTCCGAAAATACATCGAAGTAAGATATAAAATTCGCACAAGAGGTTTCCAAATATTTTAGATCCATGTGGTTGCAATTTAAACTTCTTAATCTTCGTAGAAAAAACAATGTAGCAAAAATTCCAATATGTCTTATTTGAAGGAGTGAAACCTTAGAATCCAAAGCTCTGATACCAAATGTTATGTAGACAACTCACAAATAGAAGAAAATAAATATTAAAAACTTAAAAATTAGCCTCTTCAGGGGGGAAGCCTACCTTACATTATATAAATTAACAATTATTGGATGATACAAATGACAAGACCTCCTTTCTATATACAAGAGTCTAAGGGGTCACAATATAATGAGAGCCTACAAAGCAATAATAATATAAGGGCACAAAAATAGAAATAGTGGGCTTCTATGGGGCACAATAATAACAACATGGGGATTACGTGGGCACAAAAATAGAAATAAGGGGGGTACACTAACAATAGAAATAAGGGGATACACTAGTATTATAGGGACCTAACACATTAGGTTGTGCATGCAATCTACACAACATAGAAGCAACTTGGGAAAAAGGAATGGCGAGATAATCAATTGAGTACTTACCACTTTCCTCTGCTTTATGTTTATTTGGGTCATGTCTCCAAGGTCTAATATGTTCGGATGGGTTTCCATGCTCCATTATAAAAGCTTCAACATATTCTTTAATATATTTATACTACATATTGGGCAAGTGGTACACGCCCTGTAGATATTTTCTTGTAAAATACCCAATGATTGTGCCCTTATTGGTCTGAATAGGCCTATCGGAAATTTCCAATTTTTCCACAACCCAATGAACCATATATGTGTAAGGAAATAATATTGGCCTGGATGCATTCCTATGAAGGAAAGAATTGGAAGCATTGCTTGGAGTAGCATCTAAAACCATGATACTATCATTTGTTGTAGTCATCCTTTAAGTTACTTTGGGGTTATTTCTTTAAATATGTTGATAAATTTCCTCCCAATACGGAATCCCAACATCCTAGGTACACACAATTTCTGAGAACATACCCGCTCCTAGAGATTTCTCTTCCACATTTTCCACATATGGTCTCGAAGGCTAGTACAACAGAGTCTTTTCTTTACTCTTTCTTTCCTTCATAATTTCTTCAATATGTCGGGGATATGAACCTCCTTGTAGAATAACATGAGAAAATATTAACAAAGATACTAATATAAACAACTCTTAATGGCATATGATAGAAACTTAGTGTAAATTTCCTTTTATTAAAAACAAGACACTCCTCAAAGCTAATTAAATGTAAAAAATTTACCAATTCGAGATCCATTATTATCACCATAAATCATTTTAACTGAAAATATGGTAGACCATGTCAGACTTTCCATGTTGGATTTTAGAGTGGTGATATCAGGAGTGCATTTGAAATAAAGTTACGGTATTCCATTGCCCCGAAATAGAGAGGACTAATATAGTTACGCTAAGAAACAAAGGCTCCGATATGAATATTTTATTATAATTTTTTTTTTCGGAAGTTCATTTCTCATAATTTTTATTAAAAAGGAGGTTACGATACTCTAGAAACCCAATATAATATGTTCCTATAGTAATATTTAAATATAAAATAAAGGTCCCTCGGGAAACTAAATTGCGGAAAGGTGACATCTCGTAACAATTTTAGAAAAGGTCCCGATATGGAAGGCACTGAAAAACCAAACCCTTAAAGCAAAACATCAGAAAACTTACCTCAGGTTCTTAATTTCTTTAGATTCTTAGGAATGTTAATTTTGGGAAAGATAATTCTCGTAATACTTATTAAAAATACTTCCGACATAGTACCTCTGATGCATTAGTTCTGATCAAGGAAACTCTAATTCCTAAATTGATTTCTAACTTATTTCTTTTTGTACTATTATTAAATACAAAAAAAATAAAAGGGTCCCCAATATTTACTAAAAACTAAGCAAAATGGGGGGTTTTTTCTACAAAAATTGGCGATGCATTAGGAAAAACAAGTATCTCTGAATAAATTAATGAAATTTTGAAAAGAAATGAATACAAATGAAAAGATTATAATGTCGTAATTCAGATTTCTATAAAAATTTCACTAAATAAATTAAAATTCATTATTTTCAAACTTCACAGCCTGTTGTTTTGAAAGACTCAATTTATCTATGACAACCATTTATAATATCAGTTATAAAGGTGAAATAAATATTGTTTGAATTTTTTCATTAAGTTAGAATCCATTGTCATGGTAGTGCCTCTGCTGCCAACATGCGTCCATAACCTCGACAATGTTACCATTTAACCAAGAAACATCCCATGCACTAACAAAGATTTTAGAGATATTTAGCTCAGACTTTTAAGTTTTTCTTTTCCTTAAAAGTAATTGTCATGTCTTGATGACCAGATGTTGACAATTCTATTCACAAGTATTAATGATATTGAACAATCTGGATCATGATGAGACCTATTGTCTTACAACTATTTGAATATAAGCCATTATCTTGGCTTGGTGACCATATTTGATAATGTCAATACCATTAGTTCCCCATAATCATGGTAAGCTAGCTCTTAATGAGACCCCTTATATTTCAAGTTTAATATTTTTGAATTACACTCTAAAAATATTTAATTAGTGGATTGGGAGGTAAATATTCTCCTTAAGGGTTGTGGATGACAGTTAGAGTCATAAGATGATAAACCTTTTTATAATATTTACCTATTTCATTAACTATTCTAAAATATGGCTAGTCATGAGAGAAAATAGTTTTTTTAGAGATTTAGGTTATGAATAGTTCAAAAAATAATAGAGATATAATTAAAGATTAAAAGATTTATGAAATTCCAAAAACAACACAATAATCGTTTTCTTAATAATTTTCCTTTTATATGAATTCCATAAAAAATGATTAGAAAATATTAATATAAAATCCTAAATACAAAGTCAAGAGAGTAACATTAAACAAAGTTAACTAAAAGACAAATCAATTTATACATATGATTATTTACATTTTGACAAAGAGTAGCATGAACTTCAAAAAAATTATTTCTTAAGAATGAGCCCATTTACGTGGAGGGACTCTTTC
Source organism: Pinus albicaulis (assembly GCA_034641835.2). NCBI lineage: Eukaryota > Viridiplantae > Streptophyta > Pinopsida > Pinales > Pinaceae > Pinus > Pinus albicaulis. Next base: position 322,587 of record JAXQQM020060351.1, read on the forward strand.
CTACCTTGTAAGTCTTGGGAGAATAAAAGTAGATGGGCCAAGTGTTTCCACGGTCTAAAATGGTCCTAGCCAAATTTTTTGAAACTTTGTGTGCTTACCTTTTTCTTCTTGATCTTTGTCCCATTTCAATACAAAATCACCAAATTAGAAATCTTTATTTCCAGCTGATCTTGTATCGAACCATTTTTTAACTGTATTTTGATGTTTAGCATAATTGTGGTTTTCCTTATCTCTCCCGTCTTATAATTTTAGTAATTGAGATAATCTTAGTTGAAGAAAAGAACATGGTTGCTTTTCAATATATTGAACCAAGGAAGGTGAAGTAAGGACAACATTAAGGGGCAACACAACTTCTTTTCCATAAAATAAGTAGTAAGGTGAAGTCCGTAAAGAATATTTATGAGTAATTCTATCTTCCCACAGAGAAAAGATTAAAGCTTTATGCCAATTCTTTTAATTTTCATCTATGGCTCATTTTATAATTCTCAAGAGGTTTTTATTAGTAGATGATGCTAATCCATTCTCCTGAGGATAATAATTTGTAGAATATTTAATCTTGAAACCTATTTTTAATGCAAATTTGGTTATTAAATTCCTATAAAAACAGGAAGAATTGTCAAACATTAGATCATTTGGAGGGCTGAACCTGGTAATAATACGTTGATCAATGAATTCAGTCACAACCTTAGAGTTGACCACTTTTAAATGAATTGCCTCAACCCACTTAGTAAAATAATCAGTAGCAGTGAGAATATATTTATGCTTCTTAGATGGGTGTGGAACAATCCAACCTATGATGTCTAAACCCCATTGTTCAAATGGTTGTTCAATATTCACTTGTTGTAAAGGTAAGGCTGCTTTCTTTTCTTTTCCTAAAGCGAATTGAATTTTTTTTCATTTTCTAACATATTCATGTGCATCCTTGAATAAGGTTGGCCAATAATATCCAACATGGGTAATTTTATGAGTAGTAATATCTCCATTATAATGGCCACCAATCGGTCCATCATGCATTTCCTGCAACATTTTTCCAGCTTCAGATTTTTTGAGACATCTAAGCACAAGAATCATACTTTCTTCTAAACAAAATTCCATTCAGAAGTTGATATGATTTGCTTTTATTTTTAGAATCAAGTTCCACTAGTGCATAACCATTTTTTAAATAGAAAAAATATTTGCATATTGGGATTCAGTATTAAGAAGAATTACCTCTGAAACTTCAATGTTTTCACCTGAATATGCTTAATATGGATTCAGATGGTCCTGCTATCAATCTGCAAAAAAAAATTCCTCTAACAATTTTAGCAGGTTTTATTTCAAGGTCATATTCTTGTAAGGTTGGGACCCAATTGGATCTATTTTCACCTAATTCTATTTGAATCAATAATTTTATAACAACTAGTATAATTACTTTCATATGCGATTTTAAGAGAACAGGCCTATAATGATTGATTGATTTGAAAACTAAAACTGCTTTCTTTTCAACTTTTGAGTAACTTAATTATGCTCCCTGCAATGTTGAAATGTGAAAGGAAACATGAGATTTTGCTTATTCTTGATTCTTTTAAGTCAACACTACTGCATATGATTGATCTTAGGAAAAGTATACCAAAAAACTTTCTAGAATATTCAGGAGAAGATAATGAAGGAACATCAATAGTAACATGTTTAATGGATTCAAAGGAAGTTTTCTCATCTTGTCCACATTTATAAATTGTTTTATTTTTTATAATATTCTGGAGAGGCATAACAATTTGTGAGAAGTCAGGAACAAAAAGTTTAATGATTTTAATCTGCCCTAGAAATGATTACATTGGCTTTTTATTATGAGGAAAAGGATTTTTTGAAATGGATTTGACTCTTTTAGGATCTGTAGTAATTCCATATTTTGAAACAATAAATCCTAAAATATTACCTTCAGTTAAGGAAAATAATGGTTTCTTAGGATTAAGCAATATTCCAAGATTCCTACACATTTCCAAGATCTGTTTTAGGTCATCAAGATGATTGTTTTTTTGTTTAGAATAAATTTTGATATCATCTAAGTATAAAATTACCGATTAATTGATCAGAACTTTGAAAGCTTTGTCCATGGCTCTTTTAAATGTTACTCTTTCATTTATTAGACCAAAGGGAATTTTTTGACATGCATAAGTTTCTCACTTTGTTCTGAATGTGGTATTTAACCTGTCTACAGGATGGACGAGAACTTGGTTATAACCATAAAAACCATCTAAGAAAGACATCAATTCGGAACTTGCCACTGACTGTCAGATTTGTTCCATACGAGGCAAAGGGAAGTTGTCTTTGTCAAAATATTTATTCAAAATTTGGAAATATATACAAATTATAATATCCCCATTCTTTTCTCTAACAGGAATGAGATTTGATACCCATTTGGAATTTCTAACAAGAAATACTAATTTTTCCTTGAGTAACTTATTCAATTTGATTTTTTGATTTTAATTTGTGACTCATGGTTTGGGTGTATTTTTCTGAGCTTCTGTTGCACTAGCTTAATATTTGGAAGTATGGGTATTATATGTTGAATGATAGAAGTATAATAAGTTATTAACTCATCATAGCTCCAAGAAAATACATCTTTTATTTTCTTAGTAGGTGAATAAAAGCAATTCTTTCATCAGAAGAGAGTCTGAGTCCTAGATTTATATCTTGTGGTTTCTCTTCAGACCCTAAGTTGATGAGTTCAAATTTCAAGGTACTGCTTTGGAGTTTTCAATTGGTTGGTATTTTAAATCTATCTTTCAAATCATACAAATATTCTAATTTCACCAGAGGTTTTGGTAATGAATTTTCTTCCGAGGACCTATTAATATTTTTATCATGTTCATCATCATGGATTACAGTAGTGTTTTTGTAGCAATGGTGTACCAGAAGACACCTCCTTAGCAGTTGGTAATTCCCTGCAAGGGAATATAGATAGAGTTGGTGTTATTATTGAACTGACTAAGAAAAACAAAGAATTGCAAATGGTGAAAACAATGCATACACAAACATAAACTAAAACAAATAATTAAATACATAAATAATTCTTAATGAAGCAAACATGTCAACAAAATAATGGTAAAAGGCTCCATATATTGAATGTTGGTGGTAGAATATGAGTATAATAGATGAATGTTAAATACTTGAAGAGAATTCTTTGAGCTATGGTTCTGAAAAATCCTCAGCAAGCTTCTCCACTCTCTCAAAGAAGTATGAAGACTCTCTCGATGGTGGACTCTTCTTATTTCACTAGAATAATAGATTGCTTAGAAGAAATATGGAAAACATACTAATTCTCTTACTTCTTCTGCTTCAATAATGAAATGTGGTGTTTCCATTATAGAAATTTGGCCAACATAACATTGCCTCCTACTTTTTTTCTCCCATGACATGTTTATATAGATTTTTTTGAATCCATCTACCCTCTCTTGGTTCATGAATGATAATGACTTATGAGTACGACAAGATGATTGCATTGAGGGGTACAAATCTTTAGGGAAACTTGAATTCAACAATCCTTGACTGGAACATGTCAGGGAATCATTTTCTAAGCGTGGGAAGTGGTCCTGAATTTGCTGAGTTGAGCTTTTCTTAGACCTTGCAACTTTCAAATAAAAATTCACGCGATCATATTTTATTCCATAAGATATGTCGTGCGATACAATTTTTATATATAAGACCTTAAGAAAAAGTAAAATTTTGAACTTTATAATGTATTAAACTAGAAAATATTCACATATACGTTTTGCTGGATGACTTTGGGTGTCTTTTAGATTTTTTAGATGCATGTATGATTTTTTGTTATTAATAGTTTCCCCATGTTGTATGAGGTTAGGAGCAAACGTATAGCCAAAATACATCAAGTTTTGTTGTTCTTGACTCAGGGTCTGATTAAATTATTGAGAGAGAGAATAACCTATTGCAGAGATGAGTAGGGAAAACCCTTGATTGAGGGTAAAGGATAACCATGCTCTGAAGAAAACCTGAAAAAATAAAAAAGTGTTTATATGAGGTGGGAATTTGCCATGATTTTTATGATGACTGGTGACAAATTAATACAATCAGACAAGAAATAGTTATGTCTAGGAAACACTCTAGTGGTTGATATGTTGATGTCTGATGATGATAATTGTTGATGCCCATAGGGGCACTTCGTAACAAATAGAATGAATATGGTTCTCCCATGCATAAAAAAAGTTGAACCATTGCTTGAGTGAGCTTTTTATGGATACATGCGTCTTCGACTCTGGGTACCTCCATCGTATCATAAAGTAAGCACTGTTGAATGAGGTGCTCAGTGATATGTGGTTCCTTAACTAAATGAAAGAACTGCAACATTCATTAAGTACGATACCACCCTGACATGACAATTTATGTTGGTGTCGGATGTTAGGGGGACTGATGACATCACTAGTCAATAGTGATTCCCATTGTGCTACCCGAGGATGTCGCTTGAGGGGGGGAGTATCAAAGGTACTGACTCAATCCTAGAATGTGGGTGTTTAAGTCAAAAGGAAAGAAGTGTCAACCACCTAAAAATGTTGATTCGGGAAATCAAAATATTAGTTGAAAGTTGACTAGAATAAGGTGGGTGAATAAGGCATGATAATGAAAGTTGACAATATCAATGGATATGGCCCGAGGTCAGAGCTATAATGAAAGTTGTGATAAGAAAAACATATTTTTTGACAAGGATGGCCCTGGGTCAATAGGAATTCAAGGGTAGGTGTGAGTATGTTTTGTCTGGTGTGAAGGGGGTAAATGAATGTGGATGATGTGCGAGCTCCGACCAAGAGTGACTAGAAATTTTCTATGGGTATAAGATATGAAAATATGGGTGGGAACCTTTTTCCTAAAAAATAGTTGTACCCTTGCCAAAAGAATGTAAAGGCGGTTTGGATGTACAAACATGAAGACAAGTGCCCCATAAATGGTGACCTTCATGATGATGGAAGTATGGTGTTTTGAAAGGTGAGGGCGCCATTGGATGGTCTTCGTGTGGGGTTGATGAGACAGAGGAAGTGATGCAAATGGGCTATGTAAATGGAGGGATGATGAGCCAAATGTAAAACATTGTAGTGCATTCGTCTTGATTTATCGCAAAATACATGGGGTGGCTCAGGAGTGGGGTTGGTAAGAAATGAGTGAAGAAGAGAAAAATGAGGTTTATCTTTAAGGCATGCAAGTGAAAAGGCTCCAGTGCCTAAGTATATGGTCATGTATCTCAATAGTATGTGGGGTTATATAACATGCGGTGATCCATGAGTGGGAAGGTTCTATTGATCGGCATGGACACGTACTACGTGCAAGGGGATGTGTGGTATGAGTGGTAAAAATGATGGACCCTATGGTTTATTTCAAAGAAATGATGTCAGGATATGCAAAGATTTTGTAAGAAGCCTATCATGTTGAGTGGTGAATGATACCTACTCTGTCATTGGAAACCGGGGTGTTGATCTTGGCAGAAAGTTATTGATGTAATTGCAACTTTAAGGACCAATATTCCCAGTGAAAACATCTTGTTGAACACTTGAATAATCTGGAATCAGTTGAATAATATTAATTTAAAAGAAAGAGAAGGCGCACCTGAGGTGGTACTTTGAATGTGCAGCGAGCCCAAAAATGAGTTTGTGGGACAAACGTACCATGATGAAGATGATGTGGTTTTGATCCTTGTATCTTTGATGATTTTGAAATGGAGATCTTGAGCTCTTGTACTAGGCTATACAAGATATCAAAAAGGGTGATATATAGGGAAAATTTTTATTTGCGCAGTCACCACTGTATCTCAAGGATACATGTGGCAACTCCGCGGGTAACGGGTGGAAAACCACACTGAATATATGGCTTAGGGGATTAAAAGTCGTGGCATCGTTGGTTTGGTGACATTGCGACTCAGTCGCCCAAGGCCACACACTACGCATGCCTATAAGAATAACAGGTGCGCGAACAATGCGTCTGCTCAGTGAGAAGACACACGACCCCGTCTTTGGTGTCGTCGTAACTTGTGGTCGGGAAGACAATTGCAATGAGAATATGTTTGAGAAACAAAGGCGGGCTTGCATGGTTGTTATGGGCATGAGCGTGCAAGTGAATTAAATTTTCTTTTTGCAGCTACAGAGGCTTAATTTTTTACATCCTTGATGGCAAGATGGGCACGTTGTGGAGAGAGCATGATTGGGAGCCTCTATGCCTAGTGATCGCGGGGGATGCTGCTATGAGAAGGATATTAGAAGGATGGGGGTTGTTGAATTTCCTTCAGAACCCTATCCTAAGGTTGCAAGATGTATTCTTGTGGTTCCTGATTTGTTTTTGGGATGTATACTTCCAGATATTCATCATCCGATGAGCTAATCTACCTATTTCTACTGAGGTATATGCCTAATTTGTGACCGAGTTGGTGCCTCATGGGGAGATCTTGCCACATACCTCGCTCGTTGGGCACATAGAAATTTCCTCATGAGTAGAGGAAGAGGGCCACTATGGGTCCAACCCTTATGATGAGGGGTGTATCCATGTTGGCTCGATTATAGACCTCGTCGAGCGAGCAGCGCTAGCGATGATTAAACAAATTTCATGGTTGATGTCCCCTCATTGGGTGTCGGGGCCTCAGATTGCAGTTTTCCAGAGACTGCAGGGGTTTATCTAGGTGGATATTGGTGGCCACCCGCCTATTCCACCTAAATAGTTTCATCAGTTTTATTATGTACTATTTTTAGCAATTTTTGGGTCCTAAAATTCCGAAGCAATTTTGACTTCCTAAACGATATTTTTTGAGGTCCGATGCAGTCCCATAGCCAAAAGGTAGGGGACTATAGGAAAATATGTATTTATCAAAGATATATTTCCAACGAGGTATCATATGCGCCAAATGGAGATGATATGACCAAATTACGACCCTGGGAAGTTGGTTTTCCAACTAACCCGAACGGGGCCCATAAACTCTCGGTGTTACATCTCCTCGGGTTAGGGTTCTTGTTATTTAGGGTTGTCTCTTATTGTTAAATAAGAAAAAGGTCCTTGAGCCTCTTTGTAACACAGTTCAAAGGCATGTAGCCGCCACATCTTTTCTTAGAGATAAGCTACCATCGCCAGAGCCAGTTTCTTTCAATTATGTCTGTAAGTATTTTCAGCATTTGATATTAATGAATGTAAATATTATTTCTGTTGCATCTCTGTATTTGTGATTATATCTATATTCTATTTCATTCCATATTAAATTCAGATCAGTGGTATCAGAGTGGTCTTCTCTTTCTCTATTTTCTATGCATGTCCCCAACAAGGTCAGGGTATAATGAGTTAGGGCTCGATCTGGTTGAACCTTTGTAAGATCAGCCTCGCAATCACCAACTACCTCCCTTGGTGAAAGAAAATAAAGACGAGGGAGTAGGAGATCCAATCAAAATATTTCTTGAGGAGGCCCTCAAGAAACAAAGGAATGTGATGATGGATAAATCTACCTAGATCCTTAAATGACTACCCACCGACGATGCATCTTCATCCAAAAACCACTCTGAAGGCACCACTCCTTTCAAGGTACAACTCAACTTCGAAATTCTTATATTTGAAGGAAAGATAGATGTAGACATTGTAGATAGATGGTTGAATTTGCTGGAAGGGTTTTTTTCTTCCCATGATTTCTATGATTGAGAAAAGATTACCTTTGCGCTCCTCAAAGTCGCCCCCCATGTCAAATATTGGTGGGAAATCTACTGTGAATAGAGGAATGAGGATGAACCCTCACTTTTTTCAGCTACATCCATTTGGAATTCATTCCGAGACAGAATCAAGGAACAATATTACCCTATAGGGAGCTATGAGGACAAGTACATCCAATGGGCCACACTGCGGAAACAAAGGGATCAATATGTGCACGATCTGAGGAATTTGTTCCATACCCTGAACAAAAATTTGGGTATTAAAGATTCAGAGAAATGTTTGGTGCTCAAGTACCGTAGTTGCTTGCACATATACATTCAGTACGAAATGGAGTTCCTCAATATTACCTCTCTTGGCATGACATATTGATATGCCAACAAGATTGAACATAAATCTAAGGATAAGAAGCAAGACTTTGGATCCGTGAATCTGAAGCCAGGGAAAGGCACCACCAAACCGCAGAACAAGGGGAAATCCAAAGTGGCATGACTCGAGACAACCCACCAAACCAGCAAGTGAAGAAAAAAACCACAAAGCCAAATAAGGACATGGGGAAGTGGTGTGGTTTTCATCAAATCTCCACTCACAACACAAGGGAGTGTCGTGCCAAACAATCGTTGGTGGCCGAGTTGAAGGCATATGAATCTGATACATGTTCTGATTCTAAGTCAGAACTGGACAAGGGGAATGAAAAAGGGAAGCAGATCATCAATGCAAAACCAAGTGCCATCATTTCCACCACCAATATCCAAAGGGATGAGCCCGAGGATCTAGAGGAGGGGGAGCACTTCTTCCATTCCCATATGTGGGTGAAGGGTTCTCCACTACAATTTATTGTCGATAGTGGAAGCCAAAAGAACCTCATTTCACTATAGGTCATGAAGCAATTCGGCTTAATGACCACAACACACTCACATCCGTATACCATCGAGTGGATTCATCAAGGAAGAGATCTCCACGTCAGCCAACAGTGTTTCCTTCCCTGCAACATCAGGACTTCACGGATGAGGTATTGTGTCATGTTGCTCCTCTTGAATTTTTTGATGTATTATTAGGCTAACCATGTTGTGTATGAGTCTAGGACCCATTCTGTTATTATTACTTTTGGAAATAAGTTATACAGGATACCATAGGTAGTTCCGCTTCCCACCGTCTCTTTGATTACTGAAAATCAATGCAATAAGATTATTTCCCAAACTAGGAAATTTGTTTTCATTATGATTCACCCACAGGGCAAGAATAATATTGTGGTTTCAGCCTCCAAACAAGGCTCCCCTACACGGTAGCATTATATTGAAAAAGTCATGGAGGAATAAAAGGACATTTTATCCTCACCCACATGGGTTCCTCTACACTGTCAGGTCAAGCACTCCATTGATATGACCCCATGTGCACCAATGCCTAATGGGACGATTTATTGACACTTTGTTATGGATAATTATGAAATCAAGAGGTAGATCAAATAATTTTTTTGAGAAATGGCACATTAGGCCAAGATCCTCACCTTGTGGGAGCCCAATCATGTTGGTACAGAAGAAGGACGACACCCGAAGACTATTCATTGATTATCAGGTGCTGAACAAGATCACTATTCGGAATAGGGATCTAGTACCATAGATTGATGGCCTCTTGGACCAAATAATGAGGGGAAATATTTCAGCAAGATAGACTTGAATTCTACGTATCACTAGGTACCAATCGAACCCTTCGATGTGTGGAAGACTACTTTCAAAGCCAAGGAGGGCCTTTTTAAATTTCAGGTCATGGCTTTTGAGTTGATGAATGCTCTGCAACCTTCATGCGATTGATGAAAGACATCTTGTGGCCATTCACCAACTCATTTGTGGTGGTGTACTTGGATGACATCTTGATCTTCAGCCATACTTAGGAAGAGCACCTCCACCACATCTGATAGGTCCTCCAAACACTGTGACAACAAAATTTGTGTGCCAATGTGAAGAACTTCACTTTTGGCATGATCCAGGTTCAATATCTGGGATACATTATCGATGAGTGGGGGGGGGGGTGCATGTGGATCTAGCCAAGATCCAAGTAATTCGGGATTGGCCAGCCCTAACCACTCTAACACAGCTCTTCAAATTTCTTTTTCTTGCCAATTTCTACCACAGGTTCGTGTTGGGATTCTCTCATATCACATGGCCCTTGAGTCAAGTCACCAAGGGAGGAGCAAAAGAAAAATTATTTTGGTCTGAATCTCAACAGATGGTGGTCGTAGAGTTGAAACATCGCCTCTTCTCTGCACTAGTGCTCACATTACCAGATTTGCAACAACCGTTTGAGATCGAGATAGATGCCTCTGACTATGCTATTGGGGAAGTTCTTACTGAACAGGGGCATCTAATGACATATCATAGTGAGACACTTTCTGACACAGTTTGGAAGTATCCCACTTATGACAAAGAGATGTATTCCCTTTTCTAGGATTTCCAATAATGGAAGAATTACATTTTGGGGAAGGAAACGATCATGCACATAGACCACCGACCCCTGCAGTTCATAAAAACATAAGGGAAGTTGTAGAATGATCGCCATAATAAGTGTTCCAAATACCTGAAACAGTTTCATTTGAACATCAAGTACAAGGAGTGCAACACCAATAATGTTGCAGACTGCCTCAACCGACCACCGATCATGGCACTAACCACCATGTTCAACTCTTGTGGGTGCGAGACTTCTGATTGGCCGCTTCTCTACATAAGCGATTCAGAATTCAACCACACATACAAGACACTCTTGGAGGGTAAGAAAGTTCCAAATTTTCAGCTTTAGGATGCAATGCTATGTCACCTGGGACACCTTTGTGTTCCTTCAAGTGAGTGTGCCAAGATGTTTTGGGAAGCGCACTACAGTCGGGTCGCTGGGAATTTCAGGGTCCAAAAAATAGTGGGAGTACTGCACAAGTATTTATGTTGGTTGAACCTTCGACATGATGTCAGGTATTACATCAGATCTTACACTTCCTGCTCCATTGCAAAATCGACCATCAAGAAGAAAGGCCTCTATACTTTTTTTCCTACCCCTAGTATACCTTAGGAATCCATCTCCATGGATTACATGTTGGGCCTTCCTTATACTAAGCATGGCAACGACTGTGTTTTTGTGGTCATTGATAGATTCTTGAAGATGGCCATTATGGCGACTTGCAAGAAGAATATCATAGCATAAGCCACTCCTAAAATATTCTTTGAACGAGTGTGGGTACACTTTCAGATCCCATAGTCTATCATCTTAGATCAGAACAACATAATCCTCAGTACATTTTGGTCCAGCCTCTGGTCGATGCTGGACACCAAGCTCACCAATTCCACAACTTTCCATCCCCAAACCGATGGACAGACTGAGGTTGTCAACAAGATGATCATACACATTCTACGCACGTACATGCCAAATCATCCATGCACATGGGATGAGAGCCTCCCCTATGTACAAAATAGCTATAATCGGGCTGTCCATAACTCAATCAACCATAACCCCTTTCAGGTGGGCTTAGGATTCCATCCACTATGTCCCAATGGCATAGCCATGCCATTTGCGGATACTTAGGTAGATTCGGCTCATGTCCAGTCTTAAGCGTACAAGGCAAACAACTTCATTGAGCACATTCAACACATTCAACAAATAGTTCATGACATATTGGACAAAACCAATGCTAAGTGCAAGCCCTGACATGATAAGCATCGGGTGCCACACAACTTCCAGGTAGGCGACAAAGTGTAGCTACATTTGCAGAAGGAGCACCTTGTTGGACCCCACTGCAATCTTTGCCTGCTTCCATATAGGCCATACACCATCACCAAGGTTGTAGGGGATAATGCTTTCGAGCTCAGTTTTCAACCATTCCTTTGTTTTCACCCAGTGTTCAATGTGGACCGCCTTTGGCCCTACTTTCCACCTCTACTAGACACATCCAACATGGAAGAACAACTCACACCAACGAAGTTAAACCTAGACTACATGAAAAAAAAAAAAAAATGATCAGATCATGGACACACAGATCAAGAACACCCGCCAGCAGAGAATCCAGCTATACCAAGTTGTCAAAGCAAGCCAACTCCTTCACCAGGGAAAGTGGTTCACCAGGGACCGGGTTCAATAAAAATTTCCCCATCTCATGGAGGCTATGCACGCAATAGGGACCAATGCTTCCTAAGGGGGCACGATGGATATTGGTGGCCACCTGACTATTCCACCTAGACAATTTCATCAATTTTCTTATTTACTATTTTTAGCAACTTTCAGGTCTTGAACTTTCGGAGAAATTTTGAACCCCTAAATGACGCTTTTTTGAGGTCAGCTACAGTCTTGTAGCCAAAGCCAGGGTACTGTAGAAAAACATGTGGTCCTTGGAGAGATATTTCCAACGATGTATCATACGCGCCAAATAGAGATAATATGACCAAGTTACGACCCCGGGAAGTTGGCTGCCCAACTAACCCCAACAAGGCCAATAAAATCTTGGTGTTACATCTCCTCGAGTTAGGGTTTTCGTTGTTTAGGTTTTTCTCTTATTGTTCAATAATAAAAATTCCCTTGAGCCTCATTGTAACACAGTTCAGAGGCACGTAGCCGCCACATCTCTTCTTAGAGATAAGATACCATCACCAGAGCTAGTTTCTTTCAATTTTGTCTGTAAGAATTTTTAGTATTTCATATTAATGAAAGGAAATATTATTTTTGTTGCATCTCTATATTTGTGATTATATATGTATTATGTTTCGTTCGTTATTAAATTCAAATCAAGGTTGAACACTTTTTTTATTGGGCTAGCTTTGTTTATCGAGGTATGGTGTCCTAATTGACATAGGTGGGTTAGGCCTTGAGTTTCTGCTATGCCAGTATCTTGTGTAGCATTATGCATGTGAGGGTTGTGATGCTCTGACCTTTTTTAGCAATGCCACTAGGTCCTACTAGAGACCCATGAATTAGAAAGTGGGCTCTAATGATGCCACGAGTTCGTGGCGCTGCTATGGAGCATTATTAGAAAGCCATATTGGAGGGTTGGTTCAGATCCAACCCTTAGATGATCTTGGATATCCCCTATTGCGGTGTGGAATTTAGGGGCGATCCAGACATGGGGCTTCCTACCGGTGATGTTTGGGGGCCAACAAGTATCTGATTTGTTATTTTTTCATTGTTTCTTTCTTACATGTATAGTTATGATGCATATTTTTGTATGATATGGATACCATGTATGTTTTCCTGCAGATATGGGACCCCGTGGATAACCATTGACCTACTTGGTAGGCAAAGATCCTTGGTGCATGGGTGTTTCTGGTGCGACTACTATACCATAGCAATAAAGGGATGCCAAGGAGCAGGAGGAGTCTGAGAGGTTAACGCAAAGCCACTGACTTGAGATTGGTGGTCCCTCTGGAGAGGGAACTAGCTCCTCCGCTTCCGCGAAGATGAATAGACTATGGGAGCATGCTGAGGTGACTCAGGCATGAGAAGGGAATTTAAATTCATGAGCATAGGCTGGATAGGCGTAGCTAAGGGTTTTTGAGGATGCCTGGCGTCGAGCAGTCATCCTTACGAGGGGGATGTCCAAGGAGGGGTGGGATGGATTGGGAGAGGTGGTGGTGGAGACATTTATGGTGCTTGAGAGGGCATGCTGACTGAATCTTCAAGACCTATCTAAGGCAGTAGCTATTGCATGTCCCATTCTAGCACCAGATGAGGTGGTGGGACGTCAAGAGGGGGGTGTAAGGCCTCATCCCTAGATAGAGTTTATGCATGTAATAGATAATTAACCCATTATGAGGATGCTCCCCTGTTTTTGATGACCTATTTTACCCAGCCTTGAGCCAGCAGATGTATATCTATTTTTTGATATGTGTATATGAGATACGATTTTTTGGCGGCTCTCATGATGTGTTTTTGAGTATATGATTCTATACATGTGATGTATTTTTCATTTCGTGTGATGGATATTATGATTATGGTTTATGTGCCTTTATGATGATATATATATGTAATGCATTCTATTCTAGTAATTGATTAGCTATGTTATCAACTATATGATTTTGCTCCATTGGTATATGTGTAAATGTGATATGATCAAAACTTTGAGCTAACCTTTGTGCATGCAGTTACTTCTGAAAAATTCATGGATCACGAACATGAAAAGTTTTGTTCAACTACGATACAACAAGCTGGGAATCAAGGAATACATGTAGATGCCAAACACTTAAAAGGGAGGCATCAACCAAGAGGCCTATGAAGACATCATATTCAACTTGATTTTTATTGTCTGACTATATACATAGTCCATTGGTAAGACAGGGTGTCCTGTCAAGAGAGTATATGGATCAGGTTGTGATGAGTCTCATCAATAGGTATATTTTGAATATCACGAGGCCATCGTACAACCTTAAAGCTATACTTTTCTCACATTAATTCACATTTTTTGTTATATTATTCATAGTAAGAAGAGTAAAAGGTGTTTTTCATTGTATGTGTCCTAATGTGGTTAAATGTTAGGAAAAAGAACCATTTTTTAGGTATTTACTATGTAGAGGCTCAATGGAGACAACCAAGAGAGAATCTAAGGTGTTTTTCCACCTCCTTAACTCCATAACATGGCTTGGGATTACAACATTCTCTCTCATCAATTCAAATTCATTGGCAACTGAGTCAATCCTAGTGCAAGTGAATCTCAAGAAGGAAAAGATCCACAATTTTCAAGATCAAGGAGGAAATCACTCCTATTTTCAAGGGATCTGTTATTAGCTACCCTTTTCTATAAATAAAAAAGATGAAAATCTCATTAGGATTCAAAGTTTTGATTCATCTAGGTGTAGCTATTGAGCTCAAAGCTTAACACTATCATTTTGAAATTTTTTGTGATGTATAAGACTTTTAATTTACAATAATGAGAAGTTGGTTATTAAGGTGCATCTAAGTTAGTTTCATAGGGTTGAGACCCTTGGGTTTGGGCCCAACCAAGTGGCTTAGATCCCTCTTGTTTTTTTTTTCTTAAATCACTCTAGAACGTGTGCGAAAACTATGATTTTACATCAAGGTTTTGAGCCTGTAAAGGGATGTTGTTACTGTAATTTACCCATCCCTTTTTCAGAGTGGTTTTCCTGGATAAAAAAAAAGCAAATCCCTTAATTACCAACATATAACTATATATTTTGTAGAATTGTTTTAACAAATATATAAATGAGTGGTTTGCCATAAAAATGACAAAAAATTAGAGTAGTAGAAAGAATAGACTATTCCTCCATTGGAGTAGGGTGATTGAGATCCAGACCCATGTGTTCATCCTCCTCCCATGGAATTATTTCCACCAAATTGAGCTTCAATTTCTCAATTTCCTGACTAAGGGCATCTACCTTGTCTTTGAGCTTCTGGATTTTCTCCTTCTTCTCTAACTGCCACTCCTGCATGTTTATTGTGTCCTTGTGCTACTGGTGGATGCACATCTACATTATGGCGAGACCATCCATGATTTCCCTATGTTTTTGTGCACATAATTCACATGTTTGCTTCATCTTACCTCTATCTCAAGCCTGACTCTCCCACGATCCCCCAGACCTGGGACTTTGGAGGCCCCAGGACCCAGACCCAGAACTCATCGACACAAAGTTGCTTGCACGTTCATATTGACCACTAGTAAACAACCAAAACTAAATATTTCTAGGAATTTGATAATCCCTCAAACATACAAGATTCAAATAGACACAACACCTCAAGGATCCTCGACAAGTGGAACCAAAGTGCCGCTACCACCCTTCCCATCCCACAACGACAACCCTCCTCTGTCATCACTGCAAAACACTACCAACGAATTGGAAAACCTATCAAGAGAATGCCCCATCCTACACCAAAATCTCTGCCATGGCCTTTGGAAAAAAGCAGAGGCCATCTTGGTAGAGAAAAACCCAAACTTGTTATAGAATATCTTACCGTTAGCCCATATATAGCATGTCAAGGTACGAATTAGAATGCACGTCTGCGTCATTGTACCGACCATGTAGAACTCCCAATGTTCTGCCATTATTTTCCTACACTTCCTTTGTTCCTTCAATCGAACCCACGTCTCCTTCCCATGCGCGACCTGCAGAAATTGGGGTAGTGATAGCAAATGCAACCCACCATAAACGAAAATTCCCATGGAGTAAGTGTTAGATCATCAGCTGCTACGGATGGTTCGAGTGTTCAAATTTTGCACACAGAGAGTCCTCCAAATACCATGTGTAGGATAGGATGAGTGATATCAACCATGTTGCAATATGATTTCAGGAGGATCAATGCAACGAAGTACAGGGGTAGGGCAAAGAGAATGAAGGCTGATGGGACAGGGGATATGTAGTGCGAGTTGGGACTAGTAGCGAGGTGGCATATTTCCTGGCTGGGAAGGAGGATGATGGGGAGAGGTTATGGGAGAATATCGGGGTTGAGGGGAGGGGGATGGGTTAGGGGATATGGGGGGGGGAGTAACATGCTAAATGAGGGGATGAGAGGGATTAGGGGGGAGTGGGGAGGGAAAAGGGGAGCACAGGGAGAAAATAGTGGGGGGAAATATAGGGAAATCCCCCCATCTCACAAAGTTTATAAAACCCATTCCTCAATTTCCAACCAAAGGGTTCGAAATACATCCCATTTTTTATATGTTTATGCATTATTAAGGGATATATGTAGTTACCTATATACCATTCAGTATACTAGTTTCTTCCTTTATCTGAAAAGCTAAGTTTGCTACTTATTTGCCTCCTGGTTATTACCTCTTAAAATATTGAAGAATGTCCTTCGGTAAAAGATAGGAATCATACCTTGGGCACGCTTGATGAATTGGTTTAAAATCGTATTATGGGCTGGTGTATTGTACCTTGTATGTTTAATTATCAAAATGGAGTCTCGTAAGATTTTTAATTCCTTGGTGTCCTTTTTATTTTCTGGTAAGAGTCCAAGGAATAAACCATAGGCCTCTGCTTGGTTGTTTTTTTTCCTTCCCAAGCTCCAAGAATATCTGATTTCAATGTTTCCTTCAGGATTAGTGAGAATCCATACCCCTCCTGACATCCCTATTTGTGTTTTTTTCTTAGCTTCATGCATTTCATAGATTTCTTTCATTTCAGTAGAGGTTAAGATATAAAAATTTGTGATTGGAAGCTTCTGCATCACCTCTTTTTTGGTAGAATGGTTGAAAAGATCCACAATCTCAGTAAAAAATATTGTGTTTATGATGTCTTGGAAATAGATGAGTATTGGTTGTCCTTCTTCATATTTTATTTCAGTATCTTAGAAGTTAGTTTGGTTATCAGAGTAGTGTTAAAGCATATAATAGATTTTATTTAAATTCAAATCATATTTTCCATGATAGTTCTTATCATTGTGTTAATGATCACTGAATGAAGGTATGTGGATGATTGTAGGGATGGAGCCTTTTTCACCTCCATCTTCTCTCTCCATCTCTTAGTCCCATCTCTAAAACTATGTTTCACAATCACTCTACTTAGCAAATTTAGGACACCGTGCGCATTCATCCTGGTGAAACAAAAACCTCCTACATGTCTTGGGCTTGGCTAGGAGGCTTCCCCAACCTAACTTCACTCTCCCTAACCTTGATATACCTCTTCATTCCTTCAAGACTTCATCTCCACCTTAAAAACACCCTCATAACCCATCCTGTAGCATTACAGGTCCTAATGTAGTATTACAAGACCTCCTGTAGCAACCTCTTGTAACATGCCTCTAACACCACTTTCCTTCACTTGATTTAAACCCCACTTCAGCCTTAGTGAAAATAGGATGAATAATTACCTCCAACTATGATTTGATGATCAAGAGAAGATCCTAGACCACTCCAACCATTCCTTTTCCTCACTTCGAAAAATATAGTAGAATTAGTTACAAATTAAATTTCTTATTTTCTAGCAAGTGTGAAGTAGATAGATGATACATGAAACTCTGTTACTAATTTGATTAATGATGTAAGGTATAGTATCTTTCCTTATGCAAGTATATTATCTTTCTTTCTCCTTCATGAAATGCTAGTTAACATCTACAAATTGAACAAATGGTATTTTTGTTTTCCTAGTTAGAGTTAGTTTTAAATTGTACTTCCATCAACAAGTTTCCACTATAGGAAAGTAGGCGGAATGGTATCTAAAAAACTTGGTCTAATGTCATAGCTGAGGGTGGCATGAATGGAATCCAATCTACTGTGCATATAGAACTGTCACCTCTAATTTTGTATGAACCCCATATTAATAAATTGAGTTGACGGGCCCTTGGGAGTTGCAACACTCTTGTTGCAATACTAGGGCTCACCACTTTTTGGCACCGTTTTAGGGGATGGGTCTAAGTAGATGATTGTTTCTGCTTAAGCATTATTTTATAATTTCTTTTTTTCTTTCAGTTTTGAAATGGTTAAAAAATAAAAAAATTCTTCTTTAATGCCTCATAGGAGTAGGGGTAATCAAGGAAAATCTTACCAAAAATGCCTACACCCTCAAACAATCAACCTTGCTCTTCTTTGGTGACTATGAACTTACTCTAACTGCAGGGGAGTTTGAAGAACCTCTAGATGAGAAACCTAATTTTTTTGAAGAACCTATTGGGGAATAGGAAGAACCCACTTCACCTACCCAAACTACGGCTGAAAGCAGAAATAATGAGATCTTTCCCATCATATAAACTAATGGAGAGGCTAGGAAGAAGAACATAAGACCTGTGGCTCTTCCACACTTCCATGGGCTAACCTCTAAGGATCTTGACACTTTCATTTTTGTATTTTCTGTTATTTGTAGGACATATGAATATGCCTCTGATGACCATAAAATGAAATTGTTCTCCTCTACCCTTAAATATGCAGCCTTGCGATGGTTTATGGTTCTACCTGGGGAAACATCACTACCTGTTACGTGGATTAATCTCTCTTGCAGACAAGAGCGATCTCCCTAGTACTCAGTGAGTAATTAGAAAAAAAGATCCATTTGAAAACCTTTTCCTCTAGATTAATCGCATTCCAAGATTATAATATTAAAGTAGAGAGGACATGCCCCTACCTTGAAATAAAAAAGTTTGGTGTAGCTTTTTGTCTCGTTGCTTCAGAGTGGTTTCTCCAATGAGTAGAACCTGCAATCAAAGACAAGAAAAAGAATCAAAGCATCTGAAACATATAATAATCAGAAAATGCTAATCCAACTTAGTGATCAAGGAGTCTAAGTATTGACATTATTCCAATAAGCATAGAAAAAAGCAATGAGAAAAAGAGATCCATATGTATTATCTTGAATAAAAAGAGTAATGTTACAACCTGATGCCTTGATGTTGTACATATTTCTCTCAGGGTCCTGAACAACATTCTCCTTCAGTCTGATAAGCCTTCCTCTCTTAATTCCAGCATGGAGTTATAGAAACAAGGTTATGATCATTCTCATGCCAACAAAAAATCACTAGTGTAGAAAGTATGCACTCTTACGAAATCTCTTCAGCTTAGAAACTATATAAGTCAGTTTCTATCATTCAAAATCTATATGTGTCTACCCTTCAACCTGAAACTTGAGCTCAATTTATAGAGAAATGGAGGTAGTTTCAATTCCATGAAGAGGGGGATGGATTCCTCTCATGAAGGGATTTGAGCTCCATGGACCAAGGGAAAAGCTCCATGAGTGGAGGGATAAAGCTCGAACTGATCGTGACTCTAGAAGCTTCTAGTTGGGAGAATATTCGACCAACTAGGCTTCTAGAATTTACTTTTTTCTTTTATTTTATTTTCACGGTGGTGCGCAGGTAATAGTGGAAAAAAGTGCAGGAGTTGCCACAGTTTATGGACAGAACAACAACGCATGTGCATGGAAAGGCTAGAAAAACTGCTCATGTAGACTTTTAAGGGTTTTATAGAGATTTTCTCCAATTCCAAGACTTGATTCAGGAACATAAGTGTTTTTGAACTCTAAGGGAACATGACATGGAGGTGATAGACCCACATGAACATTCAAATGTTATGGTGAAAAAATGACGTGTAACAGATTTCCCCCTAAAGTGTGAAGTCTGAGGTTATTCTGAAGAGTGAAGTACTTTATCATTTTGAGGATTGAATTGGAGACACCGGTTGAAACTTGTAAAAAAATTCAATGCAAACACACACACACACACATATATATATATCATCGCTGAGGTAGGCATTCCCATACTCAGATAAAAATAACTAAATGTTATGGTATAGATATGGTTTCAATATCACATCAAAAGTAGACACAGTATGGACGCAAACATATTTCATAAGTAGTCTAATATATCATGAATAATAAAACTCCTCGCGGCTTGGATGGTAGAAACTAGATCCAGGGTATTTATTTATGCTTCTTGAACTAGTACGAATCTATCCATGTGATTGATTGTGTCGAAGTCAAACATGGTAGAAACCACTTGATTACCGATCAATGATGTGAATCATTAACAAGTGTGAGAGAAACCACCAATAATGAAAATGTCTCTCAAAGTACTCCAGTACAATCTATGAAGTGTGAACAAATTATTTGTAGTCGAACACTCACAAAATCGTTCGATTGAAGGTCAATGATGCAACCTGTCGTTGAAGGCGAGAAAAATGCCATTAGGGCATGTATATCCCAAGGTACTGATAAGATTCTAGATCAACTTTATAGATAATGAGTTGATGTCGATAGAAAGTGATCCATCGTAGGAAAGCCCATGACACGAAACCATTAGATTAAGATGTGAATAAATATTTTGCAAGGAATAACTCAGGGATGGTCAATGTGAATGGAGACAAATGTTTGCAATGAATGGTTTATTGAACTTTCTCTTGAACACATAATGACACTGTAGAAGGCTTGGCAGTATTTGACCTAAAGCTAATACCTAGAAACCTGCTGAAGACTTTCAATGTGGTTCGATTAACTATTAGACAAAGGATTCCCAACTCAGGTACAAGTGTGACAAAGTGTCGTGTTCAAGAGTGGCATGCTGCTTTCTAAACAAGGATGACAACTAGATTCTTTTTCTCTCTTTTCCCCCCACCATTACTGGCAAGTACCTCTTTATTTTTTGTCAAGATCGAGGAGGATAAAATTTTCTTGTTTGTGTAAGCTCATCCTTTAGATGAGTCCATCTTAGTATTAAAATCGAACCCTAAGAAGCAGTGGTTCGGTCCTATTGTGATCGATAGGCCCTTTACTATTAAATTTCAATGAGTCCAATATAGGAATAACTTGGTGTTTTTCAGTTTTAGGGAGTTAGAAAAAGTAAACTCCATGGTTGTTATTTTTCGTAAATTTAGTCTCTCATACCCAAAAAAGGATAAAATAATGCAGGAGAGAACTCTATTGACCATGATTAGTAAACGTATACCTTTTTTGTAATTATTCCAGTTCATTTCGGAAAAGGGGTAAACTTATACTGAATGGACGACTGTTCATTTACTTTAACGAGTTCGAATAGTTAAGTACTCAACGATATTTTCATATTTCGAGAGTCTGAAAAGGGCTTAAAAGAGGAATCTATAATTCCACTTTTTATTATTTTTATAGAGCCCAAAAAAGTGATAAAAGTATACTAAAAAAACTCAAAAGATTACAAGTATCTTCTTCCAAAAAGTAAAAACCTTTTAATAGTGAAATATAAATAAAACAATAATATTTTATTCATTAAAAACTATAAAAAGGAGTTGAAATAAGTCATTTTCACCTTTATTTTTCAAAATAGTGCATAGAGAGTTTTTGGCCAAAAAACAACTGCAGCAGATATCAGGAGAACTGATCGTTCATTTCTCAAACCGTCAGAACTGGGTAATCCACATCATCCTTAGCTATAGTTTCATTCGTTTCATTTTTTGTTTTGAGATTTTATTTCATTTTTTGGGAGAAATCCGTGTTTAAAAATACGCCCTTGGGGGTGTGCGGGAAATCCATGTGATAACCTCGCACCTCAAAATTTTTTAAAAATAAAAATCTTCAGGCTGTCGCGTGGAGCGCATGCAGAAAACCACATTGTCTGCACATAGAACCTGCGTAGGCACCATGAAATTTTTGAAAACTAAAATTTCTTCCCAAAAAATGGTCCAAGTTTCCTCCAACTGATTTTATTTGTTTAATTGTTGATTTTTAGGCTTTTAAATCATGTTGGAATGGCGAGAATGAGAACACGAGCTCATAGATAAAGAAGCCATGGATGACAATCCAACAATGCGTGCATTGAAAAATTGTGGTTTGTACAAGTTCTGGGCTATTCATGGAATGAAGGCACAAGTGGAGTTAATGACTTGGCTTGTGAATGCATGGGATGTTCAAGACCAATGTTTCATAATTGGTGACCACTGACTCGAGATTGAGCTAGTAGACATATATTTCCATACCGAAATATCTTGGAGAGGGAGAAACATCTCCTTATTTGGGAATAGACAGGGAGGTCTTCCCACTGCCGACTACAATGCTCAGTATTGTAGCAATAGTGCAAAGTTAAAGGATGGTTGCATAGACATCAAAACTATCTTGCGACTGGAGCTTAAAGTCATAGCATTCACAGTGACCAGGTTATGTGGAAGTGCAGCTCCTCATGTGGCTACTAAATCACAGATACAAACTGCAGTCGAGTGTTTCAGAGGAACAATATTCAACTAGTGTGAAGGAGTATTGGCCAATATGAAAGGAAAATTGACTAGAGAAAAGAATGCAAAGTTGAAAAACTTCGGATATGGTGCCATTCTTATTTCATTTTCTCTAGAGAGAATTCCACTTCTCACTCCTCAACTTATTCCAGTAGATCATGGAACTCCTCAGGAACCTCGGATGGTGCTATGGGTAGCACTAATGGCTCGCCATGGTGGCGAGGGTGGTTCATTAGTTTGGTTTACTCTGGCTTATTTCATGTGGCTTAGGAACCAAGTCTTCACCATTGAAGGCTTTCCTTACGCGAGAATGGACTATAGAGGTGATACTGAAACATGTTTGCCTCCAGGGGCGTAGTGGGATGAGACAGGTTAGTGAAACATTTTGAAATTTTTAATCTAATTTTTATTTGATTTTTTATCATCCAATATTGACAAAAATTTTAAATGCAAATGTCAGTTCACAGCGACCAGCAACGCTTTGTCGCTTTGACATGCGAGAGGCGCAACCAGTAGCACCCCCACAGGACAATGCATCAGATATTATGTCTAACATGGAGCACAACCTTGAGAGGTTGACCATTGATATTCCTGAGACAGGAATCGATGATATCCCTCTCAGGCTCTAGAGACACGTGATAGGTGTTCCAGGTCCATTCAGGAGATTTCTGCGCAAGGTGGCGCGTGCTATAGTTTATTACTATGATCATCATCACAGATATTTGATTGTCAATGTAGATCGACATTTTTATTTTTTGTATCAGTATATTTTAGATAATAAGGTGTTTGAACCTATGATCAAAGACGATGTAATATTTTTGGACACAAACTTATTGATCCTAATGATATTACTACTTTCGTTCTCTAAATATCTTGTTCAACCTGAACTGAATGTTGTTTTAATTTACTTTGTTAATTTTGCAAATGTATATTTTAAACCTGATTAACTAATGCATTATCCAATGTGTTTAAATTTATTTAAATATGTTGATATTTGATATAATCAAATTGTCATTCCAAGAGACGAACCTTCAAAAATAATCTTAACAACACTAGATTTCTAATTGCATAAACTATGTTTAAATGTAATACAATGAGTTGTAAATCCAACCTAATGTCAAATGTCGAATAAAAAATATAATGGAATGAGATAATAAATCAATGACTGCACTATATTCTGTAATATTGTTCGTTGTTTGACCAAGGCATATCCCATGAATAGAAACTAACTCATCAGTGGGCGAATATATAACCCAAGCTGTAGAAGAGATATTTTGTGTACTACAACAGACACCATTAGCAAAACCAATGTATGTTTGAAGGGATGTCGACATCTGAAATATCAAGAGTAATCAAGATAAGCAGCGATAGTAGTAACAACAAAAACTAATCTAGGCACACTTGTCTAATCTAAGGCACACTATTCTAAAAGGTAACTATTGTATAAGAGAGAATTTCACACAAAATTCAAGCATAATACCTCCTAAGATAAATACCATTTATGGGTTTATCTAAATAGACCCCTTCATAATCAATTAATTCATAGGCTCCTTTTGCAAGCACACGCTTGAAAATATAGGGACCATGCCACATTGGTTCGAGTTTACCAGCACCTAGTTTGTCGTTAGCTTGATCGTATACTAAAACTAGGTCACCTTCTGAATGAATGCGAGGGTTAGCACTTTGATCATACTATGATTTCATGTGTTTCTTGTGAGCTTCGGTAGCCAATGCAGCAGTGTGTCGAGTCTCATCTAATTTTTCTAAGTATAGAAAGAATTTCTCCTCTTCAGAGGTAGCTGGTAGCAACTCAATGGCTAATTTGAGTGACAATATTTTGCATTCAATGGGTAACACAGCTTCTAAACCATAGACAATTTGAAAAGGAGTGAACCCTGTAGCAGTTTTTGTAGAGGTTTGGTATGCCCATAATGCAGAAAAAAGCATGGTATGAAAATTTGATTTATGAGTCCTAAAAATCCGTTTAATCATGGTGATTAAAACCTTGTTGATGGCCTCAACTTGACCATTAGCTTGTGGCTAATATGGAGTATAATTATCATGGCGTAGGCCAAGTTGATCAGAAAGTTCAGTCATCATAATATTTCGAAAATAACTCCCATGGTCCGTAATAATAGCTCGAGGGACACCGAAATGAGCAATCACATGATTGAATATGAAAGTAGCTGCATTTTTTCCATCAACCGCGAATGTAGGCTTCGCCTTGGCCCATTTGGTAAAGTAATATATGGAGAGAATAATATACCCATGGCCCTCGACCGAGTGAGGGTTACATGTAATGAAATTGATGCCCCATTTTGCAAAAGGACTGAAAACAATGATTGGGTGAAGAGGAGATGGATTTGTATGCATCTTTCAATAAAAAAATTGGTAGTTGTGGCATTTTTCAGACTGCGATGACACAATATTTGAATAAATACGACCAAAAATAACCAACGCGCAATATCTTTTGGGCTGTGGAAAACCCAGACATATGACCACCACACGCTCTAGAGTGGCAATCATTCAAGGCCTTTTCATCCTCTTTGTGAGTTATACAACATCGAAAAATAGAATCCGCACCATGATGATAAAGAGTGTCCCCAACAATATTGTATTGTTGGGATTGATACTAGATTCTGCATCGATTTGAACGTGAAATGTCTGGGCGAAAGGTTTGTATTTGAAGATATATAATGATATCTCCATACCAAGGGTCTAATGTACTTATGAGAAACATAGATTCATCCGAGATAGGATTCTCTGCCACGGTTTTCGTCTCAGTATTAGGAAAGTCACACATAAGCTCGACAAACACAAGTGATTTCTTTGACTTGGATTTCTCGAATTTCAGATCAAAATCTTGTAGGATGATATTCCATTTGGAGTATTTTCCCCCAAGTAATTTTTTTGTCAAGGTATACATCATTGGGTTGCAATTATATATCACTGTCATTTTACGTAACAGTATGTAGTGATGGAATCGTTGGACAACTTGAACTACTGCCAAGGCCAATTTCTCCACATGGGAATATTTGATTTCCATCAATTTGAGATTTGACTTAGGTAATAGATCACATGTTCGTTGTGAGATTCATCCTCCTAAACCAAAACTATTCCAATTGTGGAATCAAATTCAGCTAAGTATAAAAATTAATCCTGGTGGTAATTGGGTGGATGTAATAATGGTGCATGGATCAACACGTTTTTTAGTGCATCAAAATATTTGTCAGCAATCTCATCCCCAATAAAAGGAACACTTTTTTTGAAAAAATGGGTAAAACCTTTTGTTAACTCAACATAGTTCGGGATAAACCTACGTAAAAAGTTTTCTTTCCCTTGCAAACTCTGGAGTTGGTGAAGACAAGAAGGAGGAGCTAAATTGATGATAGCCTCAACCTTCGAAGGATTGACACAAATGCCATCTTTCAAAATGAAAAATCCAAGTAATCGTCCTCATTGTACACAAAAAACACATTTGTGTGGATTCAAATGAATTTTGTATTGCCTACATCTCATGAAGGTAGCTCATAAGTGTATAGGATGATCTTCTCTGTGTAAAGAATGGGCAGGTAATTCGTCCAGATAAGGTTGTACAATATGTTTGATATCATGAAAAGAATAATACATAGCTTTTTGAAAATTTTCACCAGCATTTTTTAGTCCAAAAGGTAACTTTCGATAAGAAAATGTGCCCCAAGGACATATAAACATTTCTTTTGGTTGATCAATAGGGAGTATGTTGATTTGATTGTAGCCAAAAAAATCATCCATAAATGAGAATATTTCATTTTCGACATAATCATCAACAATTTGGTCGATATAGGGCATAGGATAGTTGTCTTTTGGACATGCCTTGTTAATGTCCCGATAATCATCACATACTCTTATAGTCCTTTTTTTCTTCATAACGAGAACTATGTTAGATACCCAATCTATTAAAGGAATTGGATAAATAAAATACTGTTTGTAATATCTTCTCAAATTCAGCTTTGATTGCTGCAACTTTCTGCGGATGTATTGGACGTAATATTTGTCTAATAGGCTTAGAATCTAGGTGTGTCTTAATTTCATGGATTACAATCTTAGGATTGATTCTTGACATCTCTTGGTAAGACCAGGAAAAAATGTCTCAGAATTATTGACATAGGGCTTTATAAGTGTTAATTTGTTTTGTCGAACAAGAAGCACCTATATGAATGTTTTCAATAATTCCAGGTTTAGCTGATATGTCAATAGCAATTGTCGTAGAAATATTTCCCAAATTTGTCTCTGAATTTGAATGTGTAATTGATGTGGGATTCTGTGGTTCCTTGACATAATAAATCGTAAAAATAGATGAAAAATCATTTTCAAGCTTATCAAGATCAGGTAAAAATGAAGATCTATGATGTAGATCATTCTAGGGTAATTAATCTGATGACAAAATTCCTCGAATACTTTCATCAGTTTCAAATACATGTTGAAAGGGATCTGAAAATGGTGTTAAGGCCGAGCTTGATAGAGAAGATGATTCTTCGTTGATCACATTCATTTGATCAGGAATAGTTGAAGGGGTTTCAGAATACGATTTTACTACTACATATGCCATTTTAAAAGGACTCAAAGGCATCTCGTTGTTGAAAGAGTCCAAATCTGATTCTGAAGTCACAACCCATGTGTCATCAAATGGTATAATGCTTGATGATATCATATTAATGTTGAAAATTGTTTGCGGTACGTTGGGTGGAGGTATAGCTAAATTTCCCATGAGAGAAGAATAATTCATTAATCCTACACCAACATCTTCATATGGGTAACCGATTTTCTGACATGCTAGATGTTATCCATAGAAGTAGGGTCTGATGAAAAGTATGACAACTGATCGATTTTCACAATATTTCCTTTATGAGGAAACATGATTACCCAAAAAACTGATGAAACTACAATAGTCATGGAATAATACCAACTACGACCCAAAAGAAGGTTTTAGTCAAGAGGGGCATCAACAACTTCCACCTCTAGATTAACGGTTTTTCCTTCTACTTCTATAAGTAGATACTGGAGTTTTCTATATGGATGAAACCCTCTTCCATCAAAGGCTTTAAGGATAGTCAATGATTGGTTGAGTGTTGGAGAACCAAGATTTTTCCAAAAATTTAATGACATTATACATGTATATTCCCCCTCATCAATTATAGTACGAAAAAATCATCTTTTTTTTACTAATACCGGAATCTGAAAAGCCATCTTATGAGGGAGTCTAGGTACAAAATTTTCAAGGTCAAAGACCATGAGGTTCAAATCTTGAGGATCAATAGCTCCGATAGTTGATAATAGTAATTTCGTTTGTGTCGGACATGATTGTAGCACTTCAAAGGCCGACATTGCTGAAGGGGATATCACCAAATCTTCAACAATGAGAAGCTTTCGCATGTGGATTGAAAGCTTAATTTCAAAGTACACCTTTAGCAGGCAGTTTAATCACTAGATCAGGATTAGGTTTTTTTATTTGAAGTGGTTTGGAAACTAAAGGAGGTATGGCTGTTGTTTGACTACAATTTTCAGTCTCTTTACCCATTACAGTATTCTTAGTTCCATAGTCTTGAGATCGTGTCGTAACCATGACCTGAGACATCATTAAATTATTTGACGATGAATTAGAAGAAGATCCTATCATTTTACTATCTTGAGTGGGAAAAGGATCCTTCAAGACAACAGGTGTGGGTGAACCTTTGACAAATTTGGATACCTCGAAACGATGTGGAAACTCTTTAGTATAGTGATCCTCGTCACAGATAAGACAAGGATAGTGAGGTTTCCTCTTTTCATTAGTTGGTTTTTTTTTTATTTTTCTTTAGGAGATGTATTTTTTTTATTTTTATTCTTTCCTTTATTCTTATTTCCGATTTTAGCTTTATTCATGGATGAATCTACAACATGAATGTCAGAAGAAGTTTCAAGGGAAGAATCTCCTTTAGGTGAATCTGGTAAAGTTATTATGGGAGAAGTAGGTTTGGATGACTTCTTCTTACTCTTGTTAGCACTAGCTGTACCAATTACACTGACTGTAGAATGAGAACCAGAAGGAGTTGCAGTTATTTAACCTGGGTGTGGCAAGTTAGGAATTTTTTCGTATAAAGTACCAGACTGTGTGTATACAAGGTCTAAGTGTTGTGCTTGAGCTATGACCTGTTCTTCTGTAACAACACCTCCCTTAGCTACATCTTCAGTGATCTTTGGAAGTAATGATTTGATGAACCATTCTACTAAGATTTGATCTGGAATGAAAACTTTCACTAAACGTTGTCTACGTCTCCATTCATGTATGTGTTAGAAATGTATATATTATGGAGCAATGCAACACATAAAATATGTGAAAAATACAAGCACACAAAACACATAAAACTAGAGACACAGATATATGTGGTTCACCCAGTTTGGGCTACATCCACCCCAAACAACCAGTCCTTCCTTTCTATTATCTAACAAAAATTGAAGAGACAAAACCTACAACAGATCCGCTGTAATATCCTATTCTCTCTCACAGTCTCCCTATCCGTTTCTTGCTCTGAGAATACACACATAATACACAAACTCAATACAATACCCTCATATATACAAGGGGGTTTCCTTCTAGGGCAAAAAACCCTAAACTAAACATAACTTCTACCATCAAATCATCTGCCTATGAACGGCCTAGATTGACTAGAAATTACTATACTTTTACAAGGCAATTTTGCGTCTGTTTTTAGCTTCGGTGGCGCTGCCCCCGAAACCCCCCGCCAGGGGGGGCTCCGAAAAGCACTACCGCCCCCCCTGGACCCCCCATGGCAGCGATTAATTATGGGCGGTGTTGCCGCCCCTTTTAAGGTACAGGGTTCCAATGCTGTGATACAAAGTAAACAAGATAATCAGGCTCCACAACCAACAATCTCCCACTTGGAGACTGAATGTAGCAACTCCACCGCTGCTTCATTTGCTAGACAATGACTCCTCTTTGGACCTGGTTGTTCCTCATCTTCATCATCATCCTTGAAGACCAATTGAAACTGAGCACATTCTCAGTTTCTCCCTGATTACAACTTTTGTTAGCATATCTGCAGGATTATGGCTAGTGTGTATCTTTTCCAGCTTCAACTCTCCATCTTCCAATATTGACCGTATGAAATGGTACTTGAGATGTATGTGTTTAGTCCTGGAATGAAATGCTGATTTCTTTGCAAGATGAATAGCACTTTGGCTATCACTGTATAGTGTGCCCATATCATGCTTCTTACCCAATTCATCCATAAACCTTTGTAACCAAATCATTTCTTTACTAGCCTCCGTAGCAGCAACATACTCGGCTTCTGTTGTTGAAAGTGCAACAACACTTTGGATTTTTGAAACCCAACTGACAGTTGTTCCACCTACAGTAAATACATATCCTGTAGTTCTCCTCCTTTTATCTCTATCACCTGCCATATCTACATCTACATATCCCTGTAGAGCAATGTTTGAACCACCAAAGCATAATGTTTGATTTGTGGTACCTCTCAAATATCTGAGAATCCATTTTACTGCCATCCAATGTTTTTTTCCTGGATTATTCATGTACCTGCTTACAACTCCCACTGCATGTGCAATATCAGGCCTTGTGCAGACCATTGCATACATTAAGCTTCCAACTGCTGATGCATATGGAACTTTAGACATATAATCCATGTCTTCTTGGGTCTTTGGGTACATCTCCTTACTAAGTTTGAAATGGCTAGCAAAAGGTGTACTAACTGGTTTTTCATTCTGCATATTAAATCTTTTCAACACCTTTTCTATGTACTCATTCTGAGATAGTGTTAATTTGCGATTTTTCCTGTCTCTAGTTATCCTCATACCAAGGATTTGTTTTGCAGCTCCCAAATCCTTCATTGCAAATGAATTTTCCAATTTTCTTTTGAGCACATTTATTTCCTGCATGTTAGACCCTGCAACAAGCATGTCATCTACATACAATAAAAATATAATATAGCTACCATCATTTTGCCTTTTCAGATAAACAAAATGAGCAGAGTGACATCTAGTATAACCTTGTTCAGACATAAACTTGTCAAATTTTAGATACCACTGCCTTGGAGCCCGTTTTAAGCCATACAAGCTCTTCTTTAGCCTGCACACTAATTTTTTTTTCCCTTTGACCTCATATCCTTCTGGTTGCTCCATATAGATCTCTTCCTCCAGATCTCCATGGAGAAATGTTGTCTTTACATCTAACTGTTCAAGATGTAAATCTTCTGCTGCTACAAGACTTAAAATAGTTCTAATTGAAGTCATTTTAACAACAGGAGAAAATATTTCATCAAAATCAATACCTTTCTTCAGTGCAAACCCCTTCACCACAAGTCTAGCTTTGTGCCTTTGTTTTCCTCCATCTTCTTCCTTCAGCCTGTAAACCCATTTATTCTGCAATGCAGTTTTACCTGTAGGCAACCTGACTAAGTCCCAAGTCTGGTTATGCATTAAGGAGTCCATCTCTTCTTCCATGGCTAGCTCCCACTTCTTCCTGCTTTCAACTTGCATTGCTTCTTCATAACATTCGGGTTCACTAGAATCAGTCAACAATAAATAATATAATGAAGGAGAGTATCGTTCAGGGGGTCTACTTATCTTGGTAGATCTTCTAACACCACTTTCAGGTGTTTGAGGTGCCTGTTGCTGTTGTGGTGGTTGCTGCTGTTGTGGTTGTTGATTATTATTATTTTCAGGCACCTTTACTTTTTCAGTTATCTCATCAAGAACTGTGTATTCCTTGCTTTCTTTTTCCTGTTTCTTTTCTTGCAACTAAATCTTATACAAGACCTTTTCATTGAATATTACATCTCTTCTCCTAATGATTTTGTGATTTTCATAATCATGTAAGCAATATCCAAAATCATTAACACCATATCCAATAAAGGTACATTTCTTTGATTTTGCCTCAAGCTTTGTTCTATTTTCTTTATTAATATGGACAAAGGCCTCACAGCCAAAAGGCTTTAAAAAGGAATAGTTTACCCTTTTACCTGTCCATGCCTCCTTTGGAATACCACCATCTAAGGAACTTGAAGGCCCTATTTTTATTATATAAACAGTAGTATCTATAGCATCTGCCCAAAATTGTAAAGGCAATCATGCATGCAATCTCATGCACCTTGCACGCTCCATGATTATTCTGTTCATTCTTTCTGACACACCATTTTCTTGTGGTGTTCTTGGAACTGTCTTCTCTCTGAGAATTCCATGCTCTGAACAGTACCTATCAAACTCTTTGCTGCAATATTCACCTCCATTCTCTGATCTGAGACACTTCAACTTCTTTCTTGTCTCAATCTCAACCAAATCTTTCCATTTCTTGAAAGTATCAAATACATCAGATTTATTTTGAATATAATAAATCCATGTTTTTCTAGTTGCATCATCAATAAAAGTAACATAATAACGAGAGCCACCAAGAGATGATACCTGAGCAGGTCCCCATACATCTGTATGCACAA
Organism: Pinus albicaulis; assembly: GCA_034641835.2. NCBI lineage: Eukaryota > Viridiplantae > Streptophyta > Pinopsida > Pinales > Pinaceae > Pinus > Pinus albicaulis. The sequence goes on from JAXQQM020060351.1 coordinate 354,345, forward strand.
GCTCCAATTTTTCGCTCTTCTTTTCTTCCCCAACTCTGAGAAATCTGACTCTCTTTTTTTTTCCATAAATGCGATTTTCACATAAATCCAAAGCAACATTCTTCAAAGCTGGCAACAAATTTCTTGAGTGAAGAATCTTCATTCCCTTCTCACTCATGTGTCCGAGCCTATGATGCCATAATCCTGCATCTGCTCCTTTGGAAGTTAAAGCATTAACAGAGTTAGAAATACCATTGCATAAATACAATGTACCAACCTTTTCACCTTTTGCTATTACCAGCACTCCTTTGGTGACCTTCCAAGTTTTATCTGTGAAAGTTGTCACACAACCTTCACTGCCTAACTGCCCTGTTGAAATCATATTTTTCTTTAGATTGGAACATGCCTTACCTCCTTTAGTAGCCATTGGTTTCCATTCTGTTGTTTTACAAGAACTTTACCCATTCCAAAAATTTTACAGGGTTTATCATCACCCAAACGAACTTGTCCAAAATCTCCTTAAACATAGTCATGAAAATATTTCTTATCAGGTGTGGCATGGAATGAAGCCCCTGAATCTACAACCCAAGAATCAGTAACATTTTCGAAAGAAAGAATCAAAGTGTCTTGTAACACATCACCTGTCACATTTGCTTCATGATTGTTTTCTTGTTGTGCATCTCCTTCTTTTCCCTTCCAATATCTACAATATTTCTTTAGGTGTCCTCTCTTTCCGCATTTCCAGCACACTATCCCCGATATGGACTTGGATCTGCCTTTCCTTGATTTACTGTGATAACCCAAGCTCTTTCCTCTTTCCATTCTTCTTCCCCTAGACTCTGCACTCAAAGCATTACCCGATGTCTCACCAGAGCTTTTCCGTCGCATTTCCTCGCTAAGGATAGCACCGACAACATCATCAAACTTTAAAGTACTAGATCCAGAGACAGAGTTACTAATGGCCATAACTAAACCATTCCAGCTTTCTATAAATGAGCACAGAAATAAAAGAGCCCTAACTTCATCATCAAAGTTTACCCCTACAGAACTTAACTGACTGGTAAGTGTATTAAAATCATTTAAATGGTCTGCAACAAATCCATCTTCCGACATCTTCATATTAAATAATCGTTTCATAAGAAATACCTTGTTGAGGCTGAGGTTTTTTCATATAGTTTCGCCAACGTCTGCATCAAACCCTTTGTTGTTGTTTCCTTCAAAATATTGAAGGCGACTGACGCTGCAAGGCACAATCGTACTGTTCCAAGTGCCTTTCTATCGAGAATGTTCCATTCCACGTCTGGCATGGCCACCAGCTTCTTTGTTTTTCCGCTCAATGGTAGGTACAGATATTTCTGATACAAATAATTTTCCATCTGCATCTTCCAGATGGCCTTTAAATTTCTCAACCCTAAATTTACCATCTTCCGCCATTGCTCCCACTCAAACCAGGAACCCTTCTTTCCTGCAAGTTTATCAGCCAAATAGACCTTCGGCTCTAATACCAGTTGTTAGAAAAGTATATATTGTGGAGCAATGCAGCACATAAAATATGCGAAAAATACAAGCACACAAAACACATAAAACCAGAGAGACACAGATATACGTAGTTCACCCAGTTTGGGCTACGTCCACCCCGAACAACCAGTCCTTCCTTTCTATTATCCAGCAAAAATTGAAGAGACAAAACCTACAACAGATCCACTGTAATATCCTCTATTCTCTCTCACAGTCTCCCTATCTGTTTCTCGCTCTGAGAATACACACATAATACATAGTCGCAATACAATACCCTCATATATACAGGGGGGTTTCCTTCTAGAGCAAAAAACCCTAAACTAAACATAACTTCTACCGTCAGATCATCGGCCTATGAACGGCCCAGATTGACTAGAAATTACTATACTTTTACAAGGAAATTTTATGTCTGTTTTTAGCTTTGGTGGCACCGCCCCCCCCCGGACCCCCCACGACAACGATTAATTACGGGCGGCGTTGCCGCCCCTTTTAAGGTACAGGGGTCCAATGCTGTGATACAAAGTAAACAAGATAATCAGGCTCCACACCCAACAGTATGTGATCTGAAATGTATGTAGACATACTCTGTTTTAATGAAGTTAAGGGTTTCGTGCCATTGTCGTAACGAACTGGCAATTGAAAGTGAGTTAAGAAAGTTGTTTCTAACGCGTTGAAATTATTGAAAGAGACACGTGGTAGTTCAATATACCACTTTGTAGCTAAGCCTATCAATGTTATTTGAAACAATCTTAATCGAATGGAATCATTGATTAAAGAGTTGGATGTGCACCAAAGATGATAATTCATCACATGGTTTGAGGGGTATTCTCCTGATTTTCCTTCAAACTTAGGTATTTCACTGGGAAAATTATTTGGCATTGGCAGCCAAAATGAAATATAATAAATCGGATCGTTCATGAGGTGCGACAAATCTAGCAAGTCCAAAGTTACAGTGAATGGTAACCGACGGTTAGGGTCCTGTTGAGAAAACTAATAACCTTGAGGTATGATACCAGTACCCGGAGGAGGATATCCAGGGTAGCCTGGAATAGCCTGTGTGGTTGGGATTGGAATACCTCTGGGGTATCCAGGATTAGCCATACCAAAATGAGGTTGAGCTGGTATCTAATACTTATAACTAGGGTATGGTTGACTTTTGTAGACTGGATTTTTCCTACGGGTCCATATTGAAATTGCCCTTGATACGGTTGATTAACAAACTAACCTGTATAAGGTTGGCTTGTTAGAATTGTAGCTGTAACATGTTGTCCCATAGAGGTTTGAATGGTAGACTGAACCACAGGTCCAGGTTGATGAGTAGTGACTTGGAGGATTTCTTGTGATACAATTGATGTCATCGTTTGAGGGGTTGTAGCAATAGGGACTTGGGAAACTCTAGGGATAGGTTTAATTATTTTTGTAACAAAATTTTGCACAACAGTTTGGACACGAGTTCTTGGCGTACTTGAACCAACTTGTTGACTACTAGGTACAAATACTTTAGGTTCAATTTGAAGTGTAGGTTGGGTAGGTTGTTGGACTTGGGTATTACCAAATTGACCAGTTGGCTGACCAAGTTGATTATAAGTTACTTGCACAGTAGGTTGAAAATTTTGTTGGTTCAACAATGGGTTCCACATGGTGTTAACTCTGGCATAAGGAGCTCCCATTAAAGGTTGTAGTGTGTAAGGTTGACCATAAACAGGTTGAGGTATTGGAACGTAAGTTTGATAATTTGTCGGATAATTTCCAGTAAAAGTTTGACCTCCTTGAAAGGATTGTTGCTCTTGATAAAATTTCTGCCCCAAATGAGGCTGCTATCCTTGAATAGGCTGTGGACTTGGCATAGTGTACTACCCTTGAAGAGGCTGTGGCCCTGGCATAGGGTACTACCCTTGAAGCAGTTGTGGCCCTGGTATAGGGTACTTCCATTGAAGAGGTTTTCCTTGAGGAGTATACTGCCCCCCAGGCTCTAAATTTCTACCTTGAGGGTCGGGTAAAGGAATATTTCCAGACATCATATAGACCTATTCCATTGTCAAATTTTCGGTGTCAGATTCATTGAGACCAGTTGATTGTGTAATTTTTTCAGAAGATGGAGATGCTCCTGAGAAAGTACCAAAAAGCGACTGGTATCCAGTAGGAACTGATGGACCACCATATAAAAAAGTTTCTAGCGGTGAAGAAAACATGGATGACTCACCAGACATGTTTAATGAATGCATGTAACTACCTCTAGGTATGGAGTAAAAAGGAATACGAAGTGGTGAATAAATGAGACAAGAATTATGTAGAAATTTGTTTAACTGAGAATACCAAGGGTCTAGTTTAAAAGGGTTGTAATGGTAAGTCGATTCACTATTCCTTAGATCTAAAGATTCTTGACGCGAAGGAAGTACAATCTCTTCTTCTGTGTCAGTAATCTGTTCGATGCTAATCAGGCCCAGAGGAAGGTTCTTAGTGATGCGAAACTTCACTCGAGGTGAACGAGGATGACCAATGGTTCGAGATATGAACTCCAAAGTTGACTCAGATGAAGTATATTTAGTTTCAGGTTCAGATATCCCAGGTTCAATAAGTTTACTATCTGAGAATTCACTGGTTGTAGAATCAATTGTGATTAATTCCGAAATTTCTGGTTATGCTTCTGTCTGAGGTTGATTTACTTCATAATCGGGATGTATAATTACTGATGTTTCTTCGTGTTCCGTAGATCTGGTTCCTGATTGTTGACCTCTTTCAGATTTAAGATTTTCTAATTGACTTGGTGTATACTTAGGGGGTTTCCCCTGCATTCTACGAGAGTGTCTTGGTAATTCAACCACGGTTAATGTTTAACACACGAATTCAAAAAATGTTTCAAAAAAATAGACCTAAGGCCACTAAAAAAACAAACGATTTGAACACACGCCTACAAAATATAATATACAAACCACACACAAACAGTATGCTTCCACACTAAAAACACTAGTTGGTGATGAAATCCAACGTCATAGAATTTTAATGTGGAAAACTTGGCAGTTGGAACAGTTACCTCGACAACCTGCTTACTCAAATAGTACAGTGCAAGTCCCTCCACTTATGCCATCTCGAAGTGAAGAGTACCCTCCGGAAAGTCCAAGTGATTCTAGCCGACATCTGCTTTAGGTACAGTGGGACCTTCCCTCCACTGTCACCTTGGGAAAAATCCTGAAGATTATGGTCACTAAGGTCACCAACGAAAAAAAATGCACCTGGGGGAACAGTCTATGATCTGATATATACACAAGGGCAGAGTATCAAGCTCAATCCCCTTGGAGGCTCCTTGACATGGTAAATCTGAGGTTTTCCGTCAAGTGACCCCAGGCTCCTCGAAAATGGATAATCTGAGGTTTACCATTTGTATTACGTGCACATCTTCTATCATTGCCAATGAGATAGGTATGATTACCTCACTGGGTTCGACATGATCTCGTGCTTGACTCTTTTAAGAATAGCTTTCCAGAGTAAAAATTAAATAATTGGATTTTCCTACCGCAAGATTCTACTTGTTTGTTTAAACTATTTTGGAAATTTTATTAGAACCTATTCCAAAACACTAGCCTAGGCTATGTTGGTGGAATGAGCCCTAAAAAATGTAAAATATATATATTGATTTTAATTAAGCGTTGTATTAATTTGGTTGTTGCTTAACACAAAGGATATGGAGTTGAAAATTTGATGATGTTTGTGACCCGACTCAAAATAATCTAAATGCATCTATATGAGAAGTGTAACTCTTTCTTTTCAATAAATCTTATTTAAGAGAAAGTTGAGAGATTTTATCAATTTCAAAAACACAAACTCTTTCATTCATAAACAAAATCCTTTTTGAAAAGATGACGATTTCATGAAGAACTTAATTTTCAAGAATTATCAATTTCCCTTTTGAAATAAAATTCCTTGAGTCAATCAAATCAAAAACTACAAATCAACAAATAATCAATCCCTAAAAGAAAACAATCTCTAAAAGCATAAATTTCAAAATAAAAACAAAATTATAATTATGAAGTCTATCTAGAATGTTTGAGGATGATTTCTCCTAGTTTGTGATCAGACTAAGAAAAACTCCACTTATCCCAACAGAAATGAAAACATCCAAAATTTCTTTGGTGTTAAATCAGGCTTTAGTAAGCTAGAAGCTCTTCTAGGTTTGCAAATGAAAAGTGAACAAGTTTTCATAAAAGTAAGGTTTGCAATGATCCTAATGGCTCAAAAAAGACAGAATCATAATACCAGTAAGCTGTGGTAAATTAAAGTATCTTTCGCATAGAGTAGCAATAAACTAGGGCAAACACTCACTTATAAAATTTCTCAAAAGAAGTTCTCACATAAGATTTGAAAACTATGATAGATCAGGGCAAACAAAAAGAATCAGGTTATCTATCTCTAAAAAAGAGAAATTTAAAATTTTCAAAAATTTCCAGGGGGTGCGCAGCTTACAGTGGAATACAGTGTGCATGCACACTGAATTGAACAAAAAGTTGTGTAGGTTGCCGCACTGTTTTCTGACAAAAACCGCGTAGGCAAGGAAAAAATTGGGAAAAATAAATAATAAGCTTTATTTTTAAGGGATTCTTTGTTGGGTGTGGAGCTTGATTATCTTCTTTATTTTGTATCACAGCGTTGGACCCATGTTCTTAACGGGGCAGCAACACCGCCCGTAATTAAACACTGCCTGGGGGGGTCTTGTTTAAGTTAGGGTTTTTTTCCCTAGAAGGCAACCCCTCGTTTGTATGAGGGTATTGTATTGCGGCTATGTATTTTATGTGTATTCTCAGAATGAGAAACAGATAGGGGGAATTTGAGAGAGAACATAGGATATTACAACGGATCTACTATAGGTTGTGTCTCTTCATTTTCTTGGATAATATAAAGGAAAGACTGGTTGTTCGGGGTGGACTTAGCCCAAATTGGGTGAACCACGTATATCTGTGTCTCTCTTGTTTTATATTTTTTCTGTGTTTTTGTTTCCGCATATTTTATGTGTTGCATTTCTCTATAAAATATATTTTTTCTAACATTCTTAAAATTTATCTACCCAACCAGAATCAGAGAAGTCAAAAACAGAAAACCTAAAATTCAAACTGAATACAAACAAATAAAACTAATCTTTGTATCCCCAGTACGGTCACCATTTTGTTACATGGATTAATCCCTGTTGTGGACAAGAGAAATCTCCCAAGTACTCAGCGAGTAACTTGAAACATAGATCCATTTGAAAACCTTTTTCTCTAGATTAACTGCTTTTCGAGATTATTATAGTAAATTAGAGAGGACATGCCTCTACCTTGAAATCCAAACGTTTGATGCAGCCTTTTGTCCCATCGCTTCAAAGTAGTTTTTCCAATGAGTAGAACCTGTAATCAAAGACAAGACAAAGAATCAAAGCATCTGCAACATATAATAATCAGAAAATGCTAATCCAACTTAGTGATCAAGGAGTCTAAGTATTGACATTATTCCAATAAGCATAGAAACAAATCAATGAGAAAAAGAGATCCATATGTATTATCTTGAATAAAAAGAGTAATCTTACAACATGATGCGTTAATGTTGTACAGATTTCTCCTGGGGTCCTAAACAATCATTCTCCTTCAGTATAATAAGCCTTCTTCTTTGAATACCAGCATGGAGTTATAGACACAAGGGTGTGATCATTCTCATGCCAACAACAACTCACTAGTGTAGAAAGTATGTACTCTTACGAACTCTCTTCAACTTAGAAACTATATAAGTCAGTTTCTATCATTCACAATCTATATGTGTCTACCCTTCAACCTAAAACTTGAGCTCAATTTATAGAGAAATGGAGGTAGTTTCAGTTCCATGAAGAGGGGGATGGATTCCTCTCATGAAGGGATTTGAGCTCCATGGACCAATGGATAAGTTCCATGAGTGGAGGGATAAACCTCGAACTGATCACGACTCTAGAAGCTTCCAGTTGGGAGAATATTGGACTAACTAGGCTTCTAGAATTTACTTTTTTCTTTTATTTTCTTTTCACGGGGGTGTGCAGGTAATAGTGGAAAAAAGTGCGGGAGTTGCCGCAGTTTATGGACAAAACAACAACGCATGCACAAGGAAAGGCTAGAAAAACCGCGCAGGTATACTTTTAAGGGTTTTATAGAGCTTTTCTCCAATTCCAAGACTTTATTAAGGAACATAAGTGTTTTTTAACTCTAAGGGAACATGATATGTGGTGATAGACCCATATGAACAGTAAAATGTCATGGTGAAAAAATGACGTGTAACACTACATGGGCCCAAATGCAACAAACCTTCAATAGAAAATATGGGGACTATTGTAGGTCCAAAGAAACCAAGGAATAAATATTTAGGATGACTGTTGGACCTTACAAATCCCTAGAGGACTATGAGGAGAGGTTTCAACTCAATTATAGGAAGGCCAATTGTACCCTTGATCCTAAGTCACTCAACCTAGTTCTTCTCCAAGGGATTAGAGAGAAAGTGTTGGAAACCCTCAACATGTTGTCTGGAGGAGATATCTATCAATTACCCTATGATGAAATAAAAAATGTGTTCAAAAATCACTCTATGGATGCGAAGAAAAAGGGTAGGGCTAGTCAAGGCTTGGTCAATTCCTCTTCCTCCACAACATCCATCAAGAATGAGATAAGGAACATGTTGGAGGATTTCAAGAGTGAAATGTTGTGTACCTTTGCATTGCAAATGAATACTGTGAAAATCAAGAGAAAGCAAGAGGAAGCAGAGAGGGCTCTAACAATTTCAGCCCTAGATGTACTAAAAGACATCCAAGGAATGAATTCCCATTGAATTTCATTGAAGTCTGCCTATTTTATGAAGAAATCCATGCAACAAAAAAATGCCCCTCTTTTCCATGCATAAAATTTGTATACCAAGGAGCAAAAGGTGGGTTAGAGAAAATTTGTTGCATTAATAAATGGAGGCCTCTAGGACCTCTACCATACCAAAATGGCATGTAAGGTGCACATTATTATTATTAAAATCCAAATCAGAATTCACCTTCCCAACCTTTGTTCCCTACCACTCATCCATCATGGTCCAGACCTCCTTCTTGGCACTCCTATCAACCATCATTTTCATCCATATCCTCCTCCATCCTCTCAATGGGGTAACCCATAAAAAGGGTGGAGGCCTCAAGTCAACCAACCTCCTACGTTACTACCTCCACTCTAGCCTCAACGACAACTCACTCATCCTACTCCACCTAAGTAACCTCAAATGCCCAATCAACCTAATCTGAATTCGAACAAGCAAGCATAGTAGGTCTACAATGGAGAGATATCTTATCCTTCTTATGCTATGTAAATTCAGGAGATCAACCTTTGGTCTAAGAGAGTGCTCCCAGATAATCACCCACCTTCTCTACCTAAATATATTGATTAAGAGAGGGAGGGGAGTCCTCCTCAAGACCCACCTCCCTTTCCTAAAAGGTTGATCCAACCTATTCAACACACCCCAAAAGAGATTGAAATTTTGGGAGAATTGAAGAATTTGTGTGTTAATATACCCCTTCTCTGTGCTATCAATAATGTCCCCATATATAATAAGCTTATCAAATAAAAAATATTTCAAAAAACCTAGGAGAAGAAAGAGCGATACCCCCACCATCAATATTTTTTGGAAAATAGCTTATCTGATGTTGGGAAGGGTGATCTTCTCAAAATACCTAGACCCTGGAGGCCCAATAGTGGATGTGCACATTGCAAAAATTATAGTTCCTAATACCCTGATTGATCTTGGGGTCGCAATCAACGCGATGACTAAGGATACCATGCTAAAGCTAAATCTACAAGGGGATTTGAGGAAGGCTACCACAATGCTGCAACTTATATACATATCCACAATAGCTCATGAGGGAATTGTTGAAGAGGTTATGGTCTCCATTGAACCTTGGGAGATCCTACTGATTTCCTGGTTCTCTAGCCCAAAACCAAGTTTAATGGATATCCTCTTATCTCAAGAAGACCTTGGTTGTCCACTGTTGATGCCTACATTATTTTTATGGCTATGAACATGACTATTAAAAATGGACCTTTATCAAAAAAATTGGTATTGTATCCTCTTGAACAACCTTCTATTGAACATGAATTTCCCTTGTGGTTAGAATATGAGGAAGAGGATGAATTATATAACACAACCCCCTACCCGATATGCACTCTAGATATTGTTATATAAGGGGGGAAACGTGATGAAGATGACCTCATTGACCATATCCTTCAAATCCAACCTCCCACTGGCATACCAATTGATGAATTGTTGAAATAATCTGGGAGTAATGCTAGGAATAAATTATGCTCGGTTGACTCAAGCCCTAAAAATTTCAATATTGTAGAGTTTGGCCCATCCATAAATTTAAATATCAACTCCTCTCTCTTGACCAAACAAGAAGAATAATTGTGAAATATACTGAGGGAACGCTTAGATTTTTTTTCTTGGGATTATAAGGAAATGAAAGGGGTGCATCCCTCAGTTTGTACTCATCATATTTACATCAAGGAGGGATGAAAACCTGTGCACCAACCTCAAGGGAGGATTAACCTAACCCTTAAGAACATCGTGAAGGAAGAATTGAAATTTTTTCTGGATGCAAGGTCCATATACCCCATATCAGATAGTGAGTGGGTGTCATATCTCATTGAGCCCTGAGAAGTGTGAATTCTTTATGAATTCAGGGAACATCCTTGGCCATTCCATATCCAAGGAAGGGATAAAACTAGACCCAAACAAGATTTCCATCATCAAAAGGGACCCTAACCCTCAAAAGAAAAGAGATAATAGGAGTTTCTTGGGATTAGTTGTGTATTATATAAGCCTCACCAAATACTTTAGTAAAGTGTATTCACTTTTGTTTGAAATACTGGCCAAGGATTCATTTTTTTTTTGGACAAGAAACTGTCTAAAGGCCCTTGAAGTATTGAAAGAAAATTTGACCACTACACCCATCCTTAGGGGTCCCAACTAGGAATTTCCCTTCCATATCCATACTAATGCCTCAAAAAAATCTATGTGGGCAACCTTGGGACAAGTAGAGGATAAAATGCCTTATGATATCTATTTCATTATTTAGAATATGTCTAAAGTCGAGTTGAATTACACTTTCACTTAAAAATAACTCTTCGTTGTGGTACATTATTTGAACAAATTTAGATACTATATCACTAGATATCAAACTTTTGTTCATACCGATCATGCAACCATTAAATATTTGATGAACAATATTTATGTGAAAGTTAGGATAATTATATGGTTGTATGATTGTTATAATAGTTTGATTTGATTATTATTGAAAAACCAGGGAAATCAAATGTGGTTGCATATTTCTTGTCCAAACTAACCCTGCATATATGTAATGGGGAGATCGTGGATGATCAACTTCTAGATGAACACCTCTTTTCCATCTATGTACTTTCTCCTTGGTTTGTTGACATATCCAAATATTTAGTTGTTGGGACGTACCCTCCTAATCTATCATCCTAAGAGAAACTCAATATTGTAAGGCAAAGTTCTCCTTTCACTTGGATTGGGGGCAATATTTTCAGATTGGGACTAGATCCGATCTTGAGGAGATGTGTAAGGGTAGAAGAAGTCTTTGAATTCCTATCAGCATGTCATTATGCACCTTTTTGGGGTTATTTTGCTGCTAAGAGGAAAGCCTTTAAAGTTTTAGAGGTTGGTTACTATTGACCCACCTTACATCAAGCTATAAGGAGATACACCACCAGATGTGATCAATGCCAAAGGATGGGAAAACCCACACCTAAGGTTGAGAGTCCCCTACAACCTCAAGTTTCCCTAGATCCATTTGAAAAGTGGGGCATAGATTTCATTCGGCCCATTGATCTACCATAAAGACAGAAGAGATACATCATTGTGTGCATTGATTACTTGACATAGTGGGTTGAAACAAAGGCTATAAAAGAAATAACTAAGTAGAAAGTGGTTGATTTTTTAAGAGAAAACATCTTCTACAAATTTTGGTATCCAAGGGGGTAGTCACAGATCAAGGAGCATAATTCACATAAAATATGATTGAGGATCTCATGAGGAAACACCATATCAAACACAAGACATACATTGCCTATCACAATCAAGAAAATGGGCAAGTAGAGGTCACAAATAGATCATTGGAGAGCATCCTCACTAAGGATGTTAGCAGCAAAAGGAAATATTAGGCGGACAAACTAGTGGAGGCCACTTGGGACTATAACACCACTTGGAAAACCACCACTGGGTTCACTTCGTATGATTTTGTTTATGAGAAGAAAGTTTTTCTTTTTATTGAGTTTGAATTGAACAATTTGAGAATGGCATCTCAGTTGGACTTAGACTTCACTACATCAAAACAAAAAAGGCTACTCTGGCTTAATAGCTTAGATTATTTTAGGATGCAAGATCTCCTACACACTGAAGTCATAAAATTGCAGAGAAAGGTATGACATGAAAATCATATAAGGAAAAATACTTTTCAAGGAGATAGGGGCCTGTTGTATAATTCTAGGTTCAAATATTTCAAAGGAAATCTAATGACAAGATGGTTGGGTCCATATCTAGTAGAAAAATGTCAATAAAATGGATCTGTCTAGTTCAAAACCATTGATGAGGAAGGGATTCCACTACATGTAAATGGTTATAGGTTGAAGCTATATAGAATACCTTTGTCTAAGGAAGGATTCATCGGTTCATTCATCAGATAATTAAATGTGATTGGGAGTTTCATAGTTTCCATTCCACAACATTCCTAAAATTTTAGAAAAAATAAAAAATAAAAAGAAGGCTTGGATGAAAACCTCTATGAATCATTTGAGGGCAACGCCAAGGTTGAAAACCTCTCTAATTCAACCTAGGAGGAAAAAAAAAGATCCCTAGGTGAAAATCTCCTGTCACTAGGGTAGGCACGTAGGTTAAAAACCTCCACAGAGGTAACCTGCTTTCCTAAAAAAAAGTGAGAAAATAAAAACACAAGCTCACGCCCTTTATGCTAACATTTTTCTTCTTTTGTAGGATTGCATACAATTGGAATATTTTGGTGGATATAGGAAGAAACCTACAAGCTCTCATCCATCCTCCCATCCAGACACATCATCTCCATATTCTTCACTCATATAAACAACTCTCTCCACCCTCTAGTCAATCTTAAATTTGAATATCACCCCCTCGATGTGATGCTACAGGAGGAGCCTGTGCAACTACATGAGGGATATCCAATAGGAATAACAGCCCAAAAAGGCCATGATGCCTCTAGAAAATGATGAAGGGGCTCCTCCAGTGATTTAATCATCACCCATCCATCACTCATCCATTCCATTTCACGATGCCTTGCTCAAAATTTTCACTCTGTCCTCCCCTAAAAAAAAGAAGAGAGAATCAATTGTTCTCTATTTCTCCAATCTCCACACTACTTCCTCATGACTCCAACTTTGTCCACATGGTTTTTCATCATTTCCCTCAACCTCATCATGCAAAATGAAGGATAAAAGGAAGTATTGAAAGAATGTTAAGGGAAGAAACTCCTTTGGTAGCAACCCATGCAGTCACAAATAAATCTATGAGATTATTTTTTCCCACCAACAGGAAGCATGAGGTCACCATGTATGAAACCATGTAGGGACACATCACCATGAGGAAAGAATTCCACCAGCAACATCAACCTAGAAATCAAAGAGACACTTGCACACATAGAGTAAAATTATGAGTCAAGGTATAATAAAGTTTTGAAGATATGCACAAGGAAGAAGCCAAAGAGTCAACTCCCTCTGAGATGGTGATATTATGTGGCTCAACTCCAACATGCAACCATCTCCAGCAATCCAAACCAAAAGTATGCTCAGGTATGGCAACCCTTAATTCTTCCCTATGTATAAAATGACTAAAATTTGTAATGGTTGAGAAAGGAGTTTTAATAAGTTGGAGGTGGACAATAAACTTGGCGATTCTTGGATAGTAAACTTAAGTTGGTGTTAGTCACTCGTGCAATTCTGGGATGTCAAATAAAAGTGAGCCAGTGTCATGAATAGTGGGGTGATAATCACAAGGAGAGGGGAAATGATTGAAAAATGTGGGGACAACTGTTTGAAAGAGGAAATTCATGTAGATGCCATGTCACCACAATCCTCCAAGATTTCACCTCAAAAGAAAATATAATGTACTGAGCTTGACTCCTTTTTCACCATCACTCATACCAAAAAACGTTAGAGAGAGGACAAGTTATTGTATCGAACCACTTAGAGTTCCACAAAGGAGTTTCGAACCCTGTCTATGAGTGCTACAGGTGGGTCTGCAAGTTCTACAGGAGGGCAGAGAATCAACTACATAAGAAATTAAAGGGTGAAAAGGGAGCCACAATGGCTCAAAATTTTCTCAAAACCATCATACACATACAGAGTTATTTTAAAAAATTAAGTGACATCCCCCTCCTTGTTCTTACATCCAATTGCATGAAAATCTTGCTTGGAATTGGTAGCTTGTACAATCAATTAAGTAGTAGGAGGTATTTCTAAATATTTTTGTGGTTAGAAGCAAGAAAAAATAGTTTGTTGAATAGGAATTCTAGCATCATTTTCACTCACTGCTACCAAGGAATTGAACAAAAGGGAGCCGTCATACACCAAAATGATTAATCAACACCCTCTTGTAGTGAACATCTTCAGAAGACACTAATGGTTGGATTTGTTTGAGTTGTTGAAGGGGTATGATGATGACCTCCCTCATGAATATTCCATGGAATTGCAATTTCAAGGAGAAGATAGTGCCACCACTGTTGTCATAGGATTTTCCATCTCTCTCATCCCTGAAACCATCAGGAGTGACCATCCTGCCTCTAGGGATTTGCTGGAGAAAAGAAGACAAGGCAGTGAGACTCACAACTATGAAAAATTTCTTCATTTTGAAAGAGAAGCATGTTGAGGATAAGAATGGAGTCAGAATAGAAGGTCTACCTTACCCCTGAGATGAGGTGGATTACCATATACTAAAGTATATATCTTTTGAAGGGAGATTGAGTGTGGTATATGATTACCACTTAAGAATGATCCATGAGATGAGATTCAAGGAAAAATTGCCTCTCCCTCAAAGTCTTAACGTCCCCCATTTCCTCCTACATTTAATCATTGAGATGAGTCAAAAGGCGAGGAAAGGAAAGCACCAACACTTGGCTCACCATGGCCTCATTAAGTCAACGATAATGGATGCATTGAGTCACTTAAATATCCTTGTCCTATGGACTAAATTTTTGGACATGGACAGGGAAAATTTTATAGAAACCCAAGCCATAACACCTGGGGAGACACCAACCTCTAGCACTGGAGGTAAAGAAGGAAAAATAGAGGAGGAAGAGGTAGCAAAAAAAGATGAGGAGGAAAGAAAAATAGAGGAAGCAGAGGTAGAATAAGTAGAAGCAGTAATCAAAGAAGAAGAGGGGGAGAAGCAAGTAGAAGGAATGGTAAGTCCTAAGGATACTTCTAAACCTCAAGTAGTAGATAAAAAACCACCTCAAACAAGTCTATCTCCAAGGAATACTAAACAAGAGGTAGTTGAAAACTTAGCTACATTGGGTACACCTTTTGAGCCAAAAAGGAAACAAACAAGACAAGGTCCCCTATATTTCAAGACTATAAAAAGCACCAAAATTAAACAAGGGAAACCACAAACTCCCACAAGGGTCCCTATCATTATTGATGAATCACCAAGTAAGAGGGAAGAAGTATGACCCGATGAGGGAATATTCAAGAGGTCACTTCTCCTAAAACCAAATCCAAGTCACTAGTAGCATAAGTGGGTAGGCCCACCACCAGGTCATCTCCCTTCAAGAAACCAAAGACACAAGATTCCCTTGAACAGGAATAAAAATGGAAGCTACATGAGGGGTAGGATTTTCTACAAGATAGGCAAAGTTTGCTACAGGAGAGGTAGAGTATGCTATAGGAGGAACATGGGAAGCTAAAGGAGAAGAAAAAGGAGCTACAAGAAGAAGCAACCACCCCAAAATCATTTTAAAATTACTTCCAAGAGCTTCAAGAGCCTAATCCACAACCTAGACTAGGGTCCTACTATAAATTCATATAAGGAGGAAGGATTATTCCTGAAATATTTTCAATTCCGCTCCTCTATGAGCTATAAATAGAGAGAGGAATAACCCACAAGTGGATGAAAATTTCTAAATCCAAGAATATGGAATATTTAGGGATTATGGAGGAAAAATTCATTGAAATGGGAAAATACTTGGTTAATTTGAGACTCAAGGAGTCTATCATGAAGGAGCAACTACAAGAAAAAAACACAAAGCTAAAAGAGAGGTTGCAAGAAAAATAAACACAACTTTCCACCATGGCAAGTCTCTTTATGGAAGCCCTGCAATGTAGGAAAAATTCAAAACCTTATCCTCTCCTTCTCAAATGATAGTTGTTGCAGTTCCATATAAAGACTCTAATAGAATATGCTTCTCTACCTTTTCAAGAATTTTGTTTAGTTTTCTAAACAAATTGGTATGGAGGATAGGGAAAAGTTCGATGGATTCTACAAGCACAGCTTCATTTTTACAAATGTAAATTTTTGGGATTCAAATTCCAGATTGGGAGACATGCAACTCATGGCTTTAGCATCTTGGTTGGCTCATGAAGAGACAAGGGATGAGGAGGAGAAGAAGGTAATGAAAAAATAAGAGAATAAACCCTTATACATCAAAGCATAGCTAGTGAGCCCTATGGTTGTCATTAGAAATCATAAACTCAACTCCTACAATGTTACTTTAGCACCCAAATACATTGAAAACCAAGAGAAAGCCATTAAACACTTTGAAGATACCTTTAGAATGTTTGGAACATAATGTATGCAAGCTTTCTAGAGCAGATGGCATGCCTTACCCCATAGTCTACAAGTCAAAGAATACCACTCTCCTAAAAGGATAAGAAATGCCTTAGATAAAACATCATTGTACAAGAGAGTAGGGCAAAGAATGAAGATCAATTGAATAGGACTAGAACTCAATCAACCCTTGTTGCTAGGCTTACAGGAAGGAAGGAACCAAACAAAATAGCATCAAGAATGGAATGAGATAGAGACAAATGTAAGATTTTAGCTACAATAGGGCACACCATCTTAGGTGCCTTGGGATATCAGATGGGCCACCAGGGCCATGAAAGAGATTCACATGGATGGATGAGTTTCTCAAAGAATGAGTAACAACTTCAACAAGGGGGTGATGACGAGTCTCGTCAATAGGTATATTTTGAAGATCATGATGCCATTCTCCAACCTTAAAATTATCCTTTTCTCACATCATTAGGGGAATTTTTAAGTCTAAAATGGGTCTATTAAGAAAAATGTACAACCAAAATAAACTTTATAAGAACCAATAGGATTCAAGATGATGATGTCAACCATGGAGGATGATTCACCATTTTTGGAATAAAAAGGTGAGAATATTAAAAAATAATGAAATAATAAAACTACTTTTTCAACTCGTATTTTCAACTTATCACCCTAAGGTCTTACTCAAATATTGAGTAGGAGTACTCGTTGGATGAAAAATTTAATTTCTCATCCAAGGGATACCCATTTTTCATACTTTCGATGGACTCTGCTACACAAAAAATGAGAAATACGTGAAAAACGTGATTGTTACAATGTTTTTTTCATGTATTTTTCATTTTTTGTGTAGAGGGGTCCATAGAAAGTATGAAACATGGGTACTCCTAGGATGAGGAGATAAATTCTGCATACAATGAGTGCTTCCTCTTGAAATTTGAGTAAACCCATCAGGAGATAAGTTGAAAATACGAGTTGAAAAAATAGTTTTTGTTTTTTCCCACTAAAATTTGATGATGTAATCTAATCTTATTTTATTATTTCCACTATCATTTTATAATTTCCTTAGGAGTCCCATTTTAGACTTCAAAATTCCCCTCATGTGATTCACATTTTTTGTTATATTATTCTTAGTAAGAAGAGTAAAAGGTGTTTGTCATAGTATGTGGCCTAATGTGGTTTAATTGCATAAAAATGAAGCATTTTTGAGGTAGTTACTATGCAGAGGGTCAATGGAAACAACTAGGAGATATATAGGGTGTTTTTCCACCTCCTTAACTCCATAACTCGGCTTGGGATTACATCATCCTCTCTCATAATGTCGAATTCATTGACAACCGAGTCACTACTAGTGCAAGTGAAGCTAAAGAAGGGCAAGATCCACTATTTTTGAGATCAAGGAGGAAATCACTCCTATTTTCAAGGGAGATGATATCAACTACCCTTTTGTATAAATATTAAAGATTAAAAGCTCATTAGGATTTGAAGTTATGATTCAGCTAGGTGTAGCTATTGAGCTCAAGCTCAACACTCTCATTTTGTAATTTTATGTGATGTATAAGACTTTTACTTTACGATAATGAGAATATGGTTATTAAGTTGCATCTGAGTTAGTTTCAGAGGTTTGAGACCCTTGGGTTTGGTCCCAACCAATTGGATTATGTCCCTCTTGTGTATTTGTGTTATGTTCTTAGATTTAAGCATTTCATAGAATTATTTAATTTTAGTAGAGGTTAAGCTATAAAAATATGTGATTGGAAGCTTCTACGTCACCTCTCTTGTGGGAGAATGGTTGGAAGGACTCACAATCTCAGCAAAAAATATTATGTTTATGATTTCTTGGAAATAAATTAATGTTAGTTGTCCTTATTCATATTTGATTTTAGTAGCTTAGAAGTCAGTTTGGTGATCATAGTAGTGTTAAATCATAGAATATATGTTATTTAAATTCAAATAATATTTTCCATAATATTTCTTATCATTGTGTTAATGATCAATTAATGAATGTATGTGGGTGATAGCGAGGTTTTTCTAAGCTACAAGGAAGGGCACCTCTTTCACCTCCATATTGGGCTCCTCCATATTCTCTCTCCATCTCTCAATCCCATCTTTAAACCTATGTTTCCACAGTCACTATGATTAGCAAGTTTAGGACACCATGGGCTTTCATATTGGTGCAAGACATACCTATGAGAGGTCCTGGGCTTGGCTAGGAGGCTTCCCCATCCTTCATTCACTCTCCCTAACCTTTATCCAGCTCTTCATGCATTCAATACTTCATGTCCACCATACAGACACCCTTAGAACCCCTCCTGTAGCATTACAGGTCCTCCTATAGTATTAGAGGACTTCCTATAGTAGCCTCATGTAGCATGCATGTAGCACCACTTTCCTTCACCTGCTTTCCTCCCCACTTCAACCTTATCTCAATTAGGATGAATAATTACTTCCAACTATGATTTGATGAGCAAGAGAAGCTCCTAGACCACTCCAAACATTCCTCTTCCTCACTGGAAAAATAGAGTATAATTATTCTTTCAATTACAATCAAGTTACAAATTAAATTTATGATTTTCTAGAAATTTTGAAGTAGATAGGAGATACATGCAACTATGTTACTAATTTTATGAATGATGCAAGGTAGAGTAGATTTAATTTTGCAAGTAGATTAAATTTCTTTCTCCTTCATGAAATGATAGTTAACTTCTACAAATTGAACAAATGGCAGTTTTGTTTTCGTAGTTAGAGTCAATTTTCAATTGTACTTCCATCAACAAGTTTTCACTATAGGAAAGTAGGAGGAATGGTATATAAACAACCTGGTATAATGTAATAGTTGATGGTGGCATGAGTGGAATCCAATCTATTGTGCATATAGCACTGTCACCTCTAAGTTTGTACAAACTCTAGGTTGATAAATTGAGTTGGACCCTTCCATAATGTAACGAACTTCCCAGACCCTAAATATTCTTGGGAAACATCGTAGTGAAGAAGTACTCCCCTTAAGTGAATGTCCATGGGGTGATATTACGATAAAATGAGTATTTATCCATATTTTTGTGTGCTTCATTATGCTAGAGTGATTCTCTTCGACTTTCGTCGATGATTTCAAGTTGCATCAACCTTTTCTCTAAAGGTTTAGTGTCAAGGAGAAGTTCGATGGATGAATGCAAGGTAGGAATCTCGCATTCAATGAGGAGCACAAATTTAACCCCATAAAATAATTGAAAGGGTGTGAACCCTGTCAATGCTTTGGTCACTATGCAGTATGCCCATAAGGCTGAAAACACCATGTATTTGCTAGTTTGTTTGGTGGTTTTTCACCATCCACTGCAACATTGTTTTGAGAACTTTGTTGACAACTTATTCTTGGTCATTGGATTAAGGGTAGTATGGGGAAGCAAACTTGTGAGAAAAACCAAGGTGTTTGGATAACTCCTGAAATATTTTGTTCTCGAAATGTTTCCCATAATCGGATACCAACTCCTTTGGAACACTGAACCAAGTTAGACATAGTTAAACAAAAGCCGTACAACTTTTTTTGTGGTTTTATTATATGTGGGCATGGCCTCTACCCATTCATTGAATTAATCGACAACAACCAAGATGTACTTATGGTTGTTGGATGATGGGGGGTTATATGTCATGAATTTTATGCCCCATTTGCAGAAGGGGCTAGCCATGATGACTGGATGTAGGGTAGATGGTGGGGCTCACGCCTTATGATAATATCAATGGCACCACTCACATATTTTAATTTATAATATGTAGTGATGAAAAAGGGTGGGATGGAAATAACCAACACGTAGTATTTTCTAAGCTGAGGCCATCCCTAAGAGGTAGCCACCACAAGCCTTAATTTGACAATGATTGAATACCTGTTAGGATTTTTCGTGACTGAGGCACCGACAAAGGATGGTGTCGATGCCTCATCAATATAGGACGTCCCCCAGAAGGAGGTAATGGGGAACCTGGTGGAATATGCGCCTTTGATCGTCATGAATAAGCTGAGGTTTGAATTTCTGAGTTCATAAAAAAAGGAGGATGCCATCATACCATGGGTCATCCATTGATACTAAGAACATATGTTCATATGGGAGAACATCATTAATGGGGTATCCTTGGGTCTACGTTGGGAGATCAATGATGACCTCAATGAGGATAAGCACCTTTTTGCTTTTAGGGGAAGAAAATTGTAGATCGAATTCTTGTAGTATAACTACCCATCGAGCGTATTTGTGGTTCATCATACGACGAGTGAGAAAATATCTCATGGGTTTTATAGGTTCTATCACGGTGGTGGTATGAAGGGTGATATAATGTCAAATATTCTCTACAGAATGTACTACGGTTAAGGTAGTCTTCTCTTCTAGCTCATACTTCAAGGCATGCCCAGATAGGTTCTTGCTGACATAATAAATTAGGTACTCCTTATTTTCATGTCCATCCTGTATTAACACCCCAGTGATGGCTACATCTAATGCTGATAGGTATAGGGTATAGTATTTATCATGTTCAGATAGGATAATCAAAGCAGCTTGATATAATGCATGTTGTAAAGCTTCAAATGATTTTTGAGCATGTTCATCCCATTGGAAGGGAATATCCTAACAAACGAGACACATGAAGCCATGCACGCAAGTGGTGTAGTTGGGGACAAAGCATAATAAGAAGTTAGAATTACCCTTTTTAGTTTCTTTAATGTTTTTGGAGGTGGCACTTCCTGAATGGCCTGGACTTTGAGAAGGTCCACTCTAATACCTTGCTGGGAAATAATGAATCCCAGTAGTCTTCCAGCGTTAACACATAAGACGCACTTGAGAGGGTTCAAGCGTAGACTATATTGTCCAAATATTTGAAAAACGAAGTGAAGATTGTCTAGATGGTTAGTACACTTCTTGGATCATACTGTAAGGTCATCCAAATAAGCAAGGATAAGATGATCCAAGTCATAGAAGATGTAATTTATGGTACGCTAAAAGGTGGTGCTAACGTTTTTAAGACCAAAAGGCATGAGTTGGTATGCGAATTTTCCCCAAGGGGTTGTGAAGGTGGCTTTATATTGATCCATATGGTGAATATAGATTTGGTTATACCCAGAGAACCCATACATGAAGGATAGGGCCTCATGAACGATGCAAGCGCCGATGACTTGGTAGATAAATGACATAGGGTGATTTTCTTTAGGACATGCTTTTTTCATATCTTGGAAATAAATACAAGTGTGAATGTTGCCCTTTTTTTTCATGATAGGTACATGGTTAGAAACCCAAGAAGTGTAAGTGATAGGATAGATGAACCCAACTTTGTGGAGTTTGTCAATTTCTTGTTTGATCGTTTCTGCCTTAGAGGGACGTAACTGACATTATTTCTTCCTAATGGGATGGGTGCTAGGCTAGGTGTCAATATGGTGTTCCACAATGGTGGGAATAATTCCTGGCATCTCAGAGTCATCCAATGCAAAAATATCCATGTATTCTTGGAACAAGGTTGTGTATGAGGTTACCTCTTCTAGAGAGCATGTTACCCCCAACAAGATCTCTTCGAATTTACTAGGTTTTTTTTAAAATATTCACCTTGATAGTAGGTGAAATATTTGACATGTTCCCTTACTCAAATGCATCATGCTCTAGGATTGGATTTTTGAACCAATATAACCTTCCTGATGGTAAGAAGTATTTTGATTCTATGGCACACATATCATAGGTTGGTACGTCTGTAGGAACAAAAGTTTTTTTACGTAGAAAAAATGAACGATGGTGCATGGAGTCCCATGGAAATTCAGGTTTTTTCATGGCCTCAATAATATATTTATTTGAGTGAAAAAGATTATCAAAATTTTAATTGGATGGTGTGAGGTCGTGAGGATGGAGTTTGGGCCTAATAGTGTTAGCTGAGAAGCAAGAACATGATTTGGTGGTTGATGTCGTAGAACCAAGAGAATTTCACAATGTGCATATGGGATGGTTATGCACCATCAGTGGCATTACCAATGGTGTGGTAGGTTTAGCGGTCTCGACACCAAAAAATGATGAGAAAACAACACGAATTATGGTTCCCAAGGATGAGGAAATTAATCGTATGTGATGTTGTGTGTCAAAATCATTGGGTGGTGGTATAATTTCTACAATGGGATGTTGATAATGAGTGGGAGAAAGTTCTTGCGACCTTTTTGGTGTACAAGAAGCAAAAGTTTCTTAGGAGGTTGACACTGAACCTTAAACTACCTAAATGTTTGTAACATATGACATGTCTAATCTCTATGAGAGATACTGGTGCAAATGCTACACACATTACTAGTACTAATAGAATAAATAGTGTGGGGTTTAGTACTACTCATAGTATAATATTACAATGCATGGTTAACATCATGAGATGGGGAATTTTGGGGTGCTTTCCACCTTCGGAGCTTAGCATTGGTGTGATGTGACTTCCTGAGTGTGGGTTTGTCTCAACGCTGCTCTCGATGCTAAAAAATATGGAAGGTACTCACAATTCCTCGTGTGATGCGTGTTGGTAGGCTAAAATGCTTCATTTTAATCTCCTTCCTACTTCAAAACCACAGTCATAAACCTCTATTTTATCTTCATAAACTTCCTTATTCCTGCACTATTCCAAGAATCTTGTCTATCCCTGCACTTTAAGGTTTATCAAGTACTTAATTAATCATTTTAATATATTTTATGCATTTAATATTTCTTGCAACTAATATTTTCCTTCCTAAAGTATTTGATAGGCAAATGTATTAATCATTTTATCATCATGGTCGAGTGCAAGTAGATTCCTGCACCGGTGGCAACCAACTGCTCCTAAACTTTCACGACAGCTCGTTACCTAACGTAGGCATCTCATTACAAATCGTCTTGTTCATTTGCGGTCATATTGAGTTGAATTCAAAGTGGAGGATAGTCAGGTGTATGGTCGAATATTTGGTCGCTGGCCAACGATTATATTATCATTTTGTTATAGCCACAGGCTTATTTTGTAATGCTATTTTCTATTTTGTTTCAGCTGAAAGGCTAGAATTGGAACGATTGAATCTAATTTCGTTATGGCCATAGGCCGAAAGGGTTGTATAAAATATATATTTTAGATAGGTATTAGGGAGAGCGATCACAATGCTATTGTAACTCTGGAGTAATTGTAATTTTGTGTTGTCGCCCTCGTTTAGGGATAGATCCACACTTATGATGTACATTTTCTGATTTGGAATTAATACAAGGGAGTTGCGCCATGTTTTTTGCATTATACGTTTTAATCTATTACTGATGCATCATTAAGTGTTGAAGCTTCAAGTTTCCTAAAATGGGAAACGAGCTGGTTGGCTAGGGCCCAACCCACCCATCTCGTTCACCCTCTCGCTTTCATTTTGTTAAAGGTGTGTGTTGATTTTATTTGAATGCAAAGTGTGGATTAAGGTTATTCTTTATTCCTTCATAATAATTCTGGTTTTATTTCATTGACAGTCAATGTGTGACAGATCCATGGTATGAACATCAATTAAGTCTGATTTACCTCCGGTCATTTCCTTTTCCCGAATCTTAGTTTACTTCTGCCTGGATCATGCAAGCACGTTATTCTTGCAATAGTGCATTCATAATTCTTGCAACTTAGTTTTTTTGGTTCATTACAGTAAAGTTGTTTCATACCTTCCTTTCATAAGAATTCGATGTATTTCTAAAATTGAACGTTCGTTAGCAAATAAAAGTATTTTTAATACTAAGAGTTAAAATCCTAGGAATTAAAGATGCTCTGTTAACTGGTGAATGAACGTTGTTACGATACATCGATCTGTGCCTGCACCCTATATATTTTTTTTAAAGGAAATAATTAAAAATTAAATCTAAATAGTTAAAGTGAACCTTTCTGAGTTAACAAAGATTAAAGTCAGATCTGGTTTACGTGAGTAACTATTAAAGGGATAAATCTTGCTGTCATACTTAGATAATTTATTTCACTGCATTGAAGAAAGTGTGCCTTGACATTTGAATTTAGTTTTATTTTAAAGTCTATTTTCCTTATGAGATTCATTTTGGTTGAAGCATTCTTTTGCATGTGCAAGTTATTACAGAATTATGTTCGCCTTTGCAAATTATTTTCATAGATTAGCACACCATTTCATTTTTCCCGAAAGTAATCGGAAAACTTGGTGTAGGAATCTTTGTTCCGGTACAGGAAACAATATCCTATTACAGGAAATGAGTGCTCGAAACCTAAAGCTTAGAGCCCCTGAAAAAAGACATAAATCTCCAGTATAAGTGTAAAAGATACTTCCCGCACCTAAGCCCTGTACCTATAATAGTGCAAGCATACTACAGGAGTACATGAATAACAACTTAGTGCAGGAAGGAAAATCCGTAAAGAAGGCAGATCTTTCCAAGGGCCCACTTGTGAACCTGCCAACACCCATACTGGAGATAAACATAGAATTTTATCTCAGCAATCAAGATTATTTACAACAATGTGGAAGTTCCTTTATTTGGTTTCTTCACAAAGTACTTTCTTTCACATTCTGGCACTAGATTTTTTTTGGTGTAAATTGTTGTGTGATATTTCTTTTCAATTCTGCAAGATCTTGCTTAAATAAGTAGGAATAGAGATAGGAAAATTTCATACCATTTCTGGCATTTCCTGTGCTTCGTCTCTAAGTTTACGAAACCCCCGGGTTGGTAATTAAGTGTTGAAAGGAGTTTGCTTAAATACGATTCCTGCACCCAACATTTTGGCATCGTTATCGGGGAGGTGATTTGAATTGGTAAGAATTTTCTATTTTCTGCAATAGGGATAAGTCTGCTATTATTGTTTCAGCAGTGTGCTTCTATTTTTTGAAGGATCTTATAGGTGTTGAGTTATTTTAAATTTGCAGCATTTTACTGAGTTTTGTTTTTTCATTTTTTGAAATGAATTCCTAAAAGGGGTAGGGGTCCGAAGCCCGCTAAGGGTCAAGGAAATACTGGTAAATCTGAAACTAATTCTCACATTGGGCCTTCTTTTGCAAGCATAAAGTCCAAATAGACCCAAACTCGTCATGCAGGAACTGTTTACTTGGGCTCTGGCAACAATAGTCCAGGTGTGGCACGGGCCACGAAGGGGAAGAAGGAGACTATTAGAACCCATAATGAACCTTCCCGGCCTGTTGAGAGTGGTTCACTTGGAGGAACAAGAATGGAAGATCACGAGGACCATGCAGAGGGAACTGGAAAAAATCAGGTACACGAGAAACAATCTACTTTTGGATTTCCAATTGTGGATCCTAACATCGTTGTACAAATGAAGAATATTCCACCATCAGCTCTTCCTCATTTCTATGGTAAGGTACACGAAGACCCAAAATATTTTCTATTTGAGTTTGATATTTTATGTAGGAGTTATGATTATTCATCTGACGCTCAGAAATTAAAGTTGTTTCCTGCAACTCTCAAGGACGCAGAATTACATTGGGTCATGGGACTAGGGGGAAACACTATAGCCTTTTGGGAGAAAACGAAGAGAGTGTTCTTGTCAAAATATCAGGAATATTGTAAAACTAGAGATATTTAAGATGAAATCTTTACTATTGTGCAAAATGATGATGAGACCCTAGAGGACTACTTAGAGAGATTCATGTATATCCTCCAAAGGTCAAAGCACAAATTTGATTTGAGTACCATTATGACCTTTTTCTTACGTTGGCTTACTGATGATGCTAGGAATAATTTAAATTTTTTAGGACAAGGGGATATTGCCCATAAACCTTTTGATCAAATATGTGACTTGTGTAGGAAATTCTCAAGGAATTAATATAGATCCGGTCAATGAATTCAAAATAGAAATAAGGAAACCGAATCTACTGATGTTATGATCGTTGGATTGGAGAAAAAAATGGACAATATGAAAATTGAAATAATGAATACTATTAGAAAACAAATAGACTCTTTGAAATTTCAGCAAAAACTTGTAGAGGAACAAGAGTCATTATATATTTTTTGTCCAAAATGTGGAAAAAATCATCTTTTAAGAGAATTTCCTCTTGATGTTAAAGGAACTAATAAATGTGAAATTTGTGCAGAGAACCATGCCATGGAAAAATGTCCCTCCATACTTGGGCTGAAAGCTATATTTGAAGGAGGGAAACCAGAAGCTGAATCATTGCATGCTATGGGAGCACGAAGAAAATGACCTCAGGTAAGTTCAAGTATTGCTCCTGAACTCCCACCACATTTTTTCAGTTATAATGCACATCCATATTCTTATCCTAACACTAATAATTCTCAACATTGGCACCATGGGAACCAATATCATTATGGACAACCCTCCCAATCTTGGCAACAAGGATGGAGAGGGCCAAACCATTCACACCATTCCTATCCTGCACCTATGCAATCATACCCACCTACATATGCACCTTAACCAATGCCACGACTGGCATTGCCCTAGCTGAGTCATCATATGCCACCATTACCGTTTCCTCCACTGTTTCGACCTCCTCAACTACCTGCCCAACCCATACCAAATCCCAATAACAAAGCGGTGCAAATGATCCATGCTATGAACCCACTTCTTTCATCCATATATCAGTCTATGCTAGTTGGAGTCAATGATCTCCAATTGAGATTAGGGAAGATAGTAACCTTATAAAAGAAGATGCAGCCTATGGTGATTAGCGAAGAGAAAGGTGAGGAGGAAAATCTTGACCATTCTATGAGAGATGTCACCATTCAACCCATCCTCATACCTTCAAAACATTTTCCATCCTCTTCAAACCATCCTCCCTATCCAAAGAGACTATTTGTGGAGAGGAATGATCCCATTACTGAGTCTAGTCTAGCTTCTGAGCTTAGGAATATTTTTATAAAGGTACGTTTTCTCCAAGATATCAAATAGATCCCCATCTGTACAAAAATCATTAAGGAACTTTGTCTCAAGAATCCAGGAGGGAGAAGATTGGAACCCCAACCATTCAATTTGTTGGAATAGCAGCAGAGTTAATTACGGGATGTATGCACATGGAAAAATATACTGGCCCCGGAAACCCTATTGTCTCTATTCAGAAAAGTGATGTCCTTGTATCTAATGTGTTTATAAACCTGGGGGTAGCCATTAATGTTATTACTAAGAAAGCCATGGATCAACTTGGATTGGTCCATATTCGTTCTACTCCCACCGTACTTGAAGTGGCAGACATATCTAAAATCAAGCCAGAAGGGGTGTTGGATGATGTGATTGTTTCATTAGATTCTTAGGAATATCCCGCAAACTTCATTGTGCTTCAGCCAACGAATATTTTCGGAGGAAATCCCTTGATCTTGGGATGACCATGGCTTGCTATGGCCAATGCTTATATTGGATGTCGTTTGGGTGACATGTATCTTTCCCATGGAGATTCTAGGAAGAAGGTCACCTTATATCCACCCACTAGATCCATCAAAGAGCTCCGAGATAGTTTGTGGCTAGATTAGAGTAGTGATGAGGAGACTCATTCTATCTTATGTTACATCATTGTGATGGGTCCTCACAGGAGGGTAAGATACAGTACTTCCTGAAAAATCTAGACACCATGCCCAATTTTGAGTCATTGAGCCAAATTTTTAGTCTAGATTTTCAGGAAAATCACAATTCTCAACCTCCCTCACCACCATCTCTAGCAACACCTATGTGTACTCTTGATCCTGATACCACTCTTATTGAGATCAGTCCAGGAAAATCTTTTCATATCAGTTCAGACTTGGATTCATCCTAGCAAGAGAAGCTTATGAATTTTTTTTGAAACCATATTGATGCCTTTTCATGGGTTTACGAAGATATGAAAGGCATCCCTCCTAAAAAATGTACTCACCACATCTATATTCATGATGGAGCCCGGCCTATCTGACAACCAGAAAGGCATATGAACCCAGCTCTAAGAGATGTTGTAAAAGAAGAATCACAAAAACTCTTGGATGTTGATTTTATCTATCATATTTCTGACAGCTAGTGGGTCTCCCCGTTAGTGTTAGTCTCGAAAAAAATGGGAGATGGCGCATTTGCATTGATATAAAGAATTGAATAAAGGCACTCTTAAGGATTACTTCCCCCTTCCTTTCATCAGTCAGGTCCTTGATACCCTTGCTGGTAATAATTACTTCTCTTTTTTAGATGGCTTTAGTGGTTATAACTAGATAAAGATCACACCCGAGGATCAATAAAAAACCACCTTTACATTTCCCTAGGGTACATTTGCTAACCAAGTGCTTCCCTTTGGGCTATGTAATGCACCGACTACCTTTAAAAGGGTAGTCCTGGCAATTTTTGCTTACCTTGAGTGTGTGGAAATCTATATGGATGAATTTTATGTGTTTGGTGATTCATTTCAGGAGGCCCTCAAAAATAAATAAAAGGTGCTTCCTCATTGCCAAGAAGCTCATCTTGCCTTGAGTGATAAAAAGTGAAAATTAATGTGTAAGGCAGGAGTAGTTCTTGGCCATCTTATTCTAAAAAAGTTATCCAGGTTGACCCCGCAAAGAAATAAATTATTCTAAGTCTTCCTACACCCAAAACTCAAAGGGAAGTGAGAGGTTTCCTAGGACATGCGGGCTACTATCAGAGATTCATTGAGAACTTCCCTAGGATAGCTTACCCCCTTTTCCGACTTTTAGCTAAGGATATTGATTTTTCTTGGTCCACAACTTGCCAACAGTCCTTTGAGACATTGAAGTAAAAACTATTACAGGCACTAGTTTTGAGAGGACCAAACAGGTCCTTGCCATTTTATATTTCCTTCGATGCCTCATACACTGCCATTGGCGCAACTTTAGGACATGAACAAGACAAATAGTCCTATTTTATCTACTTCATGAACAAAAACTTGTCACTCGTCGAACTAAAATACACAATTACTAAGAAATATTTTTTAGCTGTAATTTTTGCTATTCATAAATTAAGACACTACATTACATGGTATGAAATATTTGTGCATACTGATCATTCCACAATTAATTATTTAATGAATAAACTATTAACTAGTGGTAGAGTGACTAGGTGGTTATTATTTTTGCGGGAATTTAATATTACTGTTGCTGGTAGACCAGGAAAAGCTAACGTAGTAATAGACTATCTTTCAAGATTAACTAATCATGGTGAAGTAATTCCTATCGATGATGATTTCCATGACGAACATATTTTTTCTGTGTCAAAGGAATCTCGGTGGTTCGCTAACATAGCTAACTATTTAGTCACCGGAAAGACACCACCTCACTTATTTGCTTGTCAAAAGCGGAGTATTATACAAAAAAGTGCTGCATATTCTTGGGTTCAAGGAGACCTATTTTACACTGGCTCAGACCTCATTATCTGAAGGTGTGTAAGAGAGAAATAAGTATTTGAAATATTAAAATCTTCTCAAGACGAACCTCGTGGAGGCCACTTTGCTGATAAGCGAACTGCATACAAAATTTTACTCGCTGACTATTTTTGCCCCTCCTTATTTAAGGATGCCAAACAATATGTCAAGCGATGTGATAAATGTCGACGAATGCCAATCCAACCAAATAAATTCCCTTATGTCTTCGAGTTATGATTGAGCCTTTTGAAAAATGGGCTATTGATTTCGTAGGGCCAATAAATCTGACATTATAAAATAAAAAGCATATTTTGTTTTGTATAGATTTCGTTACAAAATGAGTAGAGGCTAAAGCTGTTTCTTTTGCTACTCAAAAATTTGTTGTTGATTTTATTTTTACTGCAATCTTTACTAGATTTGGTGTGCCTATAGAGATTGTTTCTAACAATGATCTACAGTTAATTTCTAATCTAGTGTAGGGTGTGATGGAGCAGTACAAAATTTGACATAGGAAATCCACACTGTATCACCTGTAAGAAAATGGTCAAGTGGAGTCCACAAACAAGATTATTGAGTCCATCCTCACAATGAAAGTGAACATGCATAGAAAGGATTGGGCTAACAGATTACCAGAAGCCTTGTGGGCATACTGAACCACTTGGAGGAACAACACGAGACATACACCATATGAGCTAGTATACAGGAAACAGGTCCTTTTGCCAATAGAATTACAGATCAATACCTTCAGGACTGTAGTCCAGTTAGGGCTAGACCTCTCTGAAGCACAACAATAGTGTCTCCTATAGCAAAATGAGTTAGATTAATTTTGAAGGGATGTTATTCAACTGAATACATTGGTTCAACATCAACGCAAGAAGTGGCATGACAAGTCCATCCAGAAGAAGCAGTTCCAACTAGGTGATTGGGTACTCCTTTACGATTCCAGATTTAAATATTTTAAAGGGAAATTCCACACGCTAGATGGGACCTTATGAGGTGGTAATTTTTTTTTAAATGGAGCGGTAGAAATCAAAACTGTTGATGGACGGAATTCAATATTCCTAGTGAATGGGAATAGATTGAAGGTATACTTTCAACCCCTCACTAAAGGAAATTTTATGTAGCAAGTCCAACAACAATCTGAGAAGGATATGGTAGGTGGCAACACCAACCTATTGAAGATATGATTCTTTCTTTTCCTAAAAATATATATATAATAAAAAGAAAAAAAATGACCCAAAAAAAATAAAATTTCCTGTAATTATAAAAATCAATTGACTGACATGATTACAGAAGGATCAACCTAAAAACCAGCATCCTGGCAGGAAGATCAAAATTTCAATAAAAAGGGAATGTTGCTTGATTTTTAGATGTGTTTGTTGTCACCTAGAAGAAGCAGGTTTGAGTAGGAATCGAGCCCTTACCCAAGTTTGGGATAGATGGCATGGAGATTTTTATTCAAACAATGTTCAACTCCCGCTGCATTTACTTTTTCCGGTACCAGTGCAGGCAGATTTTAAAGGTAAAATTCTGCCCTTCTTCTACTTCCCGTTTTGTATTTTCCTACTATTTTTCTTCTTCTAATCCTACAATGAATTACCCTCCTTTTTCTTCTAAGAAAACTATCCCTATCCAATTTCGCATTTCCCTCTTTTCCCCCTAATTTTTTTTCCCGAATCCCTTTCTCGTTTATCCATCTTGGTGGTTTCACTCCTAGAATCCATGCCATGATATTCCTTCCCATTTTTGAAATTACCCTTTCCCACTTCTTTTTTTCCCTCATGAATCGATTACAAGATCTGATGTGAATTCACAAGTCAAATCAGAAGGCATGCTTAACACCAAATAATGGCAAGTAAAACTTCCCTTGTATATTCAGGATTTTGTTTTCTAGCCAATGAATTTGTACTCTGTCAGAATTTATCTTTGTTCCTTTTTATCTTTGATTCTATAGAGATCCATGGTGCAGGAACCCATGTTCAATGCAGGCATGTTTCAGTGCAGGAAGGTTCAATGCAAGCATGATTAGTGGAGGCACACACCCGACGGTGAAAACACATGCAAGAATGATTAACACAATTTAGGAATACCTAGTGTAAAAATGTGCATTGGAAAGTCTATCTTTATTTTATAATATTTTTTTGCAGATAGAATGACTGCCCCATCAATGGACCATGGCATCTAATTATTTGAGTTATGGTTAATACTTTTCTTTGACACTTACTAATGTAGGAAGAAATCATTTTAAGTACAAGATATTTCAGGTCATGAAGTCTTGTCTTTTTAATGAGTAATGAAGTACACCTTATGTGAATTATGAAGAAAATGTGGAATAGTACAAATTCACCTGAAACCCAACACTTACCTCTTTTTGAAAATATTTTCCATCACCTATCAATGATGGCCTTACCTCATAATCTGATCATGCATGACCGTTACATCACGTTATCACTAAAACCTACGCATTTTCCAATCATCATCGCCTACCTCTACTGGATGGATACGTGTGTGCATCAGTCCTGAAGGAATAATGATGGAGCGTGATTGGACGGAATAGAGTCAATACGGTGGTGGGATGATGGCTCTATCATCATAAAACTCTTGGCAAACCCTTTGAACTCCTCAATGTGATATCTTTTCGACAGATAATTGGGGTGAATTCAAACAGAGATGGCGCCCATGAGAAATGAACCATTATCTATGAAGGAAATAAATTAGATAGCTGAGTATTGGAACAATCTTGCATTGTTGCAAGAATCAGGATTTTTCCCATTCCTACAAAAGTTCGATGGATTCGATACAACTGTAGCATTGGAATTTGCAAGGAAGTTTGAGGGAGGACGAGCCAAGGTAGGCTCACTGGAATTTGAGGTCACAAAAGAATCCATAGCTCAGGCTACTGGCTTATAAAACATGGGAGAACAATGATTTAAGAAGCATAAAATTGAGAAGAAAAGGTGGTGAAAATTTGTGGTCGACCGGAAGCTGAAATTTGACTGGAAGAAAGGGCTTTTGCGTAGTGCCATACTCGAGAAATGGCAAGATCTCCTATATATATTGAAAAATTTTATTACCTGTGAGTGATGTTATTCATTAAAATTCCTATACCATATCCATTTTCTAGAGGGTAAGGTGCTAATTGGAGTGAGAGCGCTCTGCAACCTCTATCCTAGGGTTTGCTCTAAGCATAGTCTGCATACTGCTTTCGACACTGGCAGGGGGCAGTGCCCTGCTCCAAGACCTGCGGCAGAGAGGGTTGGCCCTGGCCCAATGGATGGGACGACCAGGGGCCCCAGGGGCCCCATCTTTCAAACAAATCACAGTTGAAAAAGGCAAAATCCCGACGGAGGGAGTGCGGATCACGAGATCGGATTCTGCAGCAAACAAGACAAAAAGGGACTAAAATACCAAGGTGAGTCAACCCCACAACTAGCGAAAAGTTATCAAGAGTCTACAGGAGCAAGATAAACCGTAATCTACCCAGGCACAGGAACCCCGAGAAGAAGAAGAAAAGACTCAGGAAGCGGAAGCAAATGAAAACCCTAGCCTGAACAACTCTGATCCAGATGGGTCAGCAAACAAAGGGGTCCAACAGAAGAACCAGGGAAGATGTAAGCCAAAAACCAAGGAAAGCCTCAGGGTGGTCATAAACGACCCAGAACTGCAAGCCTATAGGGATCATATGGCCATTCATGTAGTGATCTGCAAGTTCATGGGCTTTTAGCCCAATGAAAAGGCCTTATGCCAATGGATCAAACAAACATGGAAGTCGCGGGGAGATGTGCAGCTACACCTAGGTGCCAAAGGATTTTTCACACTGGTCTTTGCTAGCCTGGAAGACAAGGACCTAATCTTTGATGGAGGGCCTTATTTCTATGCCTCAGCTGGTCTCTATATGAGACCCTGGAAACCAAACTTTGCGCCGAAACAAGAGACATTCACGCATGTTCCTGTGTGGATTCGATTGTTCTCCTCGCCTATCAAATACTGGAGACCAGCGGCGCTGGAACAGATTGGCAACACACTCGGGACTTTCGTTCGAGCCTCTAAAGCCACTATCCAAAAAAGGTACACTTCTTATGCTCAGATCTGTGTCGAAATGGATGTTTCTGGGGCTTTGCATGAGGGTTTATGGTTAGAATACAGAGATGAAGTCTATTTTCAAGCCATAGACTATGAGAAAATACCCTTCAGGTGTCGAAAATGCCATGAACATGGCCACTTAATCTGGGAATGCCCCCTAAACAAAACTGTTGAGAAAGCCAAGGAGAAATCGAGTAAAACCCAGGACGTTTTTGTCCGACCCACTGGAAGACACCGGGCTAACAGGAAAACCCTGCTGAAGATGGATAACCAGATCAAGGGAACCTTGAACACCTATGAGGTCCTTGGAGAGGACTCCCAGGTGGATGAGCATACTCAAAACCTAGCCGCTGAGCAGGAAACCATTGGGATGGCAGAACATAGCACCCAGCCAAAGATACCGATAATGATCAATGACCTACTCCTAGACCCCAGATTTGGGAAATATGTAGAAGGAGATGAGGATATGGCCTTAAGTGAAGTTGGAACAGAGGATCAGGACTTAAGAGATATCCTAGAAAAAGAAGGGCTATACCTTAAATCCATAGTTGAGCAATGGAAACAGAAAGGAATCGACCAAATCCCGGAGGAAGAGATTGCCAGAGTCAAATACCTATTCCTATCAAGGCAAGATGCAGCATTAAAGGGTTTGAAAAAAAGAAGTCACGGGGAAACTAAAGGCTTAGGGATCAAGGCACAGAACCTACACCACATGCAAGCCAGCACTAAGCATAAAAAGAAAAGAGGCAGAAGAACCAACAGTGATGCACTCTAGGAGCTGGGTCAAATGCTGATCAACTTGGGTAAAATGAAAGTCCTTGAGGCTTTCTCCTTCTCTTCTTAAACTTGTTTAATCATGAAATTCCTCTCATGGAACGCAAGAGGGTTGGGCAGCCAAAATAAACATAGACTCTTAAGAAAGAAAGTCACTCAAGAAAAACCGGACATAGTTTTCCTTCAGGAAACTAAATGTTCCAGATAGAAGTTGGAAGAACTAGGAAAATGCCTAGGAAAGCATATGGAGCACCTAGCAGTTGAGGGAAGCGGCATTGGCGGAGGCCTGGCCATTTATTGGAATCCATGCTCCCTTCACCTCCTAAATGCTAAAGTAACCAAATCTTTCCTCTCCCTTGAAATGAAGATCTTGGGAGAGAAGGGTACCTTTCTGTTCACTAATGTATATAACCCGCAACGACTGGAAGAAAATCTATTACTGTTGGAGAATCTTACAAAGCTGCATCTCAGACATCCCAATACTAAAGCCATCTATGGAGGAGATTTCAATATGATCACCTCTCTCAGGGAAAAGAAGGGAGGATTGCGATCTCTTAACAGTGATGCAAAGACCTTCATTTCTTTCATCAAATCTGCTAGCCTGGTGGATATTCATCCTCAGTATGGCCTCTTTACCTAGACCAACAAAAGAGGAGGAGACAAGCATATTGCATCTCGGCTTATCATTTTCTAATTTCTGATAGAATTCTTCTGGAGGGGTCACTGTTGATTCTGAAATCCTCCCCTCCAGGGGCTTGGATCACTGGCCCATTACGCTGAATGCCACCCTCCTGGGATCACCCAAAAATAGATCGTTTCACTTTGAAAACTTTTGGCTCACCCACCCCGATTTTTCTACCAATATTAAGCTATGGTGGAAGGATCCCCTTGATGTCAGAGGAACTAAGATGTTTAAGCTCCAGGCTTGTATGAAACATCTTACGACCAAGCTAAAATCATGGAACCAAGAGGTTTTTGGCAACATTTTTGAGGAAAAGCAAGCCATGGAGCTCCAAATGGAATCCATTCACAACAACTGGATTAAAGGAATTATTTCTCAGGATTCCATCAACACAGAGTGTGACTTGATGCAGAAATGGAATGATAGATGTCACCAGGAAGAAATTATATGGAGGAAAAAATCCCGCATTCAATGGCTGAAAGAAGGCGAGAAAAACAAAAAATTATTCCATAGATCTGTCATGGATTATAGGTGTAATAATAAGATAACCAGGATTAAGGATGAGCAGGGTAATTTCTTCCAGTAACATCAAGCTATCACCTCCATCCTCCAAAATCACTTCAGACTCATTGCCACAGAACCCGACTCTAACAGATAGGAGGCTATCAATGAAGTCATCTCCTCCATCCCTAAGCTCATAACAGAAGAGCAAAACAAAGAATTGGACCGTCTGGTCTCCCTCATGGAGATTGAAGAAGCAGTCAAAGAGATGGCTAACAAGAAAGCCCCAAGCCCGAATGGTTTTACCATTGATTTTCTTAAATCATGCTAGGATATTATGAAGCAGGATATTTGGGAGGTAGTTGAGGGCTCTAGGAAATCCTCCTCCATTCTCAAATCCCTCAACTCCACTTTTATCACCCTTATTCCCAAGGAAGAGGCTGCTTGCACCCCCTCCAAATTCTGACCTATAGCCCAGTGCAATGTTCTGTACAAGATCATATCAAAGGTTATGGCCAACAGACTAAAGCCCATACTACCTCTGATTATCTCTGAAAAACAGTCTGGTTACGTGGAGGGAAGGCAAATAATGGAAAATGTCCTTTTAGCTCGGGAAATGGTCCATACCCTTCAATACCAAAATAAAGTTGGTATGATCATACAACTGGACCTCTCAAAAGCTTATGATAAGTTCAGTTGGAGTTATCTAGAGGCTGTGCTTGCTGCTTTCGGTTTCTGTCCAAGATGGATTACATGGATCCTAGCCATGATAAAATCTCCCAGCTACTCCATCCTTGTCAATGGTGCCCCTTCTGAGCCTTTCCTTCCTTCCAGAGGTATTCAGCAAGGGGATCCCATCTCTCCATTTCTCTTTGTTATCCTAATGGAAGGTCTCCGTCGCATCATCAAATCTGCAAAGGATAAGAATGTCATCAAAGGTCTCCAACCCCTTAATCATGCTCCGGCAACCACTCATCAACAGTTTGTTGATGATACCATGTTGCATGGAACGCCCACAGTCAAGGAGGCTAAAGGGTTCAAATCCATCTTGAACCTATTCAGCCAAGATTCTGGTATGGATCTCAACCTAGAAAAATCCTCTATTTTATTTTTCAATACTCACTTATTAGTCCAGAAGCACCTAACAGATATTCTGGGATTCAAACGATGTAACCTGCCTTCTAAATATTTGGGCATACCTCTGACGAACAAGCCGTAGCAAAAGTTACACTAGGAAGGTCTACTTTCCAGGCTAGAGCACAGGAGTAACCACTGGACCAATAGAGTCCTTAATTTTGCTGGTTGTTTGGTTATGAAAAAGGCAGTTCTCCAAGCCATACCCCACTACATGCTTTCAATTCTACCAGCACCTGAAGGGTCACTTCAGAAAATAAGAAGCATACAAAGGAAATTCCTCTGGTCAGGTAAGACGGACAAACTGTTGGGTATGTGTTATATTATTTCCACGACTAGCCCCACGCGCTGTACGTTGCGCTGGGGGCAGCAGGGGGGTCACAAGGGAGGAGGCAACCCCCACTGTTGGGGTTCGGGGCAGCGCCCCGGTGAAAATTGTTTTGATGTGCAGACCCACCCATGTTTTGTGCATGATTTTGTACATGGTTTTGGGGTACGATGGTTTTCGGCCCTGGTATTTTGTAGATCCGGTCAAGGGTTCTACGATTATGTTCTAATCTAGGGTTAATGGATTGGGGTTTATGTATGCTTCGGCATGTATATATATGTGTCGTAACACTAAAAGGAATATAATGAAAATCAAGCTGGTCGTCCAGATTTGGGATCCAGGGGAAAATCTCTGTGTTTATCTGTTTTATGTTTTATGCTCTCGCTATTGTTTTATTTTCTGTTATAAGATTCGTGTGTAGATAATTTCTGTTCAGGGTTAAAACCTACATTTGGTATCAGAGCTGTTTCGGCTTCAAGGGGACGCCTTTGTTGTTGAGGGTTTTTTGCTCGGGCCTGTGGTAGACCCTGTGCAGTGGGAGATCTGCGAGATCGATTCTTGCGGTGAAAGAAGATGGCGAGCGGCGGAAAGATAGAGATCGAGAAATTTAATGGTCAGAGTTTTGAGTTGTGGAAGCTCAAGATGGAGGATCTGCTGGTGGATAAAGATCAGTGGATCGTGGTAGATCCGGGTACTAAACCAACGGCAATGTCAGATGAAGACTGGAAGAAACTGGATCGAAAGGCTAAGAGCACAATACGGTTGTGTATTTTAGATCCTAAGATGTTGAAGCGTTCTGTGTTTATGGCAAAAGAATTCAGAAAATGGGAATTTGTACCACCTAAGTCTCTGTGAATAAGTCAAGCCTACGGAAAAAGCTATAAATCAGATGAAGGATGGAGATCAAGGATGAGTATTTGAACGCTCACATCAGTGGTAAGTCAGATGTCATCTGTTGATATTAAAATCTCAGATGAAGATAAGTGCATCAGTTTGTTGTGTTCTTTACTAGATTCGTGGGACAGTCTGGTTATTGCAATAGGTAGCAATACAACTACCTTGAATTTTGATGACATTGTCTCAGCCTTGCTGTCGAAGGAAATGAGACGGAGAAATATGGAGGGTAAAAATGGAGATGCCTTATTTGTACGAGGAAGGTCCCAAAACAGAAACAAGAATAAGGTTTCGAGTGGGAGATCTAAATCTAGAGGGAGATCTAAATCTCTTGGAAAGTTTGTAAAGGTGTGCTGGAAATGTGGAAAGGAAGGACACTATAAAAAGGAATGCAGATCTAAAGCTCCTGAGAAAGGAAAGGGATCTAATGATGCTCCTTCTGCAGAGGCAAAAACCACCTCGGATGAAGGTGGGGATGTGTATTTGGTTTCTTCTTCAAGTACACATGTAGATCATGAGTCATGGCTGATTGACTTAGGTGCATCCTTTCACTTCACTCCCCATAGGGAGTGGTTTTGTGAGTATGAGAAATATGATGGTGGTGATGTCTTCCTAGGGGATGACAGGAAGGCAAAAATCATC
This sequence comes from Pinus albicaulis, assembly GCA_034641835.2. Taxonomy (NCBI): domain Eukaryota; kingdom Viridiplantae; phylum Streptophyta; class Pinopsida; order Pinales; family Pinaceae; genus Pinus; species Pinus albicaulis. Next base: position 393,006 of record JAXQQM020060351.1, read on the forward strand.
GGATGTGAAAGGCCAAGCCGGCTTCTGTGTGGAAGGATGAATACCTCTGTTTTCTCGCTTATTCTTTGCATTACAGAAATATGATTTTATGATTGCATAAGATGGATGATGCAGGTGTAAAACAGTTGTTCGAGAAAGATCTCTCAGATGGTTCTGGTGAGCATCAGGATATTAATGCGGGTTCGTATTGGAATCAGACAGCATATGTAGTACCATGGCTGATGGTAATGCTTCGTGGTTCTTGAAAAGGAGGAAAGCCTAGCGATACCTCTGGAGAGATTTGACCATGTTGGAATCAAAAGGTTGACATATTGGAGAGAAAGGCCTTCAGATACCGCATAGAAATGGTATGGTAGAAGGTATGTCTAATTGCTCTCTGGATTTCGATTTCTGTGAACATTGTGTATATGGGAAGCAGAATCGGGTGAGTTTTCCTTCTGGTGCTATGAGGGCGAACAAGATATTAGAACTTGTGCACAGTGATGTTTTTGGACTTGTGTCAATTCCTTCACTGGGAAATTTTGTGTACTATGTTTCATTCATAGATTACTTCTCAAGGAATACATGGATATATTTCTTGAGGAATAAATCTAAAGTCTTTTACAAATTTAAAGAATTTAAGGCTCTGGTGGAAAACCAGACAGAGAAAAATATAAAGGCGCTGAGGACAGATAATGGTGGGGAGTTTTGCAAGAAAGAATTTGAAGGAGTCTGCAGGAAGTGGTATAGCACTAGAGAAGACTACTCCGCATACACACCTCAAGGAAAAATGGAGTTTGCAGAGAGAATGAAATCGAACGTTGATGGAAAAGGCAGAAGCATGCTCAGTGGTACCGGGTTAGACAAGAATTCTAGGCAGCAGGTAAAGTGGAGACCGCATGTTACTTAGTTAAGCAGACATCACCTTCACTGCGTTGGAGGATAAGACTCCACATGAGATATGGACTGGTAAGAAACCCTCTCTTTCACATCTAAGGGTATTTGGATGTGATGCATATGTACATGTTCCAAAGGAGAAAAGGACCAAGTTGGATAATAAATCTGAAAGGTGCATCTTTATTGGGTATAAGGATGGCTTTAAAGGGTTACAAGATTTGGAACCCGTAAACAAGGGAGGTTGTGTACAATCGAGATGTGGTGTTTAGAGAGGTGAAATATGTTGTTAAACATGAAATCATACCAAAGGAACCTTGAGAAGATAGAGTTTGAGCTAAAGGAGGATGAATCGCACTTTCACAACGAAAGAAGATCTCAAAGAGGAAGAGCCACAAACCCCGCCTTTGAGAAGACTCGACCGGAAAGAAGGGAAACTGAATGGTATAGTCCATCTTCTTTCTATTTAGGTTTTGCCTTAACTATAATTGATGATGATCCCGCAATCATCGTAGAGGCGTATATTTAGAGGATGGAAAACTCGGAAGGAGGCCATGGTTGATGAAATGGCATCCTTGCATGAAAAATGAGGCATGATCCGGTGGAGTTGCTGTCGAAAGGAAGCCCATTGGGAGAAATGGGTGTTTAAGAAGAAGATGAATGTAGAAGGCAAGGTGGAGAAATACAAAGTCAAGTTGGTAGCAAAAGGTTATTCAAAGGCCGTGAATTGATTTTGGTGATATTTTTTTTCTCCTGCTACAAAGTTACTTCTATTAGATTACTTTCTTATCCCTGTTGTCAGCCGTATTTGATTTTGAGATAGAATAGATGGATGTGAAGACAAAATTTCTTCACTGGGGATCTATAAGAGGAGATCTCACATGAAGCAACCTCAAGCTTTATGGTGAAGGGGAAGAAAGAACTCGGCATAGTGTTGAAGAAGTCTCCCGTATGGGTTAAAAACAACCACCCAAGGATGTGTATTAGAAATTTGATACCTATATACGACTTGGCTTCACCACAAGGAGGATCACCGTGTTTATTTTAAATTAATTGGTGACCGTGTTATTTATTTGGTATTGTATGTGGATGATATGTTGTTGATTGGAAATGACAAATAAATTATCCAATATTTGAAGACCCAATTGTTCTCTCAAATTCAATATGAAGGATCTTGGTACTGCAAACTATATTTTTGGCATGGAAATTAAGAGAGACTTGGCAAAGAGGAAGCTATGGTTAAACTAGAGGAAGTATGTCAAGACTATATTGTAGAGGTTCATGATGCATGATATTAAACCGTGAATGTTCTATTCCCCGTAGGTGTAAAGTCAGCTCGCCGATACAATGTCCAAAGACACAAGAAGAAGAGGAGGATATGTCTCGTGTTCCATATGCAAGTAGCAGAGCAGTCACGATGTATGCAATGGTCACGGACTAGACTAGACATTGCACATGCAAAGTGGGAGTATTGAGCGTGAGTTTATGTCAAACCCAGGAAGGAGCATTGGACAGCAGAAGATGGGTTTTCGTATATTTACGTGGCACTAGTGATTATGGCTTGTGTTACTGTGAAGACCAAAGGATTGAAAGAATTTTGGACATTCATGGTTTTGTTGATGCAGAGGGTCGAGATCCCCTGGACCAAAGAAGATCATAGTGGGTATGTGTTTAACCTATTTGGAGGCATAGCCGCCTGGATGAGCAAGATAGTCCGTAGTGGCTTTTTCAACTGCAAGAGGCAGCATACATAGCACCCGCTCATGCAAGCAAGGAGCTGCTTTGGTTGCGCAGAGATTATGTTCAAGTATGGGGTTGGTACAGCAAGTTATAAGATAGACTCGTGATGAGCTCAAAGTGCGATTTTCTTGGCTAAGAACCCCGCTTACCATTCAAAGACAAAGCACATTGATGTTCAATATCACTTTGTTAGAGATATGGTTGAGGCTAAAAGGGGCTGTTAGCTAAAGGTGGACACTTTTGAAGAATGTTGCGTATGCATCGACGAAGTCCGTGAGTACCTGTAAGTTCTCCCATGGAGAGAAACAATGGGTGTTGAAGAATTGGCCCAATGACAAAGCTCTCCCTGCATCCTCGTGGAAAGATAACAACAAGTGGGAGAATGTTGGGTATGTTATATTCTTTCCACGACTAGCCCCATGCGTTGTACGTTGGGACACGTACAGTAAGGGGGTCACAAGGGAGGAGCAGCTACCTGGCGAAATTTATTTTGGTGTGTGAACTCACCCTATGTTTTGTGCATGATTTTGCACATGGTTTTGGAGTATGATGGTTTTCACTTCGGTATTTTGTAGATCTCGGTTAAGGGAAATCATGTGCTTATGTTCTAATCTAGGGTTAATGGACCCTGGGTTTATGTATGCTTCAGCATGTATAGTATATGTTTTGTAACACTAAAAGGAATATAATGAAAAATCAAGTTGGTCGTCTCGATTTGGGATCTAGGGGGAAAATCTTTGTGTTTATCTCTGCTTTTATGATTTATGCTCTCGCTTATTGTTTTATTTTTCCAGTTATAAGATTCGTGTGCAGATAATTTCTGCTTCGTGGTTAAAACCTACACAAACCCAAATGGGCGCCGGTGGCTTGGGATAAAATCTGCAAACCTAAAAACTCGGGGAGGTTTGGGCTGCAAGGATCCCGAGAGCGGTCAAATGAGACTGCATGAGCAAAACTTTGGTGGCGTCGTTCAAGGAGCCCCACACCTTGGGCGAGAATTTGGAAGTTACAATATGTCAGATAAATAGTGAGAAATTGAGGAGCTTATTAGAATGACCCGAGGCCCCCTGCAGCTCCCTCTATTTGGAATCTTTCCAGGCTACAGGAATATCATTCGTAATCATTGTTTTTGGGAACTTCATAATGGAACCAATACTTTATTTTGGGAGGACGCATAGTAACAACTTCGAAGTTAGAAAGCCCTAACTTACAACAATTTGCAGAGATGGTTCCGTACCAATGGTAAGACAAAAGTCCATCAATCATTGGGGCAGATAACAATGATACATTACAGCAAGAAATGGAACTTAAAACCACCGAATGGGCACTCGACGGAATCGTTACACTCCTCAACACTCGCTCTCGGGAAACATCGCTACGGCTACGCAGGCAAGACCTTCTAAGATGGGTAAGCTCAACGCGCATCACCTTCAATCTCAAGGAGGCTGTAAGATATATCGACAACAGGACAATGAAGACAGAGTACCTTGGTTCTCCAATGTTTGGGACAACAACCTTTGGCCAAAAAATCAAGACCTCTCTCTCTAGCTACTTATGAATCGGAAAATTCTCACCCGAGAATTTGGTGAAAAGAGGGTTCATATGACCGTCCCGTGATGTCCCCCTATGTGAGAAACAGAGGAAACGATGAACCATTTACTTAATGATTGCTACCCGGACCAACAACCTATGGGAATGGCTAAAAAGAACTCTTCAAAATAAACTGATCGATCTAGAGATTCCATTCAAGATAGTATTACAAATCGAAGCCCTAATTACTCTAATAGCAACATGGTTACTATACATTGTGGAGGATGAGCCCCTGATTCATTACTCTAGACAACTTGGAAGGAGAGAAATAAACACATATTCCGTAAAACAAGAGAAAATGGTAAGTTGGATGACATCAAGACTATTATCATGCAGGGCTTAAAAGAGACTGCATACTAGTTGCACAACCGAGTAAAGTCGACTCACTATTTCCAAATGACATGCGTATGCTGGGGCCGTTTGGGTATTTTTGGCTCGTCGGAGCTCAACGCTGTGAATTCACTCGGCCAACTCCTCCCCATCATTCTCGCAAGCCCCTATCCCGTGCTTTGCAATTTGAACTTTGATGGGTCTTTCGGGCAACATCTTGTCCCACAGTATTAGGTGCGTCCCTTAGAAATGAGAAAGGAGAAATTCTTCACATTTTTTGCAGGGAATTGGGCGAGGCTACAAACAATGAAGCCGACTCGTTGTTCTCAGAGCAAGGGCTCTATATCCTTACTCGTCTTGGAAAAGGTTCAGTCATTAGGAAGGAGATTCCCTTCGGCCATCAATGCCATAAGGAAAATCTAGAATGGAACGAGGCCAGGAAAGGTCACCATACACCGGCATCCGTCGTTGTCACCAAACTAATCATGGAGCACCTAACCTCTCTCGAGCAAAGATAGTTCTTCGTGCTATACGAAGGAAAGAAAAAATGCGTTAGTGGATTGTTTGCCAACTATGTTGTCGATCACCCTATCGAAGTCCATGATACATGCCGGCAAACATGACACAAGACAAGCTTCTGGGATAAAATGCTCCATCGCACTCGAGGAAGGACATCACCCTCGAAGCTTTGAATGATGGAGGATAGCTCTGTAGATCATTAATCATCAATAGTAGATGTGGATCACCCGTAAGATTAATGACATTAGTTGGCAAATCATCGGGGAATGTCCTTTGGAATGCTCTACTTAAAGGCAACCAACCGTCCAAAAAGGACAACCGCCGGATCAATCGTTCCTTGTGGAGGTCGGATTGGAGCCTTCAAGCATGCAAAAGGACTCGACTCATAAGGAGTGGATCTCTAATCGCTGCCTACGGCATCATTTGTTGGATAAGACAACAAGTTTCCATTTATTGTGGCAATACACGCATTCGATCTGACTTATCATCACCCATCACGTGCGAAATGAATTCTATATATCGTATTGTTGGGTATCCCTTCTCCATTTGTGTTTCCAAGCTTCGGCTGATTTGCGCTTTTGATTCAATGCTCGAACTTTTATGATATTTGGGAGTTCGTTGTTTTCTTTTACTTGTACCGATGGCGAAACACAATCTTCGCATTATCAAGGCCATGTAGGCTCTCAAGAGGGCTAAGGAATGTTATGCAGACATTCTCGTTTCCAAGAAGGGAAAACACGAATGGATCCGCTTTCCAAGAGGAGGTCGATAAGTCTAGGGACGAGGGGATTATCAAACTATCGCCGAGGTGAGGTGGGCCGGTCGACTCAGCACGCTCGTCCACTTGGGCAACCTAGTTCCTTCAGACCCTGTTGTTGCTTGGAAAATGAAGACGATGCTAGTAAAAGCTATTGACATGCATGGGAGCATCCAGATTAAAGATACTTTTTGGTCGCGATATCCATGGAATTTTCCAAGAATATGGGCACAGCTTGGATAAGCTCGATATTTCCCCGAATTCACTCACCGAAGAGCTCGTAATGCAAGCTGAGGTGCCGGATAATTTCGTCCGAAGTTTCGACTCTGTACCCTCGCGGCATGTCCTCAATGTTTCGATCAAGATCCCAAACGAGATGATTCTCACACCACCATCGTCCGTCGCTTTCCAAGGACGAGTGCCGCCGATAGCACGCCAAGAGGCTAGCCCAAGCGTCTGGTGGATAGTCTCGTGCCTCTAATCCTATTCCGTAATGTTTGTTCACACCGTTAGTTTCTTTTACTTTCGCTAGAGTGTCTGCTAGTCTACCCACGGCCTATGTATCGTAGCAGCAGTCTTATATCACTAGCTCCACTCCCTATCTTAGGCAACCCCCGCGTGGTTGGCTGCTTTATGGTGTCAAATTCTTTCGCATCCCTACATCTACGGGGATACTTTTTGGTCTATTTGTCCTTCGACCTCGCAATTGAACCGGCATGGGCACCTCCATGGTTTTCTAGATCAATCAAAGCCATTTTGTAACTATATGTACTTTAATTTTCTCTCGTTTAATATAATTTCCGCGACTTACACAAAAAAAATATCCGTTTTACCGTTGCACTTTGAGTCGAAAACCGATTAATTTCCCTTATTACCCTGCCGTAAGCTTGGAAAAAATGGTGAGAGGTGTTCCGTAAAGGGGGAGGGCGATTAAAATCTCATGAAAATTGTATACATGATGGGTCTGATTTCGTAGATTCCAGTTTAAGAAGGAGCGGAGGTCAAAGGAATGACCTCGGGAAGGCATTTTTGAAGGAGTTCCAGTGACGGGGACGAGTACAGGGACATCGTCCAAGAAAAAAGAATGTAGAAAGAGAAAAAACATCGAGAGACTCGACTCCATGCCCTACCAAGACAAAAATCAAGAAAATAATAAAGGTAAGAAGAGGAGCAACATGTCAAAGAAATTTTGACCTTAGTAAGAAGAACGACGAGGAACTCACTGAAGAGAGGGACTGCCTTTGGGGGTGAGTCACAACCAATCGAGCCTCGATTTTGTTGACGAGTCACCACCAGGCTCACCCAGGGATCAGTAATCCCTTGGTTCTCACGGAGACAAACAACTCATACTCATGGTTAATGAAGGTTGTCATGCAGAGAAGGAGAACGACATACTCCTTCGGCCTTCCTTCAGTACGTTAAAGAAAATAAAAGTGACACTAAGTGTATGCAAAGAACCGACAGAAGGGTCACAAAGACAATGAGGCACAACATATTGAAACCTCTCTATAATTTTGAAGCATGTACTAACAAACCCCTAATGGGATAGATGCACGGGTATTGAAGCCCTTGGTGAGATGGACATGGAGCGTACTAATACCCTTGGTGATATTGAAGTTCGGGAACCGAAACCCTCAATGATATGAAACACATAAATTGCTTCAAGATAACGTTGACCCCCGGCAATGATGGTACACGTTTAGAGTCAATCAAGAAAATATGCTTACACCCGGGAGTAGTTGGAAACAAAGAAATCCACCCTCTATCTCAAACAAACTTGGATAAAAAATCTTGACTCAATGAGTTCATGACTTGGAAGCATTAAACCAAGCCATGGAGCAGGATATAGTGCGAAAGCAAGGCAAAATGGAATCGTGTAAGAATCCAAAGAGAAGAAACGACAAGTCAAGATATGGAAATTTTCGAGCCTCAAAGTGCTACAACATCTTTAAAAAGTGACGTGACAACTTGGGAAAGAAGGCTCGAGGTAATAAGATGAAGACACAGTGATGGGTGTTCAACATATAAGTTTAGGATTAAAAGGGGAGACTCCTTATTTTTGGGTTTTTGCAGGTAGAAAGGTTGTGTGAGGACACACTATAGCTTAGGAATGGGAGGATGTTGGTAGGTTAAAAATGCTTCATTTTTAACCCCCTTCCTACTTTAAAACCACAATCATAAACCTGTGTTTTATCCTCATAAAATTCGTTATTCCTGCACTATTCCATGAATCCTATCTATCCTTGCACTAGTTTTATATTTCATATTTAAGGTTTATCAAGTACTTAATTAATCATTTTAATATATTTTATGCCCTTAATATTTCTTGCACTTAATATTTTCCTTCCTAAAGTATTTTATAAGAAAATGTATTAATAGTTTTATCATCATGGTCAAGTGCAGGAAAATTCCTGCACCGTTGGCAACCGACTGCTCCTAAACTTCCGCGACAACTCGTTACCTAACGCGGGCATCTCGTTCCAACTTGTCCTATGCAGTTGCGGTCATCTTGAGTTGAATTCGGAGCAGAGGATAGTCAGGGATATGGTCGAAGATTAGGTCACTTTACAACGATTAGATTAGCATTTTTTATAGTCGCAGACTTATTTTGTAATGCTATTTGTTATTTTGTTTCAGCTGCAAGGCTGGAATTAGAACGATTGTATGTAATTTAGTTATGGTCATAGGTCGAAAGGGTTGTATAAAATAAATATTTCCGATAGGAATTAGGGAGAGCGATAGAAATGCTACTGTAACTCTAGCGAAATTGTAATTTTGTGTTGTCGCCCTCGTTCTAAGTTGGATCCACACTTATGATGTATATTTGCTGATTTGGAATTAATACAAGGAGCCGCATAATGTTGTTTTCATTCTGTGTTTTAATCTATTACTGATGCATCATTAAGTGTTGAAGCTTCAAGTTTCCTAAAACAAGAAACAAGTTGGTTTGCTAGGGCCCATCCAACCCAGCTCGTTCACCTCTTGCTTTCGTTCTGTTAAAGGTGTGTGTTGATTTTATTTGAATGAAAAGTGTGGCTTGATTTTAAGATTTATTCCTTCATAATAATTCTGTTTTTATTTCATTGACATTCAATGTGTGACGGATCCGTGGTGTGAACATTAATTAAGTTTGATTTACCTCCAGTCATTTCCTTTTCTCGAACCTTTGTTTACTTATGCCTGGATCGTGCAAGCACGTTATTCCTGCACTAGTGCATTCATCATTCCTGCAACTTGGTTTTGTCGGTTCATTACAGTAAATTTGTTTCATTCCTTCCTTTCATAATAATTCGATGTATTTCCGCAAGTGAATGTTCGTTAGCAAATAAAAGTATTTTTAATACTAAGAGTTAAAATCCTAGAAATTATAGATGCTTTGTTAACTGGTGAATGAACGTTGTTATGACACATCGATCTGTGTGTGCACTCTATATTTTTTTTAAAAGGAAATAATTAAAACTTAAATCTAAAAAGTTAAAGTGAACCTTTCTGAGTTAACAAAGATTAAAGGAAGATCTAGTTTATGTGAGTAGCTATTACAGGGATAAAGCCTGTTGCCATACTTAGATAATTTCTTTCACTGCATTGAAGAAAGTGTGCCTTGAATTTTGAAGTTTGTTTTATTTTAAAGTCTATTTTCATTTTGATATTCAGTTTGGTTGAAGCATTATTTTACATGTGCAATTTATTTTAGAATTATTTCACCTTTGCAAATTCTTTTCATAGATTAGCAATGCTTTCATTTTTCTGGAAGTAATCGGAAAACTTGGTGTAGGAATATTTGTTTCGGTATAGGAACCAATATCTTGTTATAGGAATAGAGTGCTTTAATCTTGAAGCTTAGAGCCCCTACACAAATACATAAATCTCTAGTATAAGTGTAAAATAAACTTCCTACACATAAGCCCTGTACCTGTACTAGTGCAAGCATATGCACGAGTACAGGAATAACAACTTAGTGCAGGAAGGAAAATCCTTAAAGAAGGTAGATCTTTCCAAGGGCCCACTTGTGAACCTGCAATACCCATATTGGAGATAAAAATATAATTTTATCTCAACAATCAATATTATTTACAGTAGTGTGGAAGTTCCTTTATTTTGTTTCTTCGCAAAGTACTTTATTTCACATTCTGGCACTAGAATTTATTTGGTGGAGATTGTTGTGTGATCTTTATTTTCAATTATGCAAGAACTTGATTAAAGAAGTAAGAATAGAGATAGGAAAAGTTCATACCATTATGGAATTTCTTGTACTTTGTCTCTAAGTTTAAGAAACCCTCGGGTTGACAATTAAGTGTTGAAAGGAGTTTTCTTAATTGCGAATCCTACACCCAACAATGCGCTTGAGGGCAGATGTGACAATGAAAACATGTGAGTCTCTCTTGGTTTGAGCAATGGGTTTATGCGATGTGAACCAATAAGGATGTCTCTTATATTGTCCAATTCCTGACATTGATTCACCAGGTGGTTGGGTATATCGCATAGGGCACACATGAGGGGTGGTTTTGAAAAGGCAGCCTATGGTTATTTTGTCTTTTTTCTAGATATAGACCAATGATGTTGAGAGGAGACTTGCTTATGGGTTCTTGGTTTAATTACCGATGGAATGTTTTCCTCAAATACACATAATATGGACCTAGATGCTTCATCCCCTTGTGGTGTGGTGTGATATGATGATTCAATATCTGATCTGGCTAAATCAAATTTTTGAGCGATGAATCGATGCATGAAATCTAACATAGCATGAAATCAGGGCAGATGAGGGTGATGCCGCACATGATGGTTTCCTACAAAAATTTGGAAAGTACAACATCTGCACCTAAGTATGTTGCTTTAGGAAACACGGTTAACCAGATATCATCGGTTGAATCCTCGTAATTCAGGGCATTTGGGAATAAAATGGTCTAGTTCATCGGATAAGGCGCATAACGAGGCAAGAGATGCAAGCTCGGCTTGCCTTCTTGTATTCTGGGGGGTTTGGTGATAAGGGTAAGAGCATGAATCTAGTTCCTCTCACACATAAAGGATTTTTTTGGATCCATCATTAGCTGAGAACATGCCCTAGTATTGATGGAGCGTCAATATTGGGTTGTACGAGTTCACTTAATTCATCTCGATATCGAGGGATTTGAAGGCAATGATGAGTGTAATTCTTGTATTCCACGCATATAACACATGCATCATTGGTGCGTTATGCCTTTTCATACACTGGTGTGGCCTTTGCTCCATTATGTGGAGGAGGGTTCAGGTTGGCATTTGTGGGGAATGCATAATATTTTTCAACTCATCTAACTGGGGACACATATTGGTAGGATTCCCAGCTACTTCACATAAAGCACACGGTGGAATTTCCTTATAGAAGGAATCATTTGAATCTTCCACCTTCTTTCCTTTTTTCTTTTCCCTTTTTTTGGCAGCGACTAGTGTTGATGCATGGCTTGTCTGAATTGGGGCGACTTCCGAAGGTAGAGCTACCATAATGATGCATGCTGATGTGACACCTAACATTTTCGACGTCGCATGAAGGGTGGTGAGCTCTGGTATTGCACCAAGAGTGCTGCAACTCCCAGGGGCTGCCCTGCTTTACTTTATCAACCTGGGGTTCATACAAAATTGGAGGTGATAGTGCTATACACACAGGGGATGATTCTACTCATGTCATCCTCTTCTGCTTTACAAAAGGGTGTTATTTCTTAAACTATGATAAGAACTGGAAAGTAAATTGTTGGAAGGAAATGACAGAAAGGAAACTAACTTAATTTGCATAAAGGAAATGACAGAAATGAAACTAATTTAATTTGCAGAAAGGAAATGATGGAAATGAAACTAATTTAATTTGCAGAAAGGAATGGCAGAAATGAAACTAATTCTAAACCACACTTAACTTGGCCAATTGGTTAAACACACCATACTTATCTTATTCTCTATCTACCATGCTTCTATACATGCAACTATCCAAAATCTAACTAAATTTGACAAAGTGTTGCTTGCAGTTCAGATAAAAAGGGGTTAAGGGTGCTAAGGGAAGGGTAAACACATGAAAAAAGGCTTATAAGTGTGAAATAGGGTTTGACTTTATTAGAACTTATAATATCACAAAAATACTTTGGAGTGGGAGGCTTTTAAAAGTGCGAATTGTGAAATGTGATGGGATAAAGACTGTGAAATGCGAAATTCAATGGGATGACGTGGTGGTAGGGCCAGTGGCAGAGTACGACAATGATATCGCAATCGGTGTTGGGAGTGGAACATGTTATGAGAACCAAATGAAAAATGCGATTTGCGATTGCGGTGTGGCGGAGTACGAATAATTATCGCAATCGGTGTTTGGAGTGGTAAGTGTTAACAGGAACCAAATGGAAAATGCGAATTGCTATTTGCGAAAGGAATTGCGGTAAGTCTTTTAAAGGAAAAAAAAAGGAACATTAGGGGAATTTTGAGGTCTATAATGGGCCTCCTAAGGAAATAATACAATAATAGCTAAACCAATAAAATAATATTTATGAATCTACAATTCACTTTTTGCACCACAATCCATGTAACCAGGGTTAAATTCAATTAAAAAGTTGTACCAAAATAAAATTAATAAAAAAATTGTATTGATGTGACTAAATAAAAATGAATTTTTCAAGAAAAAGTCAGTATCATTGAACAACTAATGCATTTGTCATTTGTACTTAAATAGTTTAAAATAAATTATAAATATAAATTCATAAATTCTGAGTTGTATAAAATATCATTAATTAAAATTTATATTAATTAAATTATATAATAACATGTAATTAATATACTATATAAAAAATAAATAAATAATATAATAAATTTAATATATTATTTTATGTATTAATTTTATATTACATATTGAATTGATTTGATCTATAACATAAGAAGAAATAATATATAATATAAAAAGGAATATGATATATATTCTATTACATTTAGATTATGTTTCATAATATTATATATAATAATATATAATATTAATATAATCATAATGAAATGAATTGAATTGTATTTAAAAAAAAATATTAAAATAGATTTAAGTTATATTTATGAGTAGGTATTTATTTATAAATGTGTAGATATTAACTTATAATTAATTTGAAATTGCAATATTAAATGAAATGAAATGAATATATAATTTAAAAATAAATATATGAAAATATACAAAAATGATATTTATTGAAAAGTGTGTAAAAACATGAAAATTGGATAGGGATATGCATTTTTTCTTTCAAAAATATGAAATGACAATAATAATATTTTATTCAAAAAGTGTGAAATGACATTTATTATGAGTATTTTACTTTTGATTTTAAAAGTACTTAGAATACTACCACGGTTTACCGTGAATTTTTATCCACCATTGAGAATGTGACAAGTAAATACATTTAACTCAAGCAATGCCACCTCAACCATGGGGGATGATGTCATCCCTTAAAATGTGATTGGTTCTCATAAAGTGAATTTTGACTGTACATTTTTCTTAGGAGACTCATTTTTTACCTCAAAATTCTCCTAATGGAAGGTCAGTTTCCAAAGGTTTTCGAATATTTTTGTGATAATCGACAAAGGTAAGGTGGAAAGGTTATAAGAACTATCAAAATTGGAGCTCGGAAGTGGGAAGTATTAACGAATACCAAGAGGATTTGCAATTTGTGATAGAGCGAAGTACGGTAGCAGGAGTTGTGATGAGGAAAGGGCAAAGGTCAAACTCTTAGGATTTTTAAGGATTTCGTGAATAAAAGGGGCAGCAGCTGTAATAAAAGAAATAGGAGGGAAATGGATGCACAACAACAACGATGGAGGCATAAAAACAAAGATGGAGAATGAAGCGAGGAGGTGCAAATGGACTTCCCTGGTACTTTGATTCTTATTCTTGCAAACAACTCGACTGATCCATGCATGAAGAACAGACAAATGCATGAAAACAAAATACAAAAGGAAGACTGAAAATGGTAATGCAACTCTACTCTATTCTCATAAATAGTGAACATAAATCAATTTTTGGGTCTGTGGGAAGGTTCACCCTCCTGGAGCTCTATTTACAGAGATGAGAAGGGAGGTCTTGATCCACATCTTTTAGAGTTTTCTCCTCTATTCTATTACTCATAAGCAAATGAAATCTACAGCAACACACTGAAAGAAAAACTAAACAACAATGAAACTATCAGAAGCATTTCTACTAACAGCAAAGAACAAGTACAATAGAGAGGCTGAGGCACATAGATTGGGCCCTAACCCACACGCCTAGCTCTCTGAAACTTAAATCAGTAAAATTAAATCATTCTGCTCATTTCATGAAAGAATAGTCTCGTGCATTTCTCAATGTTTAATCGTTAAGTACAATAATCAAAAGCTCAATATCTTGCAGCAAATTTCCCAATAGAATCGAATCCTTCCTAGCTCTAGCTCTGCTCTACTTATTCTATAGGGTAGCTACCAACAACTCCCTTTAAATTAGAGATTGATTCCACTTGATTCCAAGTAAACATAGATTGAGTGCACTTTGGTCATTGAGTTGCTTGGCTGCCTATGGAACTCCTTCCATTTAAATGTCGTGATTAAAGTTATTATGGGGGTTCCTATTGGATGGTGTTATCATTGATGTCAACCCATGGAGTTAACTGGGTTTGAATTTGACCAAAAAAACTGGCCTTTAATGTCGAATGGATAATGAATGCTTCTCAGTAATTTTCAAATTACATCTAGATAACAGCTACACTGGTGGATGGTTGAAAACTCAAGTCCTAGGGTTTGGGTTCTCTAGACTAAGGATGTACATTGACTTTTTTTAGGGCTTTTGAAGCAATTTTGGCTTGGATATCCATGTCATTGGATTCTCCTCAAATAGATATTTTTTTTGGTATGTGGTACGCCACGTGGTTCCTCGTGGTTAGAGAGATAAGTAAGTTTGAAGATAAAGACCCTGGTTGGTAGGATAAAACCCCAAAAGAAGGTGACTTGGCACATTTCCATTAGTTGTAGGCACCTAAAATTAATATTAGGGATTTTTTTCCATACTTTGTGGAGATACTATCCTAATTAAGGGCTTCAAGCCACTATGCACCCATATAACTCCTACATCTCGTTAAAAAGCCTAATCTATGTAGGTAGTGCATATTCCTTAGGGAATAAGAAAAAAAAATACACAATATTTATCAATTAGAATTAGAAATTTATAATGTGTTAAAATCATAAATGTCTCCTTCAACGTTCACTATAAAATCCCCTCTCCACTCTATAAAAATAAAGCTCATATATCCTCCAAAACAAGACATCGTGGAATTTTCATTATAACATTGTTTCTATGAAGCTTGAGAAGATAAAAAAAACCCCATTTGAGCTGAAATCCTGATGAACCTTGTGAATGAATTTCAAATCTTGGCTCGCTATATTTTTGGAGATATGATCTGAGGAAGTTAGGGTTTTTTGAGGCTCCCGAATTCCATGTCAAACATGTGACCTTGGGAAAACCGTCATAATTTTATCTCTAAGCATTGGATTCAAATTTAGTAAGAAGTGACAGAAATAGGATGGAATTTAGTTTGTTGGGTATATTTTTCAGGGCCAAAGTTTGATACAGTGACACATGGCACTTCGTACAAGTTCACTCTACTAAACCAGTCTATAATCAGGTCATTGTGGGAGATTGGGAATAACTCTTTCTTGAAGAATACAATCTTGATCAGACCTATGGGGTTGGAAATAGGACTTAGAAGGATACCACAGGATGAAATTTCAGACCTTGGAGATCCAAAATTACATAGATACAACATTTTCAATATCGAGCTCCTACAAGGCAAAAAAAAGGTATGATATTTCTCCATTCTTAATAGGTGTTGGGTCTAGTTTATTTCAAGGGTATGCGACATAATTTAAGGGTTGATTTAGTGACTGTTTGAGGTACGTTAAAACAACATTTGATGCCCTAACCAGTCACCTATATGACAATATTGAAGCAGTGTATGATTTAGTGCTATGATGATTGAAGTATAGAAAGTACATTGAATGTGATCTAAATATTTCAACACCTATGTATCCTTGTGACACTGAGGTGGTGACATTAATCTTGATTGTGTCTTACAGTGATCTAAATACTAGAGAAGTTGGACTATGACAGTGTGTTGAAACGATAACCTATGACATGTCAAATACCTATGACTCAATATTATGTGCAGTGATGTCACTTAGCATAATAGTGACATTTTGATCTTAACCTGACACTCAGACCTAGACATAACAAGTATGTTGACACCTTGATTTTGAATTTCATAATGAACTTGACAATGGTGATTTGGCTTGTGAAATTATATGAAAGTGGTATATAATATTATTGAATTAGTATTGGTGGGCTATATGACATATGTTATATAGAACTATTTCTTTGATAAGTAAAGGCCCTTGGTGAATGCAACTCTTGAAAATGATATAAAATATCATAACATGTATTGACATTGATATGATGTATTTACTTTGAACATAACATATGGTTAACCTTGCCATACTTGAAAATAATTGACACATGTGACTCTATGTTAACTTAAATTGTTGGATGAATACAATACTCACCTTGACTTTGACATCCTAAGAATGAATTTGACACACTAAGGCATTACATGTATAATGACAGTTTTCCCTAAGTTTGACTTGGTATGAGAAGATCAAATAGTCATACCACACATTGATCTTTTGAATTTGACTAGACTTGATATTGATATATTGACTTTGGCTAGTAGAACCTTGAGTTGACAATGTATATGATAACCTAGGATAACTTGGCTCTGACCTTGTAGGGTAGAAATTAGTGAAGCGAACATCCTCCAGTTATACAAGGTATTGGAGAAGAATGGATTGCAGGGGGTCCAGTGTGAAAATTGTGAAACGTGATCTACCAACTCTTCTAGGTTATCAAAGTCACCTTTAGGTTGTGGTTTAAGAACACTTCAGGGTGGCAGGGTGGTGCTAGGGAAAGTTGTGGCTTCCACAAGATGTTGTATCTAATAAAACGAAAGGGTAGTGAAGCATCCTTTCCAACTACAACTAGTAAACATAGTGTTGGGGCACACATCATTTTGTGGCCTGATTTACAAGGCATTGTGGTGTACTTATGGTTGTAGCAGGATATTAGGGTTAAGTAGCGTCCTACAGGTTGTGGCCTACGAATTAGGGGGTTGACGCATCCCTCAGTTATTTCTGAAATCTTGATGTAACTAATATTTATTTTAAAGATAAAAGAAGACAATTACTAGAGAATAATTCAGTGGTTTTGACCTGGAGGGGGTTTTCCACCTAAAAATATTTGTGTCTATTGTTTTATCTTTCTGCATCGTTGTATGGTGTTGTTTATTGTTGATTATTGTTTATAATTTTTAAATAATAACATTGATAGTAACTGAAGAATAACTAATGATCTGAAAATAATTAAAAAGTGCTAATTGCTAAGAAATATTTATTCATCCCCCCTCTCAGTATTTCCAACAATTGGTATTAGAGCTTGGTTCCTTCAGTAACAACTTAACAGCTGGAAGGTAGTTTTCAAATCATAGAGACGGGAAAGCCAAAGAAGCGAGTTGAAAGGATTTCAAAGGAAGGTACAAGTGCAACAAAATATGAAGAAAGTGAGTATTATGTACCAATCCCTAATTTTGATGCAGATAAATACTAGATGTGGGAATCTAGGATGGAAGTATATTTGCAGGCACGTGAAGTATGGGAATCAATTTTTTCTATGGAAACATCTATCAACGAAACTAAAAGGTATAATTCAAAGGCCATGAATATAATTTTGAATGCTTTGCCAATTTCTATGAAAATAAAAGGTGGTCAACGTTCAATAGCTAAAGATATATGGGAAAAGCTTGATAATATCTATTCGAAATGAAGTGATCAAAGTGATAAAGGAACTCAAAATTCGAAAGGAAAGGATAAGACTTTTGGAAGCATATTTGAAGTCAGCAAAAGAATGCATCAAGGAAAACGAAGAGTCTAAGAAGATTATTAACAGTCTTAGAGCTCAACTGAAATAATTCAAGAATATAGAGACACAAGACTTCAAGAGAGAAGTCAGACAAAAGCAACAAGAACTTGACACAACCTTTCCAGAGATTAGTAGGATTAAACAACATATGCGGGAAGCAGAAATTGAAAGAAAGGAATCTGATCAAATATACATATCTAGAGTTGACCATAAGAAAAAGGAATTGGAAACCTCTTTAGCTCAACTAATCAAGCTCAGGATTGAGATAAATAAGCATAAGGAACATATATAGGTTCTCAACAGAGAAGTAGAGAAGATCACTCTTCTCAAGCTACAGGTTGAGGAGGAAGAAAAAAGAAGGGAGACCTTAAAAGGATGGCCTCAAGAAGATATTTCTCAAAAGAAATAAGAACTTGACGCAGTTCTTAATGAGATTAAAAAACTCAAGAGATCACAAAAATAACACTTATAAGATAAGACAGATGAAGAAGAAAAAATTAAGGAAAACAAAGTTGGTAAAGCTCCAGTTCATGAAGGTACATGCTCCACAACTTTGTAGGATGATCCTAAGAAAGAAGTTGATCAAAATGAAAATCCAAAGAAGAATGTTGCAATTCGAAAAAAACAAGACCAAAGCAGTCAAGAACAAAGGACAACAACGGACTACAATACCACCTCTAAAGAAGAATGATAAATCTTCTAGGTATGTTTGTTTTATTAAATGGTTATTGTTTTTCATGTGCTAATTATGGGAATATGGCCATTGATTGTAAAGTTGTTGACAAGTATAACTATCAAGGACCATCACATCCAAATTAATCATTCAGGTACGCACATTTATTTAATGGTTATTGCTTTTTATGTGCTAACTATGGACATATGGCTAAGGATTGTGAATTTTTTGACAGGTACAATCATTTTTTGGAATTTGGATTTTGTGATCCATAATTTGTAAAAAACAGCGTTCGGTAATAATCACATATGATCATGAATTGTTGACTCATTTCAAACCAACCAATGTGGTTCATCTTCAGGACAAGATGAGAAATAAAATTAGGAGACATGTTTAAAAATATAGAGAGAGGATCGAACTAGTCGTTAAGGTATAATAGCTAGTTTGACTGAGAGAGGAAAAATGAACTAATTTGTTAAAGTTTTTCCATTGTCATATTATATTTAATATAGTCTGATTAGTTGCTAATTATAATATATTTTGTTATTATATTATAATTTGTTAATTAAATTAATAGGGTTCAAGAAGTTATTTATTTATTATCAAAAATACAATTATGATTAAAAAATAAATAAATAAAAATAAAAAATGAGGTCAAAGGGGATTAAGAAAAAAAATTAAATTTTTAAAAAAAAAAAAGTAGTTTTTTACAAGGTACAATCATTATCTGCAAATTCCTAGAAGCAAGTTTGCAACATCATGAAACATGTTCCATGATAATTTTATCAGTAGAGAATATATGCCATATGGGCCAAACATTGAATGTTTCAAATTCCATAACTATGGCCATAAAGCTCGCGATTATAGATATTAGATGGAATCACCTAAGGACAACGTTGAATTCTTCAAGTGCCATAAATTTGGACACATAACTCAAGAATGTAGGTATAACCCTGACAAGGAATGTTACAAATTTCATAATCATGGACAAATAGCTCGTCACTGTAGGAACAAAATGGAATCAATCATGAATATTGATGATGAGAATAAGAAGGTTTGGAAGAAGAGACAAGTACAAATACAGGAAGAATAGGTAAAGTATTAGCAATAAGTGTAGAAAGACAAGAATTTCTCAACAGTCATGCTCTCAAGGTTTGTAACAAGTAATGAGGAATCAATAGTTGCTTGAGATAATGGCTCAATTCAATATGGTTCGTTAAATGTTACACTATTTTGAACAATCTAGCTCGTTGAATACTTGAATTTTGAAGAGGGGGAGTTTATACAATAGTATGTGGCATAGGTCTACCATTGATAGAAAAATAACATTGACAAAATGGTAGCTTCAGGACAAATGTATCAAATCCATAACAAGTTCAGGGGAAGAAGAACAGTTAAAGGCTTACATGTCTTCAAAGATTGCCAAAGGAAGGCTTCTTGTCAAGGGGAGCACATGTAGGTTACAGGTCCACAAGGATCGCCATTGATAGATTATTACAAGAAGTCTTCTCGTCAGGGAGAGCACACGAAGATAATAAGTCCACATAAAGCAATAAAATTCTCACGGGGGAGTAAGCCTTTGCCATTGATGTCAAAGGGGGAGAGAAAACCTAAGAAGGAGATTGAAATCTCAAGAAGGAGGTAAATCATGAAGTCAAGGAGATTTGTACTCGCAGGAGGAGTACGTGTGTTGTCATCAATGAAAAAGGGGGAGATTATTGGATGGTTTTGTAATTGATGTCAACCCATTGAGTTAAGTGGGTTTTAATTTTACCAAAAACACCAGTCATCGATGTCGAATGGATAATGAACCGTTTTCATTAATTGTCAGATTACATCTAGATAACAGCTACATGATTGGATGGTTGAGAACCCAAGTCCTAGGGTTTGGGTTCTTTGGACTGAGGATGTACCCCAAATTTTTTGGGGGTTTTTAAAGGGTTAAATAATTTAGTTTGGCTTGGATATCCATGTCATTGGATTCTCCTCTAAGAGGTCTTTCCGGTGGTATGTGGTATGCCATGTGGTTCATCCTAGTTAGAGAGATAAGTGAGTTTGAAGGTAAAAACCCAAGTTGGTGGGATAAAACCCCAAAAGAAGGTCACTTGGCATATTTCCATTAGTTGTAGCCACCTAAAATTAATATTAAGGGTTGCTTTCCATAATTTTTGGAGATACTATCCTAATTAAGGGCTTCAAGCCACTATGCACCCATATAACTCCTACATCTCGTTTAAAAACCTAATCTTTTTAGGTAGTGCATCTTCCTTAGGGCATAAGAAAACAAAATACACAATACTTATAAATTATAATTATAAATTAATAATGTTTTAAAATCCTAAATATCTCCTTCAACATTCACTATAGAAGCCCATCTCAACTCTATAAAAAGAAAGCTCATATATCCTCCAAAAGAAGCTATTGTGGAATTTTCGCTATAAATTTATTTCTATGAAGCTTCAGAAGCTGAAAAAAAAAACCCAATTGAGCCGAAATCCTAATGAACATGATGACCAAATTTTAGATCTTGGTTCGCTATATATTCTAAGATATGATCTAAGGAATTTATGGGTTTTGCAGACTCCCGAATTCCATGTCAAACAAGTGGCCTTGGGAAATCGCCATAACTTTCTCTCTGAGCATTGGATTCAAATTTCATAAAAATTAATAAAAAGAGGACTGACTGTAGTTTGTTGGGTATTTTTCTTGTGGAAAAATTTTGACACAATGACACGTGGCACTTTGTACAAGTTTTCTCTACTGAACTAGTCTATAATTAGGTCATTGTGGGAGATTGGACATAACTCTTTCTTGAAGAATCCAATCTTGATCAGACCTATGGGGTTGGAAATAGGACTCATAAGGATACCACAAGATGAAATTTTAGACCTTGGAGATCTAAAATTACATATATACAATAGATTCAATATTGAGCTCCTAGAAGGAAACAAAAAAGCATGTTATTTCTCCATTCTTGCTAGGTGTTGGATCTAGTTTATTTCAAGGGTATGCCGCATAATTTAAGGGTTGATTAAGTGAATGTTTGAGGGAATTTATAGAAACATTTGATGCCATAACCATTCACTTATATGACAGTAGTGAAGCAATGTATGATTTAGTGCTATGATGGTTGAATTATAGAAAATACATTTAGTATGATCTAAATATTTTTTGGACTTGTGTATCCTTGTGGAAGTGAGGTAGTGACATTAACCTTGATTGTGTATTACAATGATGTAAATACTAGAGTAGTTGTACTATGACAGTTTGTTGACACGATAACCTATGACATGTCAAAGACCTATGACACAATATTATGTGCAGTGATGTCACTTAGCCGAACAATGACAATTTGATATTAACCTCACACTCAAACCTAAACATAACAAGTATGTTGACACCTTGATTTTGACTTTAAAAATTAACTTGACAATGGTGATTTGGCTTATGAAATTATATGACAGTGGTATAGAATTCTATTGAATCAATATTGGTGGGCTATATGACATATGTTATATAGAACTATTTCTTTGATAAGGAAAGACCCTGGGTAACTACAATTCTTGAATTGACGATGATACAAATATCATAACATGGATTGACATTGGTATGATGTATTTTATTTGAACTTAACATATGGTTGGCCTTGACATACTTGACAATAATTGACACTTTTGACTTTATGTTAACATAACTTGTTGGATGAATACAATACTCACCTTGACTTTGACATCCTAAGAATGACTTTGACACACTAAGTCATTACGTGTATAATGACATTTTGCCCTAAGTTTTACTTAGTATGAGAAGATCAAATAGTCATAGCACACACATTGACCTTTTGACTTTGACTAGACTTGACATTGATATATTGACTTTGACTAGTAGAACCTTGAGTTGACAATGCCTATGATAACCTAGAATAACTTGATTGTGACCTTGCAGGGTAGCAATTAGTGAAGGGAACATCCTCCAATTATAAAAAGTATTGGAGAAGGATGGATTACAAGGTTTGACCAGTCAAAAAAAGTGCTTAAATATATTCTAGTATCTCTTTGGGGACAAATTTTGAGAGCATTGATTGCAAGGCATCGGGATGACCTGAGAAACCTTGGGTTATGCCATCATTTGATAGTAGTGCGAGATAGATTTTTCATTGCGTGCAGCCTGATACAATGATGAAAGTGATACAACATTGATGACTATTCATTCATGAGCAGTGTGATGACGATTTTTTGATGGCTATTGATTTGTGAGGTGACATTTCGTGTTAATTGACAGTTATACAATGATTTGAAATGATAGTGATAGCTTGATGTGAATCTTTGTGCAGTGATTAGTTTATGGGAACAATGATCAATGGCTACCAGGATTCGATATGTATTCTAAATCTATTCTAAATTGATTCAAAGTAAAGGGGGTCCAGTGTGAAAATTATGAAACATGATCTACCGACTCTTCTAGGTGATTGAAGTCACCTTCAAGTTGTGGCCTGAGAACACTTCAGGGTGGTATGGTGGTGCTAGGGAAAGTTGTGGCTTTCATATGGTGTTGTGGCATCCACTGAGTTGTGGCTAATAAACTGACAAGGCAGCAAAGCATCCTTTCCCACAACAACGTAAAAAGAGTGTTGGGGAACTCATTAGGTTGTGGCCTTATCTATAGGGCATTGTGGCGTCCTTCTAGTTGCAGCAGGATATTAGGGTTTAGTAGCATCCTAAAGGTTGTGGCCTGTGAATTATGGGGTTGATGCATCCCTTAGTTGTAGCTTATATCTTGATGTAACTAATATTTCTTTTAAAGAGAGAAGAAGACAATTACCAGAGAAGCATTCAGTTGTTTTGACCCAGAGGAGATTTTCCACATAAAAATATTTGTGTCTATTGTTTTATATTTCTTCATTGTTGTATGGTGTTGTTAACTATTGATTATTGCTTATAATTGTTGAATAATAACGTTGATAATAACTGAAGAATAAATAATGCTCTGAAAAGGATTAAAAAGTTCTAATTTCTAAGAAATGTCAATTCATCGCCCCCTTAGTATTTCCAACATTTTCCTCTAGGAGGATTCATCTAGGATGGTTTTTTATGAGTATTAACCACTCCCTTATGGGGGAATGGATTCTTCATTATTGCAGGTTGTTGGTTTTTCTCTCCCTTCCCCCTATTATATTGTATCATTTTCAACTCAGGGAGCTGAGGACAATGATGGGTATAATGATCATATTCCCCGCAAATGGCACAAGCATGATTAGTCCATAGATTTGTCTTCTTTTTTTTCCTCTGTGGGTTATTATTGGTCTGATTCTAGTTTTGAGTCCCGTTGGGGTTGTTCCTAGATGCTGTCTGCAGGGGGTGTTGTTGATTTCTACCCCCATGGCCAAACTCTCCCTTTGATTTTCTCTTTGGATTTTTCTTAGCTGCATTGGGTGAGTTAGATGTATTCACTTGGTCAAATAATGGTTATTGTTGAGAACGGGAGGGTTGCACTAGATTAACCCCTACATTATTTTGTGATGGTGGGTTATTCTATTGTTGGGTAGGGAAAGGAGAATATTTATTTCCTTATCCCTGACTAAGATATAAGTTATGGGAAGAGGAAATTACTTTAACATTCCTATAGGGGTATTGGTTTCCTTGTGGGAGAGTATGTGTGCCGCCATGCATTGGATGGTATTGGTTAACCAAACTAACCACATTCTTCATGGGCATGGGTGGGCCGAGGTAATATGTTTTATGTTGTAGCGATTGTGTTTCTTGCGAAGAATTAAATGTTTGCCTACTTTATGAGTATCTAGGATACTGGCAGGTGTTGCTATGTTGGTTTTGGGCTATGGAACCAATCAATCGATCAAAAAAATTGGATGTGCCTGGTGTATCTACTTTAAAAGTTTGCAGGCAGGGGGCTTCTAGAAGGATGTGATAGAGGTATCCAAACTGTGTGTATATAAGCTATCATTTCTTAGCTTTAGTGATGGCCTCTTCCTCATTTTTTGGGTTTGAATTAACCGCATATTGAGAAATATATGACATAAGATATCTCAGAAAAAGGTTGAGGGGAAGTTTTGCTTCCAGATTAGCTTTACACAAGCTCTAGCATTTTCACCATTCATGGATATGGTTTAATATGTGTATAGTAAGTGTCCGTTTGAAATGAGTAAGGAGTTCCAAGATCGACTCCTATCAAACCGAGAGCTAGAATAATGTGAGGAAAACAATGGCTATTGAACCAAAGTTTCCATGCATCCTAGATGGTTGAACTATGTACCACTTTGTTGCGGCTCCCATAAGGGTGCGTTGAAACAAACATAGATGAATAATGTCTTCTATGATGCTATTAGGAGAACACCATAGGTGCCATAGGTGGAAGGTCATGACATGATTTCCAAGATCTTATCCTTGCTTATATTTAAATTTTTGAACATTCAAAGGTAATTTGGTAGGCATGGGTGGCCAATTGCGGCCATTTTATATAGGGTCATTAGTTAATTAGCTTAAATCAGGTAGATTTAAGGAAGCTAAAAATGGGACCTAAAAGTTGTTCACCATCCGAGGGGGTGGTGTGTGGGCTTCTGAAAGTTGTTCACCATCTGGGGCGGTAGTGTGTGGGGACCCAACATTACCAATTTCTGAATGACACGTGTTAAACTGGTTAATTGTTCATGCTTGAATGTGGATTTGTGGAGGAATTGTTCACCATCCTAATGATGTGATTAATGTGAAAGAACTTTATCTAAATTATGGATCACAAAAGTCTTAGATCTAACAATGCTAGAGTATGTTGGCCTTTCTGCAAATAAAGTCTTCATCATCCATAGCAGCTAAAATTATTTATGCAAGTAATTTACAATAGTAGATCCCTTTAAAACAACGTCCCTTTCATGATTATTTCCAATTTTGATTTTTGCCTTTACCATTAATGTCTCATATGTTTCCCATGGAAGTAATTTTCCTTGCTGATCCCAAAAGGATGGAAGACCATCCCTGGTTCTTTTATCAAATAATATCTTAAAATTTACCATTTTCTATTTGAATTCATTTAGCTTTTTCTCAACAAATTTCTTGTATGAATTTTTTATGATCATTTTGTTCAGCTCCAACACACAATGAGTTCTATCTTCAATCCTGAATTCCTGCGATTCCTGTGTAGATTTGGAATTTATAAAATCAATCAGTTTTTTGGCATACACAACTCTATTTTGTAACTTTTGTTTATTTTCCACAATGACTCCTTCCAAATCTCTCACAATATTATTCTCTTCTCCAACAATAACCAGTAGATTCCACACATTCTTAACTATTTCAATAATATCAGTCCATATGATCTCTCGAGCCTAAGGAAGGGACATATTCCCTTTCACCTTCTCCTTGATTTCTTTGATTTATTGACAAGAATTCTAGTAATCATGTATGTACTTATCATCATTTTCCTTAGTCATATGCACCTCTTGATCTATAGCTCTTATCACCTTGCATGTATTTTCCAGATCTCTTTGATTATTTTTTAAACCAATCTCTACCAATCTTAACTCAGTCATGACTTGAATTAATTTGGTAGTAGGGTTTTAATAATCTGATGAAATAACAACAATACAAACATGATAATCCAACTCCTTCTGCAACATGTCATTTACCTCTTTCAACTTAGATATCTCCATATATTTAGCCAACAGAGCTTGCAACAGCTGCTCTTTTTTCTGTCTCAACTTGAGTTACATCAATAGCCATTGGATGTTCATGTATAAAATCTCTAACATAGCTTTAATACTGTGTATAAAGTATATCAATGGACTCAATCCGATCATGCAATGTACTAAAGAAAGATATTGAATCCTTCTACAATATTTGTAGAATATAAAACATGATCGCTCAATCACATGCAAGTAAGAGAAAGAATTAAATCAATACACAACACCAGATATTCCTGGGGAAAGAAACTGCTCAAAACCACTCCATATTTATTGTATAATAAACCAAGGAATCATGAAAAAATACAATTATTTGCGCTCACCACAACCTCATACACTCTACCAATTGATTCACATTGATCTAGGAAAAATTGGACAAACACATAGCCAATTATGAGCCTACCCTCAGCCTACCTTGCTTACGCAATCCATAGAGAATTAAACCCCTATTAAATAGGAAAATGAGTCTTCCTTGATTGCGCAATTCATCATGGGCTTCATGTGGTTTTATAAATGCATCTAGGTAGTTTACTAAAAATACGACTGATAGTTTACTTGCGTTGAACCTTTGTCTCAACTAGGTATCCACTAGAATTAGCATAAATGCAGCTATAAATAGTAGATCATAAGTTACTTGGTAGATCACTACTAGTGAATTAAATCAATTTTAATTCACTTGATCTTCCACTAGCTCATCAAACAGTTAGAACTAGTTAAACTGATTTTAACTCAATTATTGTGAGTTAACTAATCCCACCCACACTACACTAGTGCTACAACTGTAACTGAACCCTATTAATAACATAATCAATCTACATGCCTATCCTTTGACCCTCAACTCAAATTCTTGATCTAACTAGGTATATCACACTTAGTTAACTATTACAAGTTGTTATGAGATAAGTTTATAATTAATTTTCCAATTTATTTTAAAATTGGCTTGCACACTAATGTGTCGCTAGGAACCATCACTGTGTGACCTGTGATCCCACACCAGTGTGTGTGTTTTTTTTTTATGCCAATTTCACTATTTCTTATTGCAAATTCCAACACTCCCTCTCAACAAGAAAGTAATCAATCTGTCCTGATCCGGTACCTTTGGAACGTTCTTGTATGCAACAATTCCTAGTGTTGTTCGCACATGCAACTCTCCTGAAACTGAATAGCCTCCAACAACTGAATCAATATAATGCATCTGTCATCAGAGTCTTCTTACTGCTGCTAGCTACTGCACATGTCTATTGGAATCTCTACATTGTTGCTGACATTTGTATCCATGCACTCTGCACTGCTGCCAACTCGGATCTGCACTCTAATATCTGACACTTGTCACTCTGATTTATGTCTTCCTGACATATAACTGAATCAATATAACCGATACTTCTTGCTATTGTTGTATTGTGGGCTTCTCTAAAATAGGTTCTATCCATGAGATACACCATCTCAATGGAACCTTCCCAAATACCATCTTGGGGTAATATCTACACATCACCCCACCTCACACCTGGAGGTATAGCTGCATATACTCCCTCTGCCCATCTGGCTTGAAATTTCCCCCTCCTGGAGGTCTCTACTTTCTTCACCTTGTAGATCCACCTGGATCCAACCACTGACTTCCCCACTGGTCTTGGGACCACTTCCCATGCATTGTTTTTAGTAATGGAGTCATACTCCTCAACCATGGCACCAACCCATGTTGGTTTTTGCATTGCTTCCTCAAAAGAGGATGGTTTTGTCATCATACACTCGCTCATAAGAGCCATGTATCCATTATACCTATCAGGGGACCTTCTCTTCCTGCGCTCTAATGTAGGTGCACCTACATGCTCTGTCACATATAGAATCAATATGTCAGCCTCTTTGGTGCACTTCCTACCATTTCTGGTGGATAGCTCTGCATGAGTGGTTTCTTCCACTCCATGATCCTATGCTTGTAGTTGCTCCACATCCTGAGGTTCATCCTTTGGAACTAAGAGTTCCTCATCTGCATGCAAGTCAAGCTCCCTCTCAAGGGACAATCACATGGATTTCTCATACTTCCCCATGATACATCCCTTGCATGTGTATATCTATGCAATAGTACCCTTTGGAACACCTGTAGAAATTTGCTGTAAGATCCTTAAAGCACTGTGGTGTAGATGGCCTAATCTGCTGTGCCATAAATCACTTGTATCTCGGCTCACCACCTTCCCTGGTTTACTGCTCAATGTTACATAGCCATCTACATCAAGTTTGTAGATTTTCTTCACGTGAACCCCAATCTTCTTTACCTATGATGTGGCTTTGTGATGAAGGAATTCCTTTCCTTCACTGAAAACCACATCATATACAAGATCCTCCAACATAGCAATTGAAACTAAATTCTTTTTCAAGCATGGTACATGCATGACATATTTTAATAAGAAATTTTTACCTGACTGTCTCTGGAAAGTAACTGTACCAATATAGGTAGCATTATACCTCCCGTCATCACCCATCTCGATGTGCATCTGAATATCCTTCTCCTCCAAGCTACTAAAGAGTTCTTAGTTTCCCGTCATGTGGAAATATGCTCCATTGTCCCAGTACCACATAGATCCCATCAAAGTTGACGCCATGCATGCGATGAGAGAGAAGTATAACTCAAATTTTGAGGCCAAAGCTTCACCTGTTGCAGCTCATGGAGCCTTATTGTTCTTCTTCTTATTTTGTGGACAATTTGTGGCATAGTGTCCATGATAATGACAGTGAAAACATTTCACCTTTGACATGTCACTCTTCTTGCCTTCTTTTCCGGTCTCAAATTTGGAATGGGACTTCCTCCCCTTCCCCTTCTTTTCCTTAACATCCAAGGTACAATTTTCCTCATCATCAGTCATGGATGAGGATCCATCACTGGTATCCAGCCGAAACTCTTCTTCTACCAAATCTGACCAAAGTCGCTCCAAATATGGTAACTTCTACCTCCCATTCACAGAGTCCTAGTAACTATGCCAGCTCTTGGGAAGGCCTAGAAGTGCTAGGCTCACTAAGTCATCATCAGCTATAGTAATCCAAACACTTCCAATCTCATCTCGAAATCGAGTGAAATTGGTCAAGTATTGATGGATTGTGTCGCCCTTCTCCATTTTGATTTTCCTGAGCTTATCCTTGAGTGCCAATTTTCAGTGGTCATTGATGCTTTGAAACGAATCTACTAAGGCCTTCCACATAGCATATGGAGTTGCCTTTCCATGGAGACTTGAGACAATATGATCTCAAAATCCCTCTAATAAGATCCTCCTCGCCTTTGCTACCTTCTTCTGCCATCCATCAAGATGTTGGGCATCTGCTGCTGCGAGCTTGGGAATATCATTATCTATGAATTCCTTCAACCCATTGTCCTCCAAAAATGCCTCCATCCTATCCTTCCATGCAATATATTTGAACTGCCCTCGAGTGTATATTTGAGTCTCAAGCTAGTGAAAGACATCTTGATCCGCTTATATCTCCAAAGAAAGTACTTGCAAATTTTAATACTGTTCCACACAAACTCAATTTCTTCTCCACTATTGTGATTCTTGGTGCTCTGATATCATGTATAAAATATCTAACACAACTATAATACCATGTAGAAATTATATCAATGGACTCAATCCGATCATGCAATGTACTAAAGAAAGATATTGAATCCTTCTACAATGTTTATGGAATATAAAACAGGATCACTCAATCACATGCAAGTAAGAGAAAAAATTAAATCAATACACAACACTAGATATTCTTGGGGAAAGAAAATTCTCAAAACCCCTCCATATTTATTGTATAATCAACCAAGGAATCATGAAACTATACAATGTATTTGTGCTCACCACAACCTCATACACTATAACAATTGCTTCGCACTGATCTAGGAAAAATTGGACAAACACATAGCCAATTATCAACCTACCCTTATCCTACCCTGCTTACACAATCCCTAGAGAATTAAACCCCTATTAAATAGGAAATTAACCATTCCTTGATTGTGCAATTCATCACGGGCTTCCCTTGGGTTTATAACTACATCTAGGTAGTTTTCTAAAAATACAACTGATAGTTTACTTGACTTGAACCTTTGTCTCAACTGGGTATCCACCAGAATTAGCATGCATGCAGCTATAAATAATGAATCATCAGTTACTTGGTAGATCACTACTGGTGAATCAAATCTATTTTAATTCACTTGATCTTCCATTATCTCATCAAACAATTAGAACTAGTTAAACTGATTTTAACTCAATTATTGTGATTTAACTGATCCAACCCATACTACTAGTGCTACAACTGCAACTGGACCCTGATAATAATATAATCACTCTACATGCCTATCCTTTGACCCTCAACTCGAAATTATTGAGATAAATTAGTCTATCACACTTATTTAACTATTACAAGTTGTTATGAGATAAAATTATAATTAATTTTCCAATTTATTTAAAAATTGTCTTGCACACTAATGTGTCGCTAGGATCCATCATTGTGTGACTTGTGATCCCACACCAGTGTGTGTGTGTGTTGTTTCTGGATGCAAATTTTACTATTTCTTGTTGCAAATTTCAACAATTCACCAATGGGAAGCTTGAGCGTCTTTTTCAAGGTTTGAATTTCAAATTCAGCACTCTGCAACAATTTCTAAACTGTTGATTTATCTTCAGGATCAACACCAATCTCGACACTGATCTTTTTCAAATCTTCATTTTGTGTGGAGTAAGCTATAGAATTTACTTTCTCCAATTTTAATTGCTTTATCACCTTTCCTAGCATTTTTCAGCTTTAGCAGTAGCTGAAGTGATCTTGTTCAAATCATTAAAAATCAAATGTCTAGTTTGCATATGAAGGTTGATTTTATCAGGGAGACAAATATTTTTTGCATTCACTATTAAATTGATAGCTTTGAAGTAAGTTGAGGATGCTGCACTCATATCTGAACCATGATAAAAAATTATATTTAGTTGTTCTTCTCCAAATCTATGGTTGGTAATAATCTAATCTACTTAGAAGAAATTTTAGCTTCTGCTTGGGATTCTAAATTATCACTTATTTTCCTATTCTTCTCCTCTATTTGTGAAAACACCTGCTTGATAAATGAGACAGAATAATGACCTATATCTTCTAGAACAGGGGATGAAGTAGCACATGAATTTTCCCCCAAATGCAAGGAGTATCCCGGTGTGGTTGATGAAGTAACTTGATCCATTGTCTTTAATCTATTGGACTCTTACTTTGTATCACCCTCTAAGTCAATTGTTTCATCTCTTCCCCTTTTAAGGTTATTTTTAGTGGGATGAGGAGTTTCTACTCCTACCGGCATAGATGTAGATGATTGTCCCCCATTTTCTAATTTCTCCATCTTTGGCTTAGATTCATGAATAAAAGGGGCATACCCATTTTCCGATATTTGATTTGAAATCATATGATGTGGGTCATGTGCCCATTTTTCTCCTAACAACAAGTGCATACCATCCAAAAATTTTTGAGCTTCTTCAATTGCTTGTTTGATATTTACAAAAAATGGACCCGTATTAGGAAATTTGAATAAATGTCCCTTTTTTACAAGCACGAAGTGAATTTTATCAACATTAAGACTCTGCCTTATAAACTCTAAGGAAAACATTCTCATTGGAAAAAAGGTTGGTAATCTGAAGGGTTCAATTTCAGCTCTATATAACATGATTTTCGTATGATCCTCAAAAGAAAACCAATCCCAAAATTTCACATCCTCTCTTAACTGTAAAAATTATTGGGCTCGTGGGAAACAAACAAGGTGCAGGTGATCCATTCAAAATTGAACACACAATTGGTAGGAAAGAAGAAGTGAATCCAAATAAGCCTTCATTTCATACTTCGCTCCTCACTATGTTTGTCCAAAAAACCATTGATTGCTTATTTCTATTTTCATCCATAAAATTTAATGCCAATGGAGTAAATATTTCCACATGACTATATAGAAAAAAAAAAGTAATCAGAGGTGGAAACCTAAAACACCTAGTTAGTGACAGACTCAAGAATTGAGCATTGACAAGATTCTCCAAATAAGCAGGAATATTTAAAACCACCCTAGGTTTCATCATTAGGGAAAAAATCCCTAGGATTGTCTTATCAACTAGAATAACATCGTCCCTGCCTAGGATTTTAGCCAAAATCTACAGAAATGGTATCATATCTTTGGTATAGATATTGAAAGAAAACTTATTAGAGTCCAAAAAATTTTGTCTTATTGGACATCAGGAAAAACAAAATTTGGGAAAACTTAGGCCCAGGCAAGTCTTGAAAATATGAGGACACAAATTTATGAGAGAATTTCCTATATGAATCTTAGAGGGATAACAGAGAGCTTGTCTAATAAGGAGGGCAGACACTTGGAATACATTCTCTCCCAATTGGTTCATTACAAAGCACTTTTGAGGGTACATTGATGAAACCAACCAGTGGATAAACTCTGGAAAAAGATAAGTTTGAGGGAAAAATGTTGACAACACTCTTTTTTTGAGAAGGGCAGAGTAAACTAGATTGTTTGACTGGTTCAATATAACATGTTGATAGAATTTAAGGTGGTCGATCGGGAAAATGGTGTCTGCAATAGCACTTTCTGTGTGCATAGGGGAATATGGGAACTAACCATTATGCTTTTCTTTTCCATTTCTTAAAAAATTTAGTGTAATTATGTAAAATACCTGGCTGACAATGTAAACGATGACTTCGCAGCTGGTGTATACCTCTTATACTTCAACTGCTTCTGAAAAGGATGTGGAAAGATGTCGAGAGAAAAACCCTTTTATAGATGAAGCGGTAAAATAGCGGGAAATGATATTGCGTGGGGTGAAATGAATGAAATGATGGGGAAAATATGAGTGAAATGATAAGCAATATGATGATGGTGATGTGGAAGGGTGACATGGTTGGCTCACTTGTTGAGGTCACAGGCTGGCCTGCTGCCATCATTGCGGGGGAACTATACAGTAAGGGAAAACTTCTGGAGCAGCGTCCTCGCAGTTAATCTAGACCATTCATTCGAGTCAACCAGTGAAGGTCAAAAATTGTGTGCAGGCACCCCTATTGATAAACCCCACACATTTTGTGATGTCGGGTTTGTTCCATTGTATGAGCACTTTGCAATCAAGCTCCCCAATGGTGCAACTAGCTTGCACTTTAATGCTTTTCTCCAGATAAGGGTCCCACTCTATCAGCATCTAACTACTTCAACAAATATTTTAGCGTGCTTTATTTCGAATTATTTTTTTATATACTTTATGCATTTCAATATATATATATTAATTTTTTTCAAAGAAAAACATGAGATATATACAACATGTAAAATATTAAAACAAGCCACAACATCTGGCTTCTCCTGGGTATAGTGTTAGTTGTAAAAGCACGCTAAAAACTGTAGATTAGTGCCTTCACTCTGGGCATGGAGTCAAAGGTGACTTACATATTGCAATGAGTTACTCACCGACTTATGTACAATGATCAAACTGGTACATACAATGATGTAACCACAAAATTTAATGTTGGAAATAATGCTTTAGATACTGCCAATTTACTGGCAATGGAAGCAATTCTCCATCCAAGTTTCCTAGGAAAAAAGTATTGTTAGCTCTGGATTCAGTAATCTTGAAAGGGCCATACCAAAGAGGATCAAATTTCTCGTGTTTTCCTTTCTCTTCCCTTCTAACATCCCATATTAAAACAAGATCACCAGGATGAAAAAGGACATCCCTTGCTTTTCTATCAAAAATTGCTTTCATTTTCTCTTGATAGCTAATCAATTTTTCCCTGACTTTATCCCTATTTTCACTTAGCTCCACCAATTTATTCATCCTTATGATTAAATTACTAGGTTCTTCTTAGACTTATTGAATTAAATCTACAATAAGTTTCATCAACTAAATTGGGAATAAAGCTTTTGTTCCATAAAAAAACTCAAAAGGCGACTTACCAATTGATCTCCTAGCTGTGACGCGACTCGCCCAAAGAGAAAATTTCAACTTAGGATCCCAATATTTCTAATTCTCTGCAACAATTTTCTTCAAAATTCTCATGAATGTATTGTTTAAAGACTCTGCTAACCCATTTCCTTGAGGGTGATAGGCAGTAGAGTGAGATAGAATAACTTTGTACTTATGACAAAAATCAATCAGTTTTGTAGACCTGAAAACCTAAGCATTATCTATCATTAACTTATTTGGACACCCAAATTGACTGAAAATATTTTCTTCCAAAATTTTCATTAATACCACATCATTTTCCCTTATTGCTGGTATTTCCTCTTCCCATTTTGTAAAATAATTTGTCCCTGTTGGTATCCATCTGTATTGTCCACTGGATGGTGGATTGATTTCACCAACAAAATCTAACCCCCATTGCTTAAAGGGATCTTCTATGAACACATGAATTAAAGGTAGTGATGCAAGTTTCTTTATCTCAGCAAAAGTTTGAAATTTATGACAGCTTCTTACTGCCATGCAAACATCTGAAAATTAAAAAAGCCAGTAGAAACCAGCTTTCAAAATTTTATGTGTTGTTACCTTCCAGCTATAATGACCTCCACATAGGCTATTATGAAATTATTTAATTATCTCAATGATTTCCCCTTCGGTCAAGTAGAGCATCAGAACTCCAACTAGATCTCTCCAATATAACTTCCCATTTACAATTATAAATTTTTGAGCTTTCAGTTTCAGATCTTTATACTTTGATATGTTCAAGGTAGGAGGAAAACAAAGAAAACACAAATAGTGAAGAATATCTTTGTACCATTCATAAAACAAGAATTTGTACTGATTTTTATAATCGCCTAATTCAGACTTTTCCTTCTTATCTATACTTCCATTTTCCTTAGCTTCAGCTAATAAATTTATTCCCAAAGCTTGGAAATTAGTTTCAGTTAGGATTTTAGCTAGGCATTGAACTTTTATTAGCTTAGTTGGTTTTATGTCCAAATCATATTCTTGTATCCTTGCTATCAGTTTACCCCTTTTCCCTTCAACATCACTTTGAACTAGGACATCTTTAACAACATCATTTGACACATATGTAGTTACTCGGGATTGGAGAATATAAATCCTAAAATATTTAAGGGCTTTAACCATAGCATATGCCTGCTTCTCTAAAATATTATATTTAAGTTCTGCATATCTCAACACTTTTATAAATAATGTTGCAGGTTTTTCTCTTTGCTCCTAATTCTTCTGTAGAAGTACAACTGCAATAGTAATGTCAGAAGCAAATGAAAATATCTGAAAAGGTTTTTCATAATTAGGACTTATCAGCACAAGAGCTTCTTGCAAAGCTTCTTTAATTCTTGAAATATAATCTTTTGCAGATGCATTCCATTTAACTTCCACCCCTTGCTTCAACATATTAGTGATTCCCTTGAAAATTTCAGCATAATTCGGAACAAACCTCCTGAGGAAGTTAATTCTTCCTAGAAAACTTTGAATATATTTCTTGCTTCTTGGAAAAGGTATTTTCCTATTGCTTCTAATCTCACATGATCTATCTTCAGTCCTTCCTTTGAAAAAATATTCCCCAATAATTTATCCTCCTTTAAAGCAAAGTGAGACTTCTTGGGATTCAAGGATAAACCATACCTTCTTCATTTTTCAAAGGTCTGTTGTAGATGCTCCAAGAGATCTTCATCTAATTTCGAAAAGACAGTTATATTATCTAAATAAATCACCAAAAACATATATTTTTCTCTTAGAAATGATATATTCATAGCTCTATGAAATTTGGCACCAACATTCATCAATCCAAAATGTATTCTGGCATACATGAAGGTGCCCCAAGGAGTTGTAAATTTTGTTTTCTTATGATCCTCTTTTTCTACTGCAATCTGATTATAACCGGAGAACCCATCAATCATTGATAATCTATATGATCCTGATACCCTCTACAAAATATGGTACATCTTATGAAAATGATAATTATCCTTCAAATATGTTCAGTTCAAATTCCCGAAATCAACACATAACCTTATCTCTCCATTTTTCTTCCTTACAAGTACTAGATTGGCCACACAATCTGTATACCTCAAGGGAACAATTATTTTTTCCTATAATAATTTCCTAACTTCTTTCTCAATTGAAGGCAACAACAAAGGATTAATATGCCTCAGCTTTTGTCTAAAATCCTTAACCCCTGGCTTCAAAGCAATTTTGTGTTGGATGATACTAGTATCATGGGTCTTCAATTCTTCATATGACCACGCAAAAATATCAACAAAATTCTTAAAAATACTTATATATCCCTATTTAAAATGTTCAGGAAAACCTTTGGACAATATTACCATCTTGGGTTGTTGATCTATTCCAAAATTAAATTCTTCAATGTCTTCTTCAATGTTTGTCTTCTTTGGGTTCTTAGCAACATCATCGGCATTAAATAACCTTTATAGAGGTACCAATCCTTTTGGTATCACATTGTCTTTAAGTTGTAAAATTTTCTGATTGCCTATTGAATCCTTGAAATAAATTGATTCTTCCCGTTTCTTTCAAACATCTTCGTCCTAATCAATCTCCAGATTATAAAATTCTCCCATCATCCCCAAAAAATCCTTAATTTTCTCTTCATCCTCAAAAACCTGTCAATGTTTCACATTATCTAGAAATGAAGGCATGTGTCTGATTTCTACTTCATTTCTCAACTTAGGATTTAGGAGAGGTCTAAAAGTACTGGCTGCAACTACTAAAGAATCTGCAAGCCTGTCTCCTTCCCTAAGGACAATATGTATATTAAAAGCAAGGAAAAAATTGTCTACTAAGTCCCAAACTTCATTTATGTAAGTTCTTAACCTTGGATGGCTTGCTTGATAATGATTCCTAATATGTTTAATCACCAGTTCAGAGTCTCCAAAAACAGATATACATTGTACTCCCAATTGTTTGGAATTTTTCAATCCAAGTATTAAAGCTTCATATTCTGAGATATTATTAGTAGAATCAAATTATAACTTGAATGAAAAAGCAAGGAAAAATTGTCTACTAAGTCCCAAACTTCATTTATGTAAGTTTTTAACCTTGGATGGCTTGCTTGATAATGATTCCTAATATGTTTAATCACCAGTTCAGAGTCTCCAAAAACAAATATACATTGTACTCCCAATTGTTTGGAAGTTTGCAATCCAAGTATTAAAGCTTCATATTCTAAGATATTATTAGTATAATCAAATTCTAACTTGAATGAAAAAGGCATAAAGTGACCTTTTGGAGTGATCAAAAGAATATTTTCTCTAGTGCCATCCTTCGAATAAGCACCATCAAAGAAAAGTTTCCAGACTCCATTTTCTGTCAGCTCTTTATTTTCAATTTCTGAAGGGAGCTTCACCTGAGTATCTTCAGCAAAATTTGCAACTTATTGTAACAGAAAACAAGAAAAAATCATCTTTTTCCTAACTATACATAGGAGAATTATTTGAACTCTCCTCAGTAATGGTTTTAACAAAATCAGTTTCCTTGTATAATTTTCTCTCTTCACCTCCAAAAACTGGGATTATAGCATAAGTAAAATCTAACTTCAAAAAACTTCCCAACTTAGCCCCACAAGATCTGGAAAGAAGCATCCCAAAATGAGCTGGAATATTTGCCACCACCACATCCATCACAAGACTTCTAGTTGGGATTTGAGCTAAGGAGACAACAAGATATTTGATCAACCCCACACACTTAACCTTTTTAGAATAAAAAGAGTAAACATCCTTATAAGGTTTAGTGATTTTTAAGTTTAATTGCTTCATGACTGATAATGGCATTAAATTGTTAGAATCCCCTGAATCTAACCTACAATTATGGAGCATAAAAGTGTGCACCATTAAAGAAATGTAAAAAGGAGTAGATGAATCTACCTCTTCAACATGAGTACCAAACATCACCATTGGTCTCTCTTCCTACAAATTTACTATGCCTGCTACATTATCATCTTGGGAAAGGTTAATAAAATCTAAAATCTTCTTTTTATACGTTGGGGTTTTAGCCAACTCTACCAAAGGAATTTGTATCTTGATTTTCTCCAATTCTTTCGTTAAGTTAAAAGAATTACTTGTCTTTATTAATTTCTCTAGATCTTCACCTTTATTTTTAAATTTTAAATTTGCTCAGATGGATGAGTAGATTTGTTCAGCTTCTCACCTTTTGATTTCTCTTGTGAAATTTCTCCTTGTTGAAATGTAGTTTTTGCTATT
Organism: Pinus albicaulis; assembly: GCA_034641835.2. Classification (NCBI taxonomy): domain Eukaryota; kingdom Viridiplantae; phylum Streptophyta; class Pinopsida; order Pinales; family Pinaceae; genus Pinus; species Pinus albicaulis. The sequence continues at coordinate 431,339 of JAXQQM020060351.1, forward strand.
GAATCAGTTTGTTGCTTTCCTTTATCAAGTTGCTTAAAATATTGCTGTGGAGTCGCCATTAGTTGAGGTGTTGAATCTTCTGGAACCTTTTCATTATTTTGTAGCCTCGATCTTTTCCTTGATCTCAAATCATATTTCTTATGTAATTCGGCCTACATAAGACGAGTAAAATTTTTGCAATATTGATAAATTTCTTGATCATTCAGAGACTCTTTTGTTTCAGCATTACACTCCTCATTTTCATCATCCTCTATTTCATCAGCATACAATTTGGATATTTGGTTATCTTTTTCCTTTGCAGTCTCTTCTGTTGCATCTTCAGACCGATATTCTATGTATAAAGGAGGCTGAAGCTAATCTTGATCCTTTCTTTCTCTTTGAAAAAAATGAAGGGGTTGTTTTCTGAATTGTGAGTTAAAATTTGGATTTTGACCCTGTTGAATTTGCCTAGGAGAGTTTTTTCTTTCAAGTTCTAACTTCACTAGTTTATTTGATAAAAATTTTATGGCCTTATTCATATCTTCCAATCTCTTATCATGGGAAACTTCCTCTTTCTCCCTTTCCTTATTGTTGGAACACCTAATCCTACATGGGTAGGTGTGGAATGTGAAAAGTCACAATGGAGTCCAAGTGACCTGAATGTGAAACCAAGAGTCACACCAGTTGTTACTATAAATGTACATCTTTGTATAATGGAAAATGAGAAAGCTACACGCTTATCCTTCATTGTGTGTTGAGTCTCTTGTGTGTGTGTGTGTTCATCTTTCTCATACACCACGTGTGTGTTTAACATGGTATCGGAGCTGATACGTCCATAAACAGCTCAACTTTGAGTGAGCCATTTGTGTTTATGGCCTGTGCATATCTGCAAAAATTCTGATAATTTTTGCAGCACTTAGAGGTTTCTGCAGCAGTGTTTTTGCCGCATTCAAAAAGTGGTTTTAGAAGACGACATTACAAAAAGAGAAGGAGCAGCATTCGGAAAGAAAGAGCGACATTCATAATTTGTTTTGAAGAAGAAGCGAAATTGGTTTTTTTTTTTTTGAAGGAAACGGAAGCCCGCCATACGAAGGTTTCATTCTCATTTCTTTACGCAATTTTTTGCCCCGTAAAAATCGGCATTTTCAAGAGGGGCTGCTGGAATAGTGTTTTAAATTGGGTTTCTGAACAAGTTTCTGAGTTTTCACTAGAAATATTTCTGAGTTTTCATTGGAAGATTTCTGAGTTTCTGCAATTCTACATTTCCCTGTTGCTGGGCTATTGAAAAAAAATTCTGGGTTTTATTGCTAAAATTTTCTGAAGAATTTTCCTGCTGCTGGATTACTGAAAGATTTCTGAGTTTGCATTTATTCAATATATGTTGCTGGAAGGAAGAATAGTCTGCTCTCTCTTTATTCTTCTCTCTGTTGTTTAACATTTAAAAAAAAATAAAAATAAATAAATAAATAAATAAATAAAAGAAAAAAATCTCTGCCATTTCAGGCCTTTCGGCCCCTCTCCCTTTTTCCAACCTGCGTTTTTTATTACAATACACATCACCACAACTCTGCAATCAATCCTCAATCGATTCCCCACGTTCATACATATCACTCCCACTATTATAGGCCGCTCTCCACAGCGTTCTCACCACCTGCAAACTCGCATACTATTCACACCCCTTATCGCTCCACGACCCGCCCCACCTGCACACTTGAACTCTCTCCAACTGCTGAACGCCGCCTCCCTACCCGGCTTTCTCCTTCATACCCTCACTATTCCCTCAACACTCATCGAACCCCTCACTCTACACTCTCAACCCGCTCGCATCAACTCGAGCCCATACTCCACGACGCTTAATTCTTAACTCTTCCTACAGATCCCTCCACGCGCTGTCCAATGCTCGCCATTCCACTCCCCCTCTGCCCACGGGCTTCATTGCCGCCTCCCCATTTGCTATACGCCCTTTGGCCAACGCTCCCCTCGTGGCTCCTCCCGTCGACTTATACCTCCGCCCTTTAATTAATCTCATATATATACCGTCCATTCAAAATTTAATACTGCCCTTCCCATTTCTGCATTAATTTTAATACCACTTACTTTGCCCCCTCCTTTTAAATTCATAGCCCACGGCCCTTATCAACTAACGCTCCCACCTAACACCTCCTCCCACGGCAGTCCTTTCCCTCCCCTTTTTTTAATTTAAAAATTGACTTCTAAATTTTTTAATCCCTCCATTAATAAAACACCTCTATATAATACTCTCTCTATTTTTAATTTTCGCCCTTTCTATATAGTTTAAATCCTCCCATCCCTTTCAATTAAAATTCCCTCCCATTTCATTACAATTCCCTTCCCTCCTTTTTAAATTTCTTTAATATAATACCCTTCCCTCCCCTCCTTTCAAATTAACTTTTCATTCCCATTATTCCCATTAATTTATTTTTAATTAATCTTTAAAACAAAAAACAAAAAAAAACAAAAAAAAAAACCAGCAGAGAGAGAGAGGAGAGAGAGCGAGGAAAGAGGAAAATAGAAGACATGAACAGCGGAAAGAAAGAAAATGGCATATGAGGAGCACATGGTAAGATTTCATAAAAAATAAATTTGTGATTTGTGGCATTGATTTGAAGGGTGATTTTTCCCGAAGAAATTTTACATTTGAAGACAAGTTTGCCATCATTGAAAACAACTCTTTGAAGAAAAATTTCAGCTATCTCGAAAGGCCTCTTGCACAAGTGTTTGGTAATGTTTTTGCGGAGATATTGACATTGTATTGATATTGATTCTTCATTCATAATCGGCATTTGAGTTGTTGGATTGTTGGTGCCCTCATCATTGAGGAGCTTGCCTTTGAAAATTCTTTGGAGTCATTTGTATTTGTTGATTGAATCACATTGTAAACGGGTGCATTTTCGGTTGAAGCCGACACCCTTTTATTTTTTGAGCCTAAATTATTGAAAATGGCTAAAATCAATGAGGCATTAAAGTCGTTGAATAACCTCATTCATTCAAATGTTGATGATATGATAAAAATGAGCAAGGATGCTCTTTGTAACATTCAAATTTGTTTGCTAGATGCACAAGAAAAGATTGAGTTTTTGCAGTTGGAATCTCAACTTCAACAAGACGAACTTCAACAAAAGAGTCACCATTCTGAACCTGTTTCCGTTCAGAAGATTGAGAAGGACTCCCATCAGTAGCAAGTCAGTAAAGTTGCAGTTGATCCTCATTCAATTCCTTGTAGTAGAGCAGATTTTCATGCAGATGCAGCATCTCAGCCTGCACTTCTCAAGCCCACCATCAAACCTTGGGAAGAGCCTGTCCACAACAAGCACCGAACTAGTCTTGGATATGACAAGGATGTGTCCTTTCATATTCCAGACTACACCAAGCCCATCATATTTTAGAGTGCCGGATTCCTATATGATTACCCACTGCAAGCTGACTGAGGATCATATTCCATGACATCAGATTGTAAAATGCCAACACTGTGATCGAGTTGGCCATATGAAAGATCACTGTTTTGATCTTCATCCATGTAAGCACTGTGGTCGACACACCCATTTTTCACACAGATGCTTCAGAAACAAGCCTCAGCCTCCTGCAAGAACCAAGATTCATCTTGGATGGATCGCTTCTTGGCAATGAGCATCAGTAGCCAAGAAGATGTTTAAGACACATGTCAGAACTTGTTCACGCATATTGAACAAACTTGCAGTTGAGTTTTCGCCATCATCTCACCTTGTCCCTGACAGGGGGGAAAATGGTGGTCATGTACAAGCTTCGGCATTAGATCAAGTGAGCCTGAGCCACAATCTCTCATTCCATGTTTAGAGTTGTAGCCAGCAGTTCAGCGAGCACGAGCCACGGTTCGTCATTACGGTTAGAGATGTAGCCAGGGAACACGGATGCCCATGAGCATACCTTCGGTTGGTGGATAACCTAAAACCATCATCTTTGGATGGTGGATAACCTAAAACCATCATCTTTGGTTGGTGGACAACCTAAAACCACCACAGGTAGTAGACCTCCCTTCTTTTAGGTCGAAGGTCTCCCTTTTTATGAGGGACAATTCCTCTAGCAGAAGCCTTCAGCTTCTTGCCAGTTTTGGAAGAGTTCCGGGAACTGCAACAAGTTTTGCGTTCCAGTGTTTGTGGTCATCCTAAAACCACCTCTTTTTTCCAACATTTCGGAGAGTTGATTCAGCCCAAGTGCTGCCATGTATACTTTGCAGATTTGTATTACAACTCTTTTCTTGGACTCACACATACCCCTTCGGATTAAGGGGGGATGTTGGAACACCTAATCCTACATGGGTAGGTGTGGAATATGAAAAGTCACAATGGAGTCCAAGTGACCTTGGAATGTGAAACCAAGAGTCACACCATTGTACTATAAATGTACATCTTTGTATAATGAAAAATAAGGAAGCCTCACGCTTATCTTTCATTGTGTTGAGTCTCTTGTGTGTGTGCATTCTTCTTCCTCATACACCATGTGTGTGCCTTAACATGGTGTTTAACACT